>OX463862.1:16439256-16860254 GCA_949825065.1 Odontocerum albicorne
TTTGAAATATTAGTTCCTATCAAACCGGAATAAATTAACATAAATGAAGTTCAAATAGAAAAAGAACTGCACCTCCTCATGTACATAAATTAAACTAATTAAAATAAAAATATAAATAAAGTTTCCGTAGTCCAATTAATATCACTCGTGTTTGGTCATCGTCCAAGAACGCCCTGATGACTAAGTTGAAATGGTAATTAAATGCTGAGCGGGCGTAAAATATATAAACACAAGGGGATTTATTAATATTGCATCACATAAAAGCTATCGTAATTACCCATGTTGGAAGGGGATAGACCGGCCGTGAAAAACATGGTAAAGCGTTGTGCTTCAAAGAGTTAGTACTATTTTAGTCTATTTTTTATTATATAAGGTCTTTCGAATTGAGAACTTTTTTTTTTAAATTCTTGGATAAAATACAGATGGCGTCGCGAACTTGCCTGGGTCTTGTGACATTTGAGAAGTGTAATGTATGACATTTATAAAAATGGAGTCGTATACTCGTACAATACAACAACGCGTTCAAATTGTTGAATTATTTAATGAAAATGGGCGTTCAGTGAAAAATATTTTTAGAAAATATTTAAGGGTTGCATAATCGTCCAATTGAAAGCACTATCAATCGAATTGTTATAGTTCGGAAATTTTAGGATGAGTCCTGTGACAGCCCACAAATTTGCCCCAATACAACCTTGTAAAGATGTTCAGTAATTTTATTTATTTTATCAACTTTAATATAAGCCTCAATTCTAATAAATAGCAAGTTATTTAGGTAAATACATTACATAAGGTTGTATTGGGGCAAATTTGTGAGCTGTCACAGGATTCATTCTAGAATTTAGTAACTATAAAAAATTTCAAGAAACTGGTTCGGTGGAAGATAAAAGATGAGAAAGATATAGCCGTAGCGGTCGTTCACAAGATCATATTGATTTGGTTCGTGAAAGTGTTGCTGAAGACCCAGAAATGTCCATTAGTTCACAAGTTGGACCCAGTGAATCCACAACACGTTGTATTTTACGAAAAGATTTAGCTCTGAAGGCATATAAGGTCCAAATAACACAGGAACTAAAGCCATTGGATCATGCAAAACGTCGTACATTTGTCAATTGGATCGAAGAAAAAACCAGATGAATAAATAAAAACTCTCAATATGAAAGACCCTATATTAAAGTTTACTGTTGGGAACAAGATATTTAAGATAATCAGAGATACGAGAATGTGGGGTGAAAATGAATGATAGAATAGAGAATGAAGTGATTAGGGATGAATGAGAACTTAAGGCTGATGTGTTAAATAAGATAAAAAAGAGCACTCTAAGTTGGATGCCCAAATTAATCCCGTGAGCTCTTTTTTGTTTTTCTTTTGTGTTAACTGAGATGAAGATGAGTACTTTGAGATAATTTGGGTATGTGGAATGGATAAATGAAAAAATACTAACAATTATATAATGAAAATGTGAATGGTAGTCGTGGTAGAGGAAAATCAAGAAAAGTATGGTTGGATCAAATGTATGATATTTTGAAAGAAGGAAATGTAAAATGTCAGAAAAATCGTGGGAATTTTAAGGGGTGTATGGATGAAAGGTGTGAGTCACGATAACATATCTGGCGCTTTCTTCTCTCTGCCTAACCCGACATAGAGACGGCGTAATGTTATGTACGAATATGTATGTATTCGACAATATTGGACTCTTTGGCCTTTGTTGGTAAGACGCTTGACTTCTACCTGTGGGTTTCTGGTTTGATTCCCGATCGTACTAACAAAACAAGGATACCAGTCAGGTAAAATAGTTCGTCAAATAAAACCACTCAGATATGCTTAGTACGTGTGCGAATTTTCATGCGTTTTAATATTCTTAATATGTGCGATGACCGACCGCGAGTTTCGTGCCTACTGCAGTGGTTCTAAAGCCGGGGGCTTGATTATTTGGGTTGAAGACGATATTGTTTCTAAGCCACGTTCTTCAATATGTTTGATTCACCAATTCAGATATATTGAAGGGAAAAGAAGAACCGATTAATGCACTCTCTTTCAGTAAAAAAAATCAATAAAAAACGGACAAAATATAAATAATTTTAAGAAGCATTATTCACCATTCCCACCCTTATTCCTATTTTCCTCAACATTTATTTCAATTTCTGTTTCTTTTACCCAAATACCATATTGTTTACATACACTAAGTTAAACACACGGTCATGGATACCGATCTTAAATATGAAGAAAAAAAACGGATTTATTGGAAGAAGTTACTTTAAAGTTATAAATTCGCCAGATGTATTTGCATAGAAGTGTTAAATAAATTTAAAAAAATAAAACTCTTTGGGGTACTTTTAGTTTTTTTTTAAACTCGGAACATAGTACGAGTATTTACGAGTAAGCGAAAAAACTATAATAACACCATAAATTTTCTCGAACATTCGTATAAACCTCAAAGTAGGCAAAATGCAATAAATAATTCAGCCAAAATGAATACATCTTTTTGGCGGGGCTTGGTTAAACGGACATCTCGAACCTTCGAAGTAAATTATGTACGGCTACAAATTTAATGTGAATTTATGATCATACACCGTAAATATCTTAAAATTTTCTTGTATCGAATGAATGAATTGCGGGTATTCGCAGTAGAGAAAAAGTTTTTTTAAATTAATTAATATTTTTGAAGTAATGGCATGGTACCGATGGTTTGTTTTATATCATCCTCAATACATCATTTAAATTTATATATTTCTAATGGAAATGCAGACCGTCGAGTAGAAGTACATTAAAATGATGAAAACCTTCCGTTTTATGAATATACAGAACCCTTTCACAATGCAAGGCTTGTGTTGAACAGGTTTAATTTCCTAATTACTACAATCATGCATACGTTCACGTCCTTTCACTGTCGGGTAGGTAAGGGATAAAACGCCAGATTTTCATATATCAACACATCCACACATGCTTCACACCCCACCAAACAATCCAAAAATTAATTTCCCAAAGTCCGTTTTTACACAACCGATGAAGGAGTAAGGTGTCCGACAATCGAACCGACACTCCGAGCAAACCATCAACTTGGACATGCTTCACCTCTTTTACCTTCAAACACCTAATACAATTACGATTTATCTGACTTCCTAAGTTTCCTTCTTTCAAAATATCATACTAAAACACTCAACTGAAACTTGCACACTGAGCTTTTCACCATTACACGCACTTGAATATCAAGTTGCACATACATATGTTTTTTCAATAGGTAAATTATCTTTATACCTAGGAATGATAGACGAAAAAAATGCCCGTATAATAGAAATGGAGTAGTAAGTAGCACACCGTGGTGTTCGAGCCGGCGACTTTTTGCGCGATACAGCGCTGCCATACACTTATTTTAAAACTAGAAACTTAGTTACTTTACCGGTAAGCGTAGTATGGTGAACCCAGTCTGAGCTTAATAATTTTTGGTTTCCTAAAACCCAACTGTAATGAACTTTTTTACGTACATTCCATCAAAACCCAAATATATCTCACTCATCATATACCCCACTAACAGGTTAACAACATCTCCTGGCTGTATAAGTCTAATGAGTGGATTGTTTTGTTTATGTATGTAAAATGAACGGTCTATTTCGACCATTTAATAGTTACAAGAGTAAAAAACAAATTAAAAAGAATAAACAGTAACAAGACTCACACACAAAAAATATCAGAAAGGAGTAAGTATGTACATGCAGACTACCTAGAAAGTTCGTACTCAATTGTTTTAAAAGGGTTTTAGTCTTGTTGTGACCTAATGCTCTATTGGTTGGTTGGAAGAGATTTTCACAAGGCAATATACTCGCCAGGTTGTACTATTTACAACGAAAGTTGGAGAATGCGTTTCAGACAAACGAAAGCCTTTGATTAATATGAATATTAAGTACAGAGTAAATCAAAAGTCGCGATCCAATGTTTCTATTTAAGGCGTTATTGTCGATTTTGTTGCTCCAATTCTTGCAACAATTAAATTTTATACAGAAAGAGGAATAAATCGTTTCTTAAGATGTAATAAATTAAAATTGAGTTAATGATTAAGCGACTTCAAACAGATGAGCTCAGTTCGTAATGTCTGCGACGAATCTTAAAATTAAGTTAATGATCAAGCGACTTCAAACAGATGAGCTCAGTTCGTAATGTCTGCGACGAATCTTAAAATTAAGTTAATGATCAAGCGACTTTAAACAGATGAGCTCAGTTCGTAATGTCCGCGACGAATCTTAAAATGAAGTTAATGATCAAGCGACTTCAAACAGATGAGCTCAGTTCGTAATGTCTGCGACGAATCTTAAAATTAAGTTAATGATCAAGCGACTTTAAACAGATGAGCTCAGTTCGTAATGTCTGCGACGAATCTTAAAATTAAGTTAATGATCAAGCGACTTCAAACAGATGAGCTCAGTTCGTAATGTCTGCGACGAATCTTAAAATAACTTTTTTTATATTGTATAATCAACCCCAACTTGTACCATATTTTCATGAATGTGCACAGTATCCGGCTCTTCCGGCTCGAGGCAAGTCAAACACCGATCCCTGTTGTCGAAAACAATTGATCTCCTAATCGTCAAACTTGCAAAACAATCTCCATTCGCAAAAATTAAGATGAAACACGCGTTGTGTTCGTAAAATTTACTCTAGATTTGTGAAATAAAATTCTCCATTAATAGTAAAATTTAAAAAGCATTTTTAATTGTGTGAAACATTTTTTAATTAATCAAACGTGTGAATATTTTAAACTGGAGCGCGACTTATGCGCCACCCTGTAAAAGAAAAATCTTGTTCAAGAATCTTATTAAAACATTAATTTCTCTTAAATGAATGATAACAATAATTGAATATTAAATAATTATATTATGAATTCTTAAAATTTATTAACTTCATATACATATTATAATCATACACATTTAATTATAATTGAAAATGCTGAGTAATGCAGATGCAAGAGAATCACTTTTAATTTTTGCTGACATCATCATACATTCATACATATATTAAATTATTCGTTGAAACATTAACATTCATACAAAATTACATGTAAATAGGACAACTGTTACGTATTTTGTGTGTATATATAATACCATTCGTTAATTAAAAAAAAAATAAGAGAAAACATTTTTATAACCGAGGCTTGCCGAGTTCACGACCTAGCCCATCTAATTAAATGCAATCCACAACAACCAACGAACAAACTAAAGGTGAGGTACATTGTGTATGTAAAAACACAAGTTCTTCCTGTCACGCGATACCCTTACATGACCTAGAATCACGACATCGAAAATCCCCGTGGCTTGTTTCCAATTACTGACCTTCCAAATATCCCATGACCATGAGAATTGGGACAAAAAATTCTTTTGGGATTTTTTAAACCTTTTTCGATTCAAGATAACGAGTATATGATACACATTTTTTTTGATCTGGCTACAAAGTAATAAAAATATTGTTCATATTTAAATAGCAAAACGTGAGAGAATATATAATTGAATGTCATATATCCGTATAAACTATTTCGGACTTACTTTTTTTTAAACTATCCAATGATATTCGGAATAAAACATTTTGTGTACCAAAAAAGTTTACTATATGTGGGCAATTTACATACAGATGCATTTTAAGTACTAAATTGATGAGTGGTAAAGAAAATATTTTTGTGCAAATTTTTTTCATTGTTGGATTCGATTTTAAGATAGGTACTTATTCTGAATTAACAACAAAGAGACCGCGGTTATGTGATAAGGAAACCAAAAGTATCTACAAATATCTTAAAAAATATGTAAAAACAGAATTCGCGGAAAATTATTTGAATTTATATAAGGATTTTTAGAAATATTAGTGTATCTATTTATTCATTTAGACACTATTGTCATGGTCGACATGAAAACTTGTCAATCACAAAACAAATATTTAAAACAAATAAAACAGCGAAAACCTCTCAAAGTATCTGTTTAACTTTATTTGATTGTTGTTTATACCGTGCCTTCCTCACCCCCAGCCTCCAACCGTTGAAGCGTGTATATCGGTACCAGTTCGAACAGCATTTAGTCTTGTTTGCGCTCCCCTGAAGATGAGGTGAAAGCCTTGAAACCGGTAGGGTTATACCGTCACAAAAAAGTGGAACAAACAGTGTTTGATAAAAATAAATTACAATTTATTTGATTGATATTCAGTAAAACTCAATTCTTCTCCATTGAAATTCAATGTATTTCATAAATATATATATTGTATAGTGGATGTGAAAAAAGACTGAGAGAAGCCGAATAAATACTGTAGAAATGCGTGCATTGTAGAGGAAAACATGAATTGACAATGTATGACAGAATGCGGAACGTAGTGATAAGGGATAAATGTGAATTTAAGGCTGATAAGTTACGTAAGATGATGAACAGCACGCTGAGATGGTTGGGACATGGGAAATCAATGAATGAAGAAATACTAAAAAAACAGGTATAAGTGCAAATGTGAATGCAAGGCGTGTGAGAGGAATACAAAGGAAAGTATGGTTGGATCAAGAAAATGATATTCTGAAAGAAGCAAACAGTAGAAAGTCAGAGAAATCATAGTTGTATGAGGTGTATGGATGTAGATGAGGCTGTGTGTCGAACTAGAAGGTCTGGCGCTCTGTGCTCTCTGCCTACCCTGACAGGGAGATGGTGTGATGTGATGTATCAATGTATTGTATATTATATTTTCGTTGTTTACAGTACAATCTGATTTATTATCATGTAGCAATCTCTACCAAGAAACCAGAAACGTATATTGATGCTGTCGACTTTTATTTATTTTTTATTCATTTATTATTACACATGACAAGAAATATACATAATTTGCGAAAAAACAACAGGTAATTTAATTTAGACATACATTATTTTAATTGATCTGGGTTAGTCGCTTTTCATTTGTCGTATCCCCAGTAAACTAGGCTTTTGCCTGTATCTCACTGAGGATATTTAGCATGAAAAAATAAATCGATACTTCTTTCCGATTTTTGATTACACAAAAACAAAACCCCGTTGCACGTTTTCATCAACCTGGCAAACTGTGACACTCAATTACAACTGGAAACTTTGAATTCATAGAATTCCATTTTTAATAAGGAAAATCAAAATTAAACGCTTTGTTAGTTCTATATCCTTTATTTATTTATTTAGTGACGGTTGTTTCGCCATACAATGGCCTTATCAAACTGTGGGTGAAGCTTAGTACTGAAGTACAGTAATATTTTAATAATTTAAATAAATACCTTTACAAATAATATTGAATAAATTCACCTAAATAGTAATTTAAAAATTAAAATATGACTGTACTTATATACGAGTACATTGGGTAAACATTTTTAGGTAAACATAGCCATGTATTGTACGGCGAAACATTTGTCACTTAATAAATAAATAAATAATATATAATATAATTATCAAAGCGTTTCACTTTGATTTTTCAAATAAACCAGAAAAATGTTCAAGCTATTCTTAAGTGAAAATTATACTGGAATACTTTTTGAAAAATCTGGGTAAAAATAGGAATCGAAACCGTAACCCCGAGTCGGAAGACCGGTATCTTACCAACTAGACCACGGAAGTCATCACCAACAGTGAAATAAAAAAGCTGGTACATGTGATACAATTAATTTAATTCTAGAAGGACTTGTTCTTCCAAGAACGCGGATATGTTGAAAAGAGAGAAATTATTCAGAAGCCTGATGGTTTTGCCATTAAAAGATCCTGTTCGGGAGCTTTATTGAGAATACCGGATCTACTACATGGCCGAGGTGTCCAAACTGAATCTAAAATGACTCCATCAAAGATCCAGGCAGACCATAAGGGAACGCGTAACGGTCAGAAACAGTGTTTCTCAAATTAAAATAAGTATAGTATAGTAAATTATGATAATACGAGGGTCGTCCAGAAAGTAAAGTTACAACATTTATGCAGGTTCGAAAAATACTTGTATTTAATTGAAATTCACAGGATACTTCACAAATATATTAAACTATTTTTCAACGTAATCACTGTAAGATCGAGACATTTCTGTAGTCGGGGCACCAGCTTTTGTATGCCAGTGTCAAAGACCTCAGCCGCCAGCTCTTTCAGCCACTTCTTCACGACTTCCTCGACCTCCTGATCATTGGAAAATTATTGAGGTGTAGTGACACACCCACGTCACATCCCCCGTCACGATAGAGTCCAGAAAATCTTCTCTCTCCTGTGCAAAACGATCCAAAAATACACGCGCAGTGGTCACACGATTTTGACGGTGTTTAGGGCACCCGTCTCGCGCCCAACTTCTTGTAACCAAGTTTTTCTGACACAATATCACCAAGGAGACTTCGAGAAATGTCAGGAAATTCTTCGTGAAGGTCGTCAAGCGTCACACGGTGGTCATTTCGCACTTGTTCTTCAATTTTTGGCACAAGTTTGTCAGAAATCACTGCCTTGCCTCGTCGTATCAGTACGGCCTTCTCTGAACAACCTAACCCACTTCGTGACATGTTGTCGACTATCACATCACTACCATAAACTTCCATGAGCGTCCGATGGATGTTCGCGTCGGTATTGTTCTGCAAAGTCAAAAAACGGATCACCGCGCGGATCTCGCACGGACGGGAAGTGGCGGGAGCTCGCGACGACCTCTCCATCGGAAGAATTTACTGTGACTGAACAAAATGGCCGACAAAGACGCGGGACCAAACAAACTGACCGTTAGGCTCCCCCCTACACGCCAGGTGGACCAACTTCGAAACAAAAAAATTTCCCCCAGCCTCAGGAGCCCTTGTAACCTTATTTTCTAGATGACCCTTGTACCTTATATTAATGTCTTATCAATGTGACGACCTCCGTAGTCTAGTTAGTAGATGACACTTGTTTTCTGACCTGTAGGTTACGGCTTCAATTCCCGTTGAAAAGGATTCTGGCAAAATTCGAGAGATGACAGTATGGAAAATGACTATTAAGTAGACCAAGATAGTGGCCAGCGGAAATTCCTCTCGGAACTTAAAAAGACACGCCCATGACTAGAACGAAAATGTCAAACACTCAATGATTGAGCATCTGGCTAACGACCCTGCCCTAAAACTCCCTGGGTTTCCATGGCAAGGATATTTTGGTGCACACTGAATGGGTTGGGATGTAGCGTACTGCTTTCTATTTTCATCAATGGAAACTGATAGAATCACTTTTAGACAAGTGTGCTAAACTGAGAAAGATCAAGCAATAATGAAAACGCCCCTATCTTTCAAAATTTTCACTCCGACTAATCTAGCTTTGATGTTTAGGAATTTCTAATTCTCAAAGGACACAGAAAAACTTGAGAGCCATTGTAATCTGAAAAAATGCCAGATAAGATCAGCACAAGGATCCGGTTTAGCGACTTTGCACCCGGGAACAACCAGTTTTGCTTCCAGTGGACTGCCTTCGCCCTTACATAACCGGAATAATTGAAGTCTGGACAAAGCTGCACTTCTGAGATGCGACAGCGGGAAAGCACTGATGGTAATGTCTTTGGAACGGTCTGATGCCATCAGGATCACCTTTCAAAACTAGTTTAGTTCAACTATAATATTTTGATTTTAAATTTATGTTTTACAAACTCAATGGGGCACTAAAACATTAATTTATTTTTATACTTTTTTATATAAAGCTTAATATACATACAATATAATAAACTTAATTATAAATAAAGTTATAGAAAATAATAAACAGCAACAAGAAATACAAATGAATGAATAAGATACCATTGTTAAGCCGAACCCATTAACTATTAAAGTTAAAAAATACTTACTTTAAAAATATTTTTTTCAAATGTTGAAGATGTCAATATCCGAGGCCCTATTCAAAAGGACATCCTGTGTAACAAAGTACTTGACAAGTTAGACCTACTTATTGCCACTCTAAATGAATCAATATTTTTGTACCTCGAATAGTAATATAAAACCATATAATTCCTAACATACGAGTAGTTTATAAATTCGATGTCGCTTCCGTCAGCAACTTATAAAGATATACGAGTCAGAATACAGTCTCACATCTCTCCTCACGCTTGGAAGGTAGTATCCCAACGTACATAGAACAGCAATACTTGACCCCGATAGTATTATATGTAGGTCTTCCGATATATGATTCAATCATAAATGTTGTCCTCTTCTATAGACACGAACTCTCAAAAAAGAATTGTCTTAACGTGGTTCCTGAAACAGCATATACCACCCATATCTCTAATACTTAAAAAAAGACCATTCCGCACCATTGGAACAGCAACGCTATAGCATTTCAGCTAGCCCACA
This sequence comes from Odontocerum albicorne, assembly GCA_949825065.1. Lineage (NCBI taxonomy): Eukaryota > Metazoa > Arthropoda > Insecta > Trichoptera > Odontoceridae > Odontocerum > Odontocerum albicorne. The sequence goes on from OX463862.1 coordinate 16,449,545, forward strand.
ATCTTAGGAGATCAAACTCCCGGTAGTGTACAATTTTAAGTTCAATGTGATAAATGGACCGATATTTTAAGTTTTCAGTTTAAGCGAGTTTACTTGGGTGTAGTTAAAAAGGCACTTAAAGAAGTTTAACGTACAAGTTGTTAGTTTTTTTTTAATAAAGCAAACGATGACATGATGTTAATTTAATCAAAGACACCGTCGATACATCATGGGCCCTTAGAGTTATTAAAGAGTCCCTTCAGATAAACAGACCTATTAAATACTTAACTCAATTATCTCAAGTTACTATCATAATTGATTGAAGAAATTTAATTTATCGTCATCTTACTTGAACTCATGTGACTAGTGATACATATGTGTCACTAGTCACAGAGAAATCTGGTGGTATTGCAGCGGAACTCGCCCTCCTAATAGTGGGGGGTGTGTCACGGCTGGGAGGGTGTTGTGCGATGAGCCCGGACCTTTTGGCCGCTTCTCTCATAAATGTGTTTTACTTATTTTTTGCCTTAGACTGTGTGTGATTGCGGGATATATATTACATATTATATTTTGCATGCAATTTTTAACTAACATTTTTTTTGTACTATAGTTTACGTATTCAAGGGTTTGGTCTGAAAACCACCTCGACCTTTCGGAAGTGCTCGCCCTCCTAGTAGGGAGATGTATCTCGATTGGGAGGATTTTCTGAGATGAGACAAGATCTTTTGATAGCACTGATCTCAGTGAAACCTAATAGATCTACAAATTAATTCGGTGCCTTCAAAGTTACGCATTTACTACCTTGATCAAAAAGTTTTAGGACTTTATTCATAAAATCGAAAATATAAGTTTATTAATTAAAATCGATATGGTCCCTTTCAAAGTACTCCCCGTCGACTGCAACGCACTTACGCCATAGCTTGATCCAATCATCGAAACACCGCTGGTACTCAATTTTCGGTATGTCCATCAGAGCCGTCTTCGATTTTTTCATGACATCCTCTCTGGTGCTGTAACGCGTTCCGCGAAGCGGTTTTTTAAGTCGGTTGAACAGGAAAAAGAAGCAGGGAGCCAGATCAGGTGAATTCGAAGGCTGCTGGATAGAAGTCGTGTTGTTTTTTCGTCAAAAACTCATGGAAATCATGCCTTTCGCGATTTCAACGCGGTCCTTTTATTGCATAAAATTGAGGTCTTTCGGCACCAATTTTGCAGCGACACGTCTGAGGCCCAAATCCCTAACCAAAATGTCTTGAGCGGATCCATAAGCGATGTTCAAGCCCTCTGCCAGCTCTCTGATGGTCAATTTCTGGTTTTCGGCCAATATTTCTTTGATTTTATCGATGTTTTCATCGGTTTTCGACTGGCACTGCGTTCGTCATCCTCGACCGACTCACGACCACTTCTGAAGCGTTCGTGCCACCAAAAAACACTTCTCCAACATTTCCAAGGTCTGCGGACCGTTAAATCCGTTTTTCACACAAAATTTAATGCAAACTCGTTGATGCACAGTTGATGCCATTTTCCAACTTGCAAAAAATCGAAAGCAAGCACAAAGGTATATGTACTCAGTACAGCGTAACTTTTACAAATGTCAAGCTATGACGCTGAAATTTGAAAGAAAGTGTCAATGATAGATGTGGTAACCTAACAAAAAAAAAAGAATTCCAATCGGGTGACTGACCGTGCCACACGGTGGCCGGTCCTAAAACTTTTTGATCGAGGTAGTATAATTACTACCTGATAAGTGGCGTAAGGTTATCGACACCAACGCCAATTATTTAAATGATTTAGTGTCTTGTAGATGTTCTATTAACAAGCTTTCACTTTTGGTAAAAAGGTACCGAATTAATTTGTACACCTAATATTTTATATTTATATTTTTATACATTTCTATTTTTTTGTTTGTGTGCGGTATATTGTGGGATGAATATTTTGGTATGTTTGGAGTGATAAAGTGTGAGGAGTTTGATTTCGCGTGACGTATGCATAATATGTAATTGAGTGTCACTGTTTGTCAGGTTGATGAGAATGTGCGTCGGGGTTTTATATAATCCAAAATAGGAAAGAAGTATCGATTTATTTTTTCATGCTATACGTCTTCAGTGAGATACAGGCAAAAACCTAGTTTACTGGGGACACGACAAATGAAAGGCAACAAACCCAGATCCATTAAAATTGTGTGTCCGAATCAAATTACTTGTTGTTCTTTCGCAAAATTATTCCACTTTATGTAACGGTATAAGCCTACCGGATTCAAAGTTTTCACCTCATAGGAGAGCACAAACATGACAAGAGTCTTGTTTGTGTTCTCCTTATAATGAGTCTAATGCAATAGCATGTTGAGGTGACCAAAGGCGCATAAATGGCCAACATCATATATTAATTTTTTGTAATGCTGTCTTCAAATAATTTATTTCTCTCACCTGCAATGAAAGCACTTTGAATACTTTTAGAGCCAAATAAACATGGCTTCTCTGTCCACGTGTTACACTTTTTTTTTACACAAATGACACATGTTATGTACTTCGGAATATTTAGGCACTGTTACCTTATTTTCTTGAAACATTAGACCTCATCTATATAATTGTGAGATTCAAAGGCCGAATTTGATGACAACAGCATGAACATACCTGAAACAAAGAAACATTTTTTTGAAAAAACTAAATCAAAGAGATAATATAAATAATTCGCTACACAAACTATGCACAAAAATAATGGACCGGAGAATTTGGGGTTCGATCTTGGGATTGAATACCTAAAAAAACAAAGTTATTTACAATTTTCTTGTTGGTTGGAAATAATTTCTATAGAGCATTATTACATCCGTCAGGTTGAATTTTATATGAGAGAAATATAATACAATAGTGAATACACGTTCCTGCCAGGGCAAGTGATATGCTTTCACGAACATGTTGTCTAACACACTGGGATGGATATCAACATGGACATTGCATGGATTCCTACTAGACCTTGAGTGAATAAGGATTTAAATAAGTCATGCACCATATGATATGTTTTGGATTTTACATTACTGCATTGTTTTGAAAAATATAATAATTTTTGAATACATTTATATAAAAACAAGCATAATTATCTATATATGTTGTTTATAGTTAAGGCATTAACGTTGTGGAGGTTTAAAGACATTGTAATTTATTTTTATCAAACACTGTTTATTCCACTTTTGTGACGGTATAACCCTACCGGTTTCAAGGCTTTCACCTCATCTTCAGGGGAGCGCAAACAAGACTAAATGCTGTTCGAACTGGTACCGATATACACGCTTCAACGGTTGGAAGCTGGGGGTGAGAGAGGCACGGGACAATTTCGACCAAGAGCGGAGAGATTTTTGGGAAATAACTGTTCAACAGATGTTCCGATCGGTGTACTGACTTTGAAATTTCTAGGGCCTCTAATCTGTCCAATTTATTTCCGTTACCACTGATATGTAAGAATTTGGCATCATCGATAGAAAAAGTATGATTCTCACGGTGACAATGATTAGCCATTTCAGAATAAATTAGAGGATTTGTTATATTTATAGTTTTTTTAATGATAAATAAATATATGAAATGAAAATAGTCAACGGTTTAAAGCGATACACTTTAATAATCATAATAATATATTCGCTTTTCCCCATTTTTATGTTAAATGCCATAGACCTGCTGGTCAACTTACTAGGAAAAGGAAGACGGGAAAGGACAATAAAAATGAGTTAGAAGAAAAACATTTCGTTATTGAAATCAGTTGTAATATTTTTAAGTCGCTGTTTGAAGCTTTTGAACTAAGGTAAGAGTCTCAATTATCGCACTTTCAGACTCAATACTAATGTAACTGGTGATACATTAGCATTGAATCGGAAAGTGCGGTAATTTCAGAACCGGTCAGAAACAGACACTAGAAGGTTGTTATGGTTAGCCGGCACGAAGTTATTACATAAAAAATGCTGGTGGTACATTAGCATTGAATCTGAAAGTGCGGTAATTTCAGAACCGGTCAGAAACAGACACTAGGAGGTTGTTATGGTTCGCCGGCACGAAGCTATTACATAAAAAATGCTAAGTAATTTGTAATACTTTTTAGAGCAAATGAATGAAAAAAAAATCAAATTCATTTGCTCTAAAAAGGTTGCATTGAATATTGTTTTAAAAACACGATCCATAGTTTTCCCATATTCTTACACTAATTCCGATGTTGATTTAATGTACATATATTATATTTACGAGTATAACGAATGCAAGGCCACCAATGCCATTGGCTGTTAAAAGATCGTTAAGAGAAGAGAATGCAGCAGCACGATCTTTAACCTATAACCTGAAATGACATGTACATAACTATTACAGTATGCAAAATAAATTGCATGTAGTCATTTCTGATTTAATATGTGCTTATTTAGCTGTTTAAAATAATGTGGCATCTAAAAATGATGAAGCTACATACTCAGCTCTCAGTCATGACTAACCTAACAATATACTATATATACAAAGATCCTGTTGTATAAGAAAATGTGTAGAACCGGCTCACCTATGGGTTCGAGTGTTGGACTCTAACAAAGGCTGACGAGAGATACTCAGTAGCCTAGTTGGTTAAAACCCATTTTTTTAAAAGGATTCCAGTCTGATTTTCATTTAAGGACTCTTGAACCCTTCCTGTCCTGTGATGTGTTACTAGTACACATTGCTTCTAAAAACTTTAATATCTCTATAAATATAATAAATACTGGGTTCAGATTTTAGGTATTCCTCTGTAATACATTTACGCATTGAATGAAAAAAAAATATTAACATAATAATAAATAGGACTTATCGGCCACATCAGAGATATTTTGTGAAAATCGGGAATAAATTCACCAATACAATCAAACGCGTGCCAGTGTGTGAAGTAGGTATATTAATTCTAAAAAAACTGCTATTAGTGAGGAAGCGACGCTATTCACGTCTCACTCTTACTCTATTTCGGTATATGGGAACGCAAGAAATAGAATCTCAGTTCGCTCGCTTTAGTAAGCAACCACCTCAAACGACCGAAGCGACTACCTCAAACGACAGCTCGCGGGCTTTCGTTTGAGGTGGTCGCTTTGCCCGTTTTGTGAACGTCGGCCGATGTTTTTTTTATGTTTTCAGCAAATTAAATTTCAATTATTATCCGTTTTCACTTCAAATTTAATTAATTTAAGCGATTAGCTATGAATATTCTTATTTTCCGATTTTAAATCGCTCATTTTTACATGTGTATGGGTGTATTGAATACACAGTACCGGAACGCGCAGATTTTGTTTAGCACAGGAAGGGAAATGTTAACATCTTTCTGTCCAGTTGGAAGACATTGCCACATAACAATAAGATCGTCAAATTATACTGTATATAACGAAAGTGTAATAAGATAAGAGTTTCCTGACTATATTGGAAAGTAGGTTCTGCGAAGGATCTATAAACCAGTTAAGGGGAATCTTGGCGCATTCGATATAACCAAAAGTTAAAGATAGAGAAATATAAATTAGATGCTGAATTGAAATGGCATGTACAGTATTTCTCAAGATGAGATAAGTTTTCTGCAATAATAACTGGGATATTAAACTTAGGGACCGCATGATTAAGTGCTATATAGTATATGGTATATTTTAATTTAGGTTGTTGAAGCATGAACCATGAAGATCAGAATGCTAATAAATAAGATAATCACGGAATTCTACTAATGGACTTCAAAGACAGAAGTACTACGATTTTTGGCGAGTTATGTATCATTAATGCACTAATTCGAGGATGCCATAAACACAAAACGTTTAGGAAATCTGTCACGAGGCGTGAGATTATTACACAAGAGTGCGCCAGTGCATACTTTTATCGCTGCAAAGGTTGCCATTCAACACTGGTTTCCAAGAATTGAATCACCCACTATAGTCTCGACTTGGACCTTAGTGATATTTTTTTATTTTCAAAACTGAAATTCGATTTGCGTGGAAAAAAATAAATATTGAAGAAGAGATTTCCTCAGTGTTACACCATTATGAAAAGAAAGTTTTAGGATATTATTTCAGTGGTATTGAAAAATTATATGATAGATGCCTTCGAGATGTGGTGAGGGGTGGAAGTAGATGCTCTGTATCTCATGGACCGTAAGGCGCACCAATGTCTCTATTATCTTAGAATTGGAGATCACCGAAAGACTTTCGAATAAAGTGCAGAAAAAGAATCATAACATACTTTGGGCATATTGTTAGAAAGAATGATTAAAGTCGGAGGAGAAGCCGGTTGGGCCAGTTAAGGCGAGGAAGATCGACGGATCAAATGAAGGACTTAACAGGGTCCTTTTTAACGCTGCATTCAACATGTCCCAGGACAAGGAGGAATGGAGACAAATGTTGCGCTGATTTCGAGACATAGCAGAGCACCACAACGATCAGCACTGAACACACAATGAAGAAAAAAATCATTCATGGTTCTGAAAAATACATTGAACTACAGGGCGACTGCTGGAAAACATTTTTTTGAAACTTATTCTATCATTTTTTATATCCTTGGGCAGGAAACTTATTGGCCTATCTACGTAAAAGAAATGAATGAAAATGTATAAGAGATGTTACGACTATGTATGTATGTAAGCAACTAAGAATGACCACATTAAATTGATGTGTTCCTTGACGATGTGTTTTCCAAGGCATCTCATCACCACAACCATATTTCAACGTAATGTTGATCTATCTGACCCAGCGACCCAACGTCACCTTCTGCGGAACAGGAATATTGGCTTATTTATGGTGACAGAAGCGACGATCGTGCGAGGAGGTGACAAAATTGTTATTTTATATTTCGCCCGCTACGACATTTGTTTTATGAACGACCGAAATTCAGCAAACCCAAGGCTCTTGTCGGGTTTCAAGTGCCGTAAATCTTGTGAACAGGAGCGGATTGATCCGTTCTTTATTTGCTCTGCGAAAAAAAAATTGTATTGAACGATTATTTTCTGTTTTTTTTTCTTCTTCTTATTCTACATGTGCAAGGGTGTGGGCTGAAAAACATCTGGTGTCCCCAAGGCTGGACTCGCCCGATATTGGTGGGGTGTATCTTGGCCGAGGGGATGTTATTAGATGAGCCCAGATATTTTGACAGCTTCTGTATTTAATGTATTCTCTGCACTTTATGTGTTTTTGAAGTGTATTTAAATATATTATGTACATTGAGGGTCGTAGAGGAGTTGGAAGAAGGCAGCACTCCTGGCTTCGGAACATTAGAGAATGGACCGGGATGAGAGGTGTGGAGGAGCTGTTCCGTGCTGCCCAGGACAGACAAGGTTTCTCCCAAGTGATCGTCAACGTCGGGGGGACCCGGCAGGACACATGAAGAAGAAGAAGATGTACATACTATCTTGCTGTCAATAAACCTATACTATATACATATTTATTTATTATATGATTGTACTCGTATAGTATTTTATACATACATGCCATCACGTAATTCCCTGCCAGGGTAGGCAGAGAAAAAAAACGCCAGATTTTCGTACCTCGACACACATCCTTTGTCATACACCTTCTCAAACGATCTCTATGATTTCTCTGACTTTCTACCAGGGTTATGGAGTTGGCGAAAAAACTCCAAATCCAACTACACTAAAGAAATGTTGACTCCGAATTCAATTATTGTACATATTATATATTGATAACCATAAGTTATACTTAATTATGAGGCGTTATAACTCAAACGTACGTTTTTTTGGCAAAAATATCTACGGGGATTCCTCATCATAATACACGATATTTGTACTAAATGGTACGTTTTTCGTAATTTTATAATATAATTCATGTTGCCTATATCATAGTTATAAAAATATCATCTACTTGATCCAACCGCTTTCACTCAAATTTGCACTACATATATGTTCAGTATATCTTCATTCATTCGTTCTAAAAGCCCAAATCGTTTCAAAGTGCTCTTCTTCATCATACTCAACATCAACCTTAAGTTCGCATTCATTCTTTATCTGATTCCGTATTGTCATACATTGCTACACCATCAGCCTTAAGTTCGCACCCATTCTTTATCCGATTCCGTATTGTCATACACTGCTACCCCACGTATTATTTTCAAAGCACGCATTTCGACAGCGCATATTCGGATTATCAGTCATTTGAAGTTGAAAATTTCTATATAATAATAATATTTTCTCAGATGATGGAAGAGTTATGAGGTATATTGGACGACATATAGGAAACAAACTCAATGAGACAATATCAAAATCAGCCAAGACAATAGTTCACAACAGTATTTTAATTCAACATATATGGAAGTGAAACATGGACGTAGAACAAGACTGAAAAAATGCGAATAAATGCGTGGACAGAAAGATACATGGGGTGACAATGTAGGACATAATGAAGTGATTAAGGATTAATGTGTACTTAATTAAAGCTGATGTGTTCTAGAAAATGAAGACCACTCTGGGCACGTGGAACGAATGAATGAAGACTAAAAAAACCTTTATATAGCGCAAATGTGAGTGGAAGGCGTGGTAGGGAAAGACCAAGGAAATGTTTTGAAATAAGGAAATGGAAAAAATCAAATAAATCTATGTCCTGTATGAAAAGGTGTATGGATGTAAAAGAGGCGAAATATGTGTTCCGCGATGGGTAAGTCTGGCGATCTTTTAACAAAATGACATTTTTTAGAGAGCAAACTCTTCTCAATGGCGTTCTAGCTTGGAATCCGAATCCACTGTAAAAAAGTAAGTCGAGTGGAAGAATAATAAGGTGGTGGCTGTGGCCATTAAATTAAGAATTAACACTTCAATTTATCTGCATCACCAATTCAGATATATTGAAAGGTACAAATAATTGAAAAAAGATATGTATAAGATAGCTTGGGTTAGATAAGGTTAGAAGGAAGCCATCATCGTATGATGAAGATAATTTGAAGCTAACTAACTATACGGCACAGTAATGCAGCAGATCCGGCTCGAAGGACCACTTTATACAGCACCGTACAAAGACTGTAGATGGCTGCCGCTCGATGGTCGGAGATTTCGACTCACTTTATGCTTTTCCGGTATAATAAGCAGGGTGAAGAGATTCTTCTTTAGCAGGTAGAAGTTGGTCGTAAGTAAAACACAGTAGACTGTAGTGAAACTGAGAATATATTTTTGGTGTTTTGCGCTCCTTATGTGCGGCCAATCGCTCATCGTAAGCTCCTATTTTGACCCGTGCATGCCGTCATGGCTTGCGAGATATTACATATTTCGCACGTTTTCGCATGCAGGGGCCGGCCGAGTTTTGTTAGTAGATCTCGCGAAGGCCACGCATAAGGAACATTTCATTACAGTCGGTAGAGAGCAAGTACGTCAAACAAAACATCTTTAGAATATAAAATAAACAAGAAAATATACATAAAATCATATTTTAGGTGACGCATACGTCCGATACACTAACATTGAACAATTTATGTCTCTATCTGCCTCAATTTGAATAGGCGTGAAATAATTTCGAACTTATTCCTAATCGCCTCAAATCACGCAGTGAATACGCGCGGAGTGATACAAACCGATTTATTTTGTTTCTAAGTAATTTCACGTTGCAAATCGTTCCACTAAACCACCAAATGTTAATGCAAAAACTAAAAGTTTTCTTAGCTCGTCGTTAAGGGTTGCTCAACTTTTCGTTCAAACAAAACAGTTTTACGAGGAATAGCCAACTATTATCCACACTCAGATTGAGGTTAAATTTAGTTGAGCTTGAGAAAAACATGAATATGGTACGTATACCAGGAGTAGAGAAACTCTGGAGCTACTTTCAAATCATATTCGGTCTCTTTACAGAGAAACCTTTTCTTGCGCAGCCAAAGAGACTTTGTATTGTATTACACTTTCGTTGTATACAGTACAACCTGGAGGGCTTATTGCCATGTGGAAATCTCTTTTAAATAATCAGTATGATGTCAAAGAGGCCTTTAGTGAAAACAAGCCTGGAATCCTTTTTTTTTTATCTGAGTTACAACGGGATTCGAACCTAACATAACTCTCCAGGTTGGAAAACAAACGTCTTACCAATTAGGCCACGGAGTTCGTCTTACTTTCGCCTGTAAATAGTGTTTTACAAATTTAAGATTGCTTGATTTATCTAAGGTTGTGGGCTTTAACTACGTGGAACTCCATATTAGAATAAATTACTTTGTTATTCCACTTGTTATATTCATCTCCGTTACACGTATTTCTACCTCCTATCCCGAAGCTCTCTTTAAGCAAAATTTCCCTTCCACCCGAGAGCCTCGGGGATGGGAGGTAGAAACACGTGTAGCGGTGATTAAATTGATTAGTGGAATAACAAAGTAATTCAACATCAAATATTCTTTTGATTGCTTTTCCATAATCCACCATTTCGTTTTCTTTGGTTTGTTCTCCATTTAATATTCTTTGGACTTGTTATTAATTTCTATGTTTTTTCGAAAAGTGGACGTTTATTTTCTTTCTTCTCTTTACGCCGGCAGTGAATCTGGGGTTTTACAATGTTTAAGAAAAATTAAAAATTACTTTTGAAAGATTGAAAATGACAAAAAAAATAAAACAAGTTGAGTGTAACTATAAGAGGGTGGTAACTGCGACCATTAGATTAGTAACATCTCCGCATCCTCATATATTTAAAAAAAAAAACATATTTGGTAAGAAAACCGCAGAAAAATTGCCAAGGGAAAACGAAATATAAAGAAACCTGTGTAGATCTTCCGATATGTTATAGAAACACATTTGGATTTAGATGGAGTGTAATTTAGTATTGTCTGTGTTCATATTCAACTATTCATTTGGATAAAAATTTCCAAAAAGTGTTGTATTAAAGTGCTTCCAAAAACTGCACACGCCACTCATTTCTGTAACATTTTGAGGCATACAAAATGTTAACTGAAATGAAATCATGGATTCTAGTTTTTTTATGATTGATTAATTTAACTATCTGGTGTTCTATGACATTTCACAACAATAAAAAATGGATTTAATTAAAAATATTACTAAAGAACCTTAATTAAAAAAAGATTATCAATTCATTAAATAATACGCGACAATAAAATAGCTGTTACAATTTACAATAAAAAATAAACAGGTTAAAATTATGAAAAAAATGAACTATATTTACAAAGAAATGTTGCACACCACTTCAGGAACATCCAAATAGCCCAACATCTAATAAATCAGAATTTTCTCGTAAATTTTTAAAACAGAACAAATCACACGTCTGGCAGCTACAACAGCGTCTGGGTGTGAATCAAACACGAAAACACCGGGTGGAAGTCGAGCGTTTTACCAGCTAAGCCACGAAGGTATCCACATAGGATTCCAGTCTGGTTAACACTTAGGGCCTATAAAAACATATTTCTGGTTGGTTTGAAGAGATTGCCACATGGCAATAAATTCGCCAAGTTACAAAAAAAAAGGTCACCATAGAACCAATAAGATCTGAATATCTAAGCAACTACTTCACCGTCCTCTTCCCATTGTCCTCGAAGGACCGGTTTCTACAGTGCAGCGTTACCATTCTGCACGCATTCTTGTCGCATTGCGCCATCCTTTGTCGCAAGACAATGGCCTTCTTCTGTCTATTTATACGACAAACGGATTTTTTTCTGTATTCCTCGAACAAAAATTCGTCATGTTATGGCAAAATTAACATATTCGTTTTTTAATATATCGCACGTTCGGTGCAATGTGACTACAAATTGCAGTATATTTCGCTTGTGTTTTTTTTTAATAATTTAATTTATATATTATTTAAAGTTGAGGCATTAACATTGCAGAAGTTTAAAGACATTGTAATTTTTTTATTAAACACTGTTTATTCCATTTTATGTATCGATATAACCCTACCGGTTTTAACGTCATCATTAGGGGAACAAACAATTCTTGTTTGTGTTCCCCTGATGATAAAAAAAAATTATAATAATTTAATTTAGTTGAGTTGAAGTCAAATTTATGAGAATATCGCGTCATGACAGAGGTATAGCAAAGACTGCGACTTTCCGATGATATGAGTTTATTCCAAGCCCGCTGGAAACCAGATTTTTTTAAATGTCATTTCGGATTTCACTTAAGGCCTCCGTTACATATATCTGGTTGGTTGAAAGATATTGTCACATGGCAATAATCCCGCCAGATTGTACTGTGTACTACTTAAGTGTAATAAATTAAAAGCTCTACACCGTGCATGGGTAGCTCGAGTAGTTGCTCTTGGACACTGATCCTGCAAGGAAGGATTTGCTCAGCGATTCGATGGAATGTTGGATAGTGAAAAACCAAAGCTGAAATGGTTGGATGATATGACAGAGAACTGGTTGGATGCCATGAAAGTGTACTAATCTCGATGAAAATAGTGATTTAAAATGGGAACTGGGCAGGCATTTAACAATTAGGAAATTTCAAAGCACAATTTATGTACAAGTGAACTATCTCGATGAAAATAGTAATTTAAGATGGGAAGTGGGCAGGCATTTATAATAACAATTAGGAAATTTCAAAAAACAATTTTTGTGCAAGTGTACTAATCTCGATGAAAATAGAGATTTAAGATGGGAAGTGGGCAGACATTTAACAATTAGGAAATTTCAAAACACAATTTATGTACAAGGGTGCTAATCTTGATGAAAATGGGGATTTAAGATGCGAACTGGGCAGGCATTTAGCAATAAGGAAATTTAAAAACACAATTTTTGTGCAAGTGTACTGTATATAAAGATCTCGAAAAGTTCGAAAGATCTGTAAATATGTTAATATACATAGAGATCTCGAAAAGTTTGAGATAAACAAAGTCATCGAAAAAAAGAGTGAAAAAAAAAACGAGTCACGTCGTGGCGTCGGATTTATGGTTAAAACAAACAAAAATGATATTAAAATATAATTAAAATTGAAAAACTATTTAATCCATTTGAAAAAAATATTTTTAACCCAACCAGTTTCAAGTCAACGTGACTCATCTTTAGGGGCATTTCGAACTAACTGACTTCAGTGAGTTCGGAATATCCTGAATGAGTCCTATATGTCTTGAAACTAGTTGGGTTAAATATATTTTTCAAGTGGATTAAACAGTGTTTCAATTTTAATTATATTTGAATAAACATGAATTTCCAGTGTTAACGCTAACACTCGAGAAATATTTCAAGTGCTATAACACTCAGCAGAAGCAAAATATAACCTGCCTGCGTAATAATACAAAGGATTTTTTCATGACAAAATTCTAAGGATAATCTATGTCCTGAACGAAAACTGAATTTTTTATACAGATACAGCCGACAGTTTGAAATATTTAGTAGAACGAAGGCGCTTTTTCATCTCTAAAATTGCCGACTAGCAAAAAAGAAGGTGTTCACTCTGCTTGTGAAGGTAAACAAAGACCTTTACATATAAACTGGATACAGTGTTACAAGCATTCCCTTTCCTATGTAACGTACCCTATTCTGCAAGAGCTCGCGTCAGTCCTGAATGTGAAAAGGCACACTGAATAAACTATGAGATGGAAATTACAAACTACCTACACACTCCCTAAATCATGTAAGTAAAAAAAACGAATGAAAATGGAGCTTTTTGAAAAAGCGCTCAAATTTCAACATCCATTTATTATTCAACTGATAACCACTTTTTCAGCTCCCGAAAATGGAACAAAGTGGATTGATATATTTTATGGAAAACCATACACGACTACCGTCGCCTAGTTGGCAAGACTCTGGTCTTCCACCACGTAATGTTAAATTGTTGCCACCATTTTTTTTTCATTCTGCAGCATCGTTCTTGGTTGCATCCGATCATATACACAATCTTGGAAATGAAGAATGAAACCTGGATAGAACGTGTTCTTCCAACTCAACCTCACAACTCGAAGATGCACCCTTAGACATTTTGATTAGGACTTTTTTTATCAGTGATTAGTGTTAAATTAAAATATGAAGCATTTTTTCTGATACTATGTTATGCTAAATTATTGCCACCATTTTTTCAATCCAGCGATATTGTTATTGAGACATTGAAGATGAGAGAAGGTTGGGAATGTCCAAGAGTATCGTTATATTTCGTGTTTCTATAACATTTCATGATACACCGTAACGTAACAATAGCGTGTCTCTGATGTAAGAATTTGGAGTTCGATTCCCAATGGCACTCAAAAAAAGAGATTAACTGGTAAAAACCTTCGAATGCTTTAAACGTGCTGCCTGTCCACGTGTGGTAGTATTTTCAACATGTGCATGGGCGAACTGTAAGATACCTGTCTACTCTAATGGTTCTTAATTCGAAGGTTCGATTACTATGGGCGAAGACAATATTTTCTCCCGGCCACACTATTCAACATGTCCACATTATCAATTCGAATACGTCTAGAGGTACCATACGAATGAATAAAATTAATAGAAAACAATTAAGGCCAGAATAACTGTCATTCAATCCATGTAGGTGCCCAAGTCAGTGCATAATATTTTCTTTAAGGAGCTCTACAACTGATAGTATAACGGTGCAAATCGTCGTTTATCTGCTGAGGTAGGCAGAGGACAGAGCGCCAGACTATCCTATCTCGACAAACATATTTCACCTCTTCCACAACTACGAGTATATGTGTGTACCTTCTCATATAACTCTTACGATTTCCGTCTTTCAAAATATTATTCACTCGATCCAACCATACTGCCCATGGTCTTCCTCTACCCTGCCTTCCTCTAACATTTGTTAGTCGCTCTTTATTAACTTGTTACACATACCCCACCCATCTCAGAGTGCTCTTCTTCATCTTACTCAACACATCAGCCTTAAGTTCACATTTATACCTAATCACTTCATTCCGTATAGTGTCACACATTATCACCTCATATATTTTTCTAAGTGCACTCATTTGTACAGCATTTATTAGGTACTTTGCCCTTTAACGAAGCAAAATAAAATTCACAGCAAATACTGCAAAGAACCAGAAGCTATCTATTTGAAACCGAAGTTTCGAATTGCCTTTATATTGTTAGCGAAGACGACAAGCGACTTGAATGACTAAATAAATAAATATTCACAAGTGTTCAGTATTATGGACAAATAAATATTCACAAGTGTTCAGTATTAATAAGGACACTTGAGACGACAAAACACTACAAACAATAAATTTGCATGTAAAAAGATTTAAGATGCCTGAAGAATGGCATCACTCGGTGAAAAGTTGTACAAGCAACTTAAACGCACTAAATATATAAAGACAACATTGCTCTAGAAACTTATAAAAATAAAATTCGAGCCACTTGAAATTTGACTGAATATTGTTTTAAATAATTTATCAAAAGTTTCGACTCTTAATCTATGGAGCTTCACATTAGAATGTTTAATAATTTAGTTGTTCCACTAGATACATGAATCCCCGCTATACGTATTTTATACCTCATATTTTGAGGTTAGATATATTAATCCCCGCTACACGTATTTTCTACCTCATATTTTGAGGTTAGATATATTAATCCCCACTACACGTTTTTTCTACCTCATATTTTGAGGTTAGATATATTAATCTCCGCTACACGTTTTTTTTTACCTCATATTTTGAGGTTAGATATATTAATCCCCGCTACACGTTTTTTCTACCTCATATTTTGAGGTTAGATATATTAATCTCCGCTACACGTTTTTTCTACCTCTGTGGCTGTTATTTTGTGGCTTCCTTCCGTCGGAATGATATCAATTGTTACGATAACAATGCTTAGGTCAAACAAAAAGCGAATGATTAAGAAACAAGTGATACACAAAGCCATAAGCAAAAATAAAAAAATATATATTAATAACTAAATAATGCAAAAGGTTTCACTACACTTCTACATTTTTTCTTTAAATCAATATACCACATACACTTTCGATGTGACATGACAAGAGTCTGACCCTTAGGTCAGTGCTTTCGTAACAAACCGGGATTATTGTGCCTGAAGAGAGTCTTGGGATAGGAGGTAGAAACACGTGTATCGGGGATTCATGTAAGTGGAATAGCAAAGTAATTTATTGCTTATTATATTTTTTAAGGTTTGTTCAACTTCATTCTTTGATGCCCATCGTTACGATCAATGTTAACCTAACGACATGCAAGAAAGCTACTTGATAAACCGAATCACATGCCTTTAGATAAATGCGACAAGATATAAGGATGCTGGGAGTGAAAACTAATGGGAGCAGACAGCGAGAGACTGATCGACTTGGACCGAAATATTTTGTTTGATGTCATTGGATTATTTTTTTTGATATAATTAGCTTAATTTTGTTTGATATACATAATTGGATTCATTTTGTTTGATATCATTAGCGTAATTTTGTTTGATATACTCGTATACTGCTAGAAAGAATTATGAAAGTCTGAAGAAGCTGGTGATCATAGGGACAGTTGAGGGAAAGCAAGCAAGAGAAACGTGTTCTATAAGATGGATGGTTCAAATCCTGTTCAACATTAATGAATGTGTCAGTGTATCATATAGTCGATTGTTTTCACCAATCCATCATCAGTATACTATACTATACAGGGAGTGGCATTAAACAGAGTTTCTGAATTCAAAGATTTGGGCGTAACCTTTGATGTCGGACTTGCGTTCGTTAACCATGTCTCGCGTTTGATATCGGACTGTTACAAACTACACTTACTTTCTGGTACAGACACTTACTTTCTGGTACATTTCTGGTACAGGTACTTTCTGGTACAGTTACAAACTACACTTACTATCTGGTAGCCTCAGTACACTTACTTTCTGGATACGTCTCGTACATACGAGTATATAATTGAATTTATTTTGTTTGATGTAATTTGAGTAATTTTGTTTGATATCACTGGATTAATTTTGTTTGATTTAATTGGATTAATTTTGTTTGATATAATAAGATTAATTTTGTTTGATACAAATGGATTAATTTTGTTTGGTGTAATTGAATAAGATTGTTTGATGTATTTTGATTAATTTTGTTTGATTTATTTGGATTCGTTTTGTTTGATATAATTAGATACATTTTGTTTGATACATACAATTGGATTCATTTTGTTTGATACAATTGGATTAATTTTGTTTGGTGTAATTGAATCATTTTGTTTGATGTAATTTGATTAATTTTGTTTGATTTAATTGGATTCGTTTTGTTTGATGTAATTTGTTTTTTATTTCGTTGAATCTCAGAAAAGACATTTGTTTTACTTTTTGGTGTCATGTTCATATTAAAAAAAACATTTATTTAAATAATACAAGACAAAAATAAACTATGAAAAAAGAGTTACGGAACATCAGAATGAAATGTTTCAATAACAATAATTTTTCGGGATCGCTAACCACTTAAACGAAAAAAAAACCATTCGGTCATTATCGATCATGGTTTGAGCATTCAGCACACGAGCCGGAAGTGATTGCAGCTGGACAACTTACAAATTATCGAGATTAAAAAAAGCAACATTATAAACAAAGTTAATTTCAATAATAGCCCTCTGCTAAATATGTTTCCCGTTCAATAGCAATCATTTTAATGCCCACCTATTCCCCTTCCCTTATTAGCCACTTCTCCCCACCCTCTCTCGAGTATTTATTACAATTAGGAAAAAATATTTTAGACATAATTTAGTTCAACTTCACCTGACGAGGGAGACGCACGCCTTTGAAACTGGTAGTGATCTCAAATAAAACAGTGGTGGATACTAAATAAAAAAAATAGTGTTTTATTTATTTTGTTTAAAAAATTATAAACATGACACCGTAAAGTTAAACAAACGTCTTTTCTAAAATTATATAAATAATTAGATTAATTTTGACTGATGTTTTTTTTTATTTTTTATTAAACAAAGTAAATTATTGTACAAACATTTGTCAAGGCTATACCTATATACAAATTTATTACTTAACTAATCTTAATTATATGTTATAATTTATGAACTTACTTTATCTTATTTTCCTACATATAATTTTATTTTATTTATTCAATCTTAATATATGAGATCTTAGAAATAATTAACACCTACATACTACTTATAACTAGATAACTATTCTTACAACTAATTATTTAGCAAAAACAAGTCCACTCGTTCAGGCTACTTGTATTCCATCACATTCACTCAGACCTTGGTCGTCCCAGCTAATACTGTAGGTGGACTAGTCAGGCAACAGATAATGCTTCGGGAGCCTGTGGTTATAACGGAAGGGTAGGTCGGATTTACTCTCGTAAACCCCCAGGGCAGCGACTAAGGGATTGCTGTGATTTTGTTGGCTTTTATAGAACTTCACGGTCCAAGCGAGGATGTGGTATTGTAGGGTTTCTTCTCGCTGTTCGGTGTGAAGTCGGGTAAGGTTTGTTCTGGGATGGGTGTTAAAAGATATCTTGAATGCCTTGTTCTGCACTCTCTGGAGTTTCAGGTGATCCGTGTTGCTCACACTACCCCAAACGGGTATTTTGTCTGATGTGATTGAATCAATTCGTTTGATATAATTGGATTAATTTTGTTTGATATAATTGGAATCATTTTGTTTGATGCAATTGTGTGTCCAAATTAAATAACCTGTTGTTTTTTTTTCGCGAATTATGTATATTTCTTGTCATGTGTAAAAAAAATTAATAAATTTTGTTTGATGTGATATAGTAATTTTGTTTGATATAATTGTATTAATTTTGTTTGATGTGATAGAATCATTTTGTTTGATATAATTGGATTAATTTTGTTTGATTTCATTGGATTCATTTTGTTTAATAATATTTGATTAAACGTGTATCAAATGTAACACGAAATAGATAAGAAAATAAATAAAAAGAAAAAAATAGATTCGCTTTCAAAATGGTTGGATACACCATAGCAATGTCATAAATCAACGAAGACTTGTATAACACGAGCAACAATATCCGTCCGAATGTCATGAAAAGACTGCAGTGGACAGTTTAATAGGTTAAGGATAGACGGATCGTGTTCGTGGATCGTGACCGAGCCGGTCTTGGAAGGATCCATATCTCGCAGATCTGTCAAGCTAATCTTGTTGTTCTTGCTGGTGTATCATTGTACAATGGTTATGAGTTATGTTAGAATTGTTAGACATTCGTTATGTCATCTTTTTCTTAAGTTAACCTGAAAAAGAACGATCATATCACTGCATAACATAAGACGCTGAACTGGTTAAACCAAGGTTCGATTAACGGGACTGATGAAAATTTTCTCTCATGGCCACCGCTGTTCAATATGTCCATATCACCAATTCGAGTTTATTGAAGGGTTACATACGAATCAAATTAAATACTGGGGGTGCTTAAATATAGTTCATTAGAGAGTGGAAAATCTCTTCGATTGGGGTTTACTTTTTTTTGTTTGCTTAGGGGTAGTATAATTATCTGAGATAACGCACTCATGGATTGCTCGATCAACCTATGTGTAGAACCAACCTGCCTTTAGAAATGCCCGTGGGTAGATCATTCACACTTTTTAACCGTATGTGTCTTTAGTCAGACGTATTTAATATCACTCAATTCCCCAGAAAAAAAGTCATAAATTTAGTATAATAAAGCGCTGAAGCTGTTGAACGTAGATGTCAAATTCACATACTATCTCTATCGTATAATAAAGCGAACTGTCCCGCCACCCCCTCTTATCTTGCCGAAAATTTTCATCGTTTTTCCGATCATGGACATGCGGGTCGCTCAGAAAAATATTGTTTTTTGGCCTTCCCAGTTCAACGCATTTCTTTTTTTATGTCGTCATTTACTGTCCATATAGTACAATGAGATTCTGAAATCAGTTACGAATCAACGCTAGACTCGCTCCATCTTTGGCATGCTTTAAGAAGCGACAAAAAAAATGTACATCTGGTGGGCTTATTGCTATGCAGCAATTTCGTCTTACCAACTAAATTATCTTGGATACATTATGTACGAAAAAATTAAGTTAATGCAGTTACGAGTATAATACATAAATAAGTTCTTAAGACATCAATTTGTACTATATATAAATATTGTATTTGGGTTTTGGCCCCCAAAACCAATAATTGTGGATGGAAGGCAGCTGGAACTTGTCCAGGAATATGTGTATTTGGGTCAACTTATTTCTTTTGTAGATGGCATATCGGAGAAAATAGCACGAAGGAAAAAACTAACATGGAGCTCATTTGGACGTTTGGACAACATCTTCAAAAGTAATCTCCCAATATCTTTGAAGCGAAAGGTCTACAACCAGTGTATTCTTACCCAGTACTTACGTATGATTGTGAGACATGTACACTCACAGCAAATAACACACAAAAGCTCCAGACCGCACAAAAGAGCATGGGAGGTGCATGTTGGGATATACTAAAAGAGACCGTAAACAAAACACCTGGATTCGCAACAAAACAAAGATAGAAGACGTAATAAAGGTGTGCAAGAAAATTAAGTGGCAATGGGCAGGACACGTAGCCAGAATGTCAGATTCTCGATTGACGTCCAAAATAATCCAATGGTACCCAAGAGGCAAAATGAGGCCCAGAAGAAGACAGAAGGTACGCTGGATAGATGAAATCAGGAAGCACGGCAGCATTACATGGCATCAACGAGCAAAAAACCGAACTATTTGGAGTCAACTTGGGGAGACCTTCATCCAGCAATGGATCGACCTTGGTTGACAATGATGATGATGAAATAGGTACAGCCTTTGGCAAATATTTGTATTATAGATTACTTTATTAAAAAAAATAAAAAAAGTTTAAATATAATATGGTTACAAAAGTTTTTTTTTATTTAACGGCCATTCACCCAAATTTGCATGTTCCCAATCAGTGAGCAATGATGATTTAATTACGTTCATTGAGAATACAGATTATCTACTGAAAAAGCAATTACAGTAAACGCTCTCTATCAAAATTTAAAAAAATACTACGTTTATCATATTAAGAATAAAAATAACAGTAATTTCATATCCTTATTTCATTCGAAACTGTAAACTTTCTCTATACTCTGCAAATGGTGGAAGACAAGTATGTAATTAGCGTTCTCATATTGATTGGCATTGGGTTGCTCGTAAAAAGTTCGTTCATTGCTGGGCCTCGTAGTCGAGGGGATCCTCGTCATTCTAATGTCAATTGGAAAGTGAAGTTGTGTCGTGGTTTTTTTTTAAGCGAGTGAGTTGTTGCACACCAGCAAACTCATCGGCCATACCGCTGTACTTGATCCAAAGGCTTACCGACGTAAGACGATTGGAGCACACCGGCATGTTTTTTACCTCTCTTTTTGAAAGAATAGATACGACCGAAGTTAGAGGTATCCTTATACCCTCGAATACTAGGCGGAAAAAGTGCCTGTGTCACTCAAGGGAAGTATCACAGCGCGGGATTAAAAACCGATGACCTTCCGCACGTAAGTACAGTGCGTTACCGCGCGACCATGCACCTCGTACCAAAGCAGATCTACATAAAAAGGTCGGGTATACATCATTTAGCGGGTATAGTATAATGATTCAATTATTTCTCACAATAATTTATTTTTTACTATGAAATAGTGCTACTAAGCAAGGAATCTATTATCATTGATATTATTGCAACACTAAAATTGTTTGACTGCCTTAAACCGATACCAAACCTAGTTGGCAGTTAAAGATTCCAAATATTTGTTATACTGCGAATGGTTTAAAGATTTCCCAACGGTTGTATTGCATTGTAACTATTTACAAGTGTTACAAGGCAGAACTGGGTTGAAAAAACATAAATACTCAATAAAAAAAACATTTCCAAGTGATATAATATTCATTACGAACACAAAATGACTAAGATAAGTACTGCATTATCAATGTACAATACAATAGGTTTGATTTATACGCTCAAACGCTAGTTACGAAATATCCGACAAACACTCTTATTGACAGCTGATCGACTGCTGAAAATGGGTTAATATGGGTCAATGACTTGACACTATGTAAGAGCTTCTCCAACATTTTGTTACTGTTACAGAGAACTTTCGAGAATATTACATGAACGGTTACTGCAAAAAATAAGTTAATATATATACATAGTCTGCATTTAAACTCCTTTTAATTTATTTAAACAAGTTGAGTTCACTAGGGTCCTTCTACAGCATTTATTTCGTCAATCTTAGATCTTGACTAGAATATTGGTAATATATTTTTATCTCAAGTATTTTTTTTATTTGCACTATAATTTCGTATTCTCGTTACCTTTGACTGATCTCATTTTTCCCTATTTAAGTCTTGTATTGTTGATCGAATTTAATTCATTGTATTTAATTATTTTTTTACACAGTGTTTTATTGATTTATTGAATACTTGCAAATACAATCTGGCGGGCTTATTACCAGGCGGCAATCTCTTCCAACCAACCAGACAAAAGTAAATGAAGCAAGTTACGTGGTCGCATAAATCATTCAAATGACTATCCATCCCCACGAAATCCATAAACATATCCGTGAGCACATGCCCACGAACCCCACAAAGACAGACAATCACCCGAACATTATTTTTCATATAAACTGAGATATCATCAATCAAAAGGAAAGTAAGGGATGGTGGAGAGGAAAGAAAAAGAAAAATCAGGAATGAAACACGTTATTTTACTGACTAGAAAATAAGAGTTTTTTCAGTCGCTTCTTAAAGCATGCCAAGGACGGAGCGAGTCTTATATGTTATTGGTTTGTAACTGATTCCAGAATCTCACTGCATGGACAGTAAAGGACGACTTTAAGAAAGAGAAGCGGTTAACTGGAAAGGTCAATAAACAATCTCTGTTTGAGCGTAGCGCTAATCCACGATTGGAAAGACGCTGAAAATTTTCGGCGAGATAAGAGGGTGCGGGGGACAGTTAAAGATATTATATAATAGATACAGTATGTGAATTTGGTGTCTATTTCTAGCATTCAACCAGTTCAATGCCTTCTGGTATGAAGTTATATGATCGTACTTTCGTAAGTTGAAAATGAATCGTAGACACACATTTTGAAGACGTTGTAATTTGTCCAGTTGTTCCTCTGTAACATCCAAGTAACATACGTCCGCATTGTCCAGAATCGGAAAGAGCAGAGATTGTACGAGTAAAATTTTGGTTTTAGTTGGTAGGAATCTTTGCAACACTTTAAGGGAATGAAGGCTGAAGAAGATCCTTCGGCTTACCTCATTTATTTGATCTCGCCATGAGACAGTGTTATCTATTAGCACTCCGTTTTACTTCTCATTTACAATTCAATTCAGTCAATTGAATTTAAATTGTTAGTCAATTCAAGATACAAAATATATCCTGAATTGACAATTTTATTTAACATGTTGAAACGATATCTTTTTTTTTAATTGTTACTGTGATATGTAAAAGAGAAAGAAGGGAACAAAAGTGATAGATGACTTCGAGATGTGATGTTGGAGACGATGCTCCGTATCCCATGAATCGCAATACACACCAACGTGTCTATCATTCAACTATTGGAGATTACCGAAAGAATTTCGACAAAACGCAGAAAAATGATCATAACATACTTGGGACATGTTGCTAGAAAGAATGATGAAAGTCTGGAGAAGCTGGTGACCGCTGGGACAGTTGAGGGAAGCCGAGCAAGAAGATGTCCCATTTGATGGGCGGGTCAAATAAAGCAGAAAGCAGGATCCTCTTTCAATGCTGCATTCAATATAGCCCTGGACCGGGACGGTCGGAGACAAGTGGTGCGCCGAGTTCGAGACATAGCACAAGACCACGACGCTCTACATTGAGCGCAAGATGAGAAACATGTAAAAGACCATAAGTGTCGTTTAGTTTTTTAATAAATAAATACATATATACTTACAGGTTTAAACATTAAGTATAGTAAAACTAAACTTTACAAAAAACATATTTTAAAATTGTAAATATTATAGAATAATATTTAAATATTGTAACATTAAATTAGACCAATGTAACAAAAGTTAATTTCAAAACAATATTGAGAGATGACAAATTAATTCAAAAATATATCTAAAAAATTAACAATAATATTAAAATTTCTACAAACGGGACATAGTTTTCTTGAAGGTATTTAGCGACACATGGAAAACGTCTAATCTGAGGGGGGACACTTTGGATACTCTGTCTACTGGAATTTCCAAAGACAGATTGGTTCTGCATAGATATTGAAAAAATTGTGAGTGCGTTGCCTCAAATAAAATTATCCGGAACATATAAACCAAAACTATGCAGTACGCATGTGTTTATCACATTACCTCTGCAACTACTAAAAAAGTGCTCACCCAATCGCAAAGATCTTCAACTCTATAGTCTTCTATAAGTCAGCGTTAAAAAATAAGAGTCAGCAATATTATCTATACTCTCTCATGTACTCGTACATCTAGTTATTTAAGGAAGAAACATTTTATACACGTTAAGAAAATATGAGAATATATACTGGGTATATATTGTTCTACTTTGATGAACTTAAACAAAGTAAATTACAATTGGCACTGACTATAAGGGTCAGTCAGCCATGCTGGAGGGGAAGACTATTAAAAGAGTAAATTCATGTGGTATGTCCTTTACCTGGGACATACCGCAAAGCTTGGAAAATATAACCAAGAAGTCGAAATACGAGTAGAACGACGAGGACTAACTTGGGCAGCATTTGGAAAGTATTTGTCCGATTAATGCGATCTTCCGGTCTTTGCTTATGGTTTGGTAACTACGACATTAACATAAATCGGTCGTGACAAAAAGAACCATGTATAGGAGGATGCTGAAATTATCATTAAAACATCGGGAAATAATTGACTGGACAAGACATCAAGCAAACGAGACCGATGTTATTGAAACAATAATGCTACAAGAATATGCTATCGAAAATTAGTGGTTGGCGTAGTTCTCACGATATATTGACAATAAGATCGGAAATAAAATAAAAGAAAATTTGATCCATGCTACGAATACATTTTCCATTTAAAAAGCGCCCTGAGTATCCCGCACTTTCTGTTAAAACTTTCTTCTCACTCTTTCTATGATAATTTTTCGGTACAGTTTACTTACTAGACTCATCAAACTAACGCCCACACTCCATTCTTGCACCTTTATAAAACAAAACTATCACCGCACTCTTCCAGTATATCAGCGTGTAGCCGTAGCCAGATTCCCAACATTTCTTAAAAAACTGTCTCACCTTAATACAATTTAAGATAATGCAAAGAATCCATAATATTTTTTCTCATCCAGAATTGTAATTGTCAGCTGACAGAAATGAAGGCTTCGATAAGAAATGCAGTTAAGATATTTAAAACCAATGCTGGTAGAATTAAGTATCTTGTTAATTCTGCGGTTGCTTCTAGCACATATCAGACACTTTATTATACTGAGAACGACAGTTAAATGTTTTAACCTCATCTGGTGGTGGTATGGAGAAGCAGTCATATTATTAAAGCTGCGGTTATATTAAATTGCAATACGGTTGGTTAAGAAGTTATGCCGACGGGATGGGGGGAGGAGGTAAAGACTAATGCTTCGAACTGTCAGTTGCGTTAAGTCTTATGACTCAGTCTGCCAAAAATATTTTTGCTATGTACATCCATAACTGTTTCGCAAGCAATTTTGTTAGCACGTATTTTGAACCCTCTATGATTGCTAAGATTAATACAAAATTCGAGCAGTGCGTGAACATCACATTTTGTTTAAATCTTGGAAAAAAAGGCGTCTGGGATTCTTGCGGTGTTTCGTCAGGTTTACGGTGGTGAAATTAATCGTGAGTCGAACCCAATGTCATGAGTGGTATTCGCATTTTAAAAATGAGAATACCACCCATAACACTAGGTCGGTAAGAATCGTCCCTGTATCAGCACAACTGCCGAAAACGTCGCTGGAATTCAGAGAACTATTCGTGCAAATCGATGATCAGAGAAGTTTCTGGTATAGTTAGAATGTCGTTTAGCACAATTCAATCAATTTTGACGGACAATTTGAACATGCATCGCATTGCGGCTAAATTTTTTCTTTTTAATGACGACGCACTGGCGCTCGTCGATTAAATTTCGATAATTTTTGACATCCAACACTATGTCTTCCATTCCACACCCTCCTTATTCATCGGATTTAGCTCCGTGTGACTTATTTCTATTCCCAAAAATGAAGGTGAAGCTCGAGGTAGAAGAAACTGAAGCTAAATCTTAGGCGATGCTTGACCAGTTTAACAACGAAGACTTTGTGAGGGATTTTGCAACATAGTAGAAACGCTGGAATCGTTGTATTAATGTAGGAGCAGACTATTTTGAAGGCGATGCAAGTGCAAAATGTAATTATTTGATAATTAAGATTTTTTTAAAGCCAATCCGGTTTTATATTGATCATACCTCGTACCGATAAAAAATATGACCGAAAATCAGATTTGGCTAAGTGGATTCAAGATTAACTGAAGTTTTTTTAAGAAAAAAAACTAAAATTATTGATTAGTAATGTAGATAATTGATAATCTATGTTTGGAAATCCGATTATTGACATACTAACTAGAAAACGGGAAATATTAAATTCTCGTATCTCATTATTTTTTTCAACACTTCTAAATTGTTTCGTATTGTTAACGTGAAGGGTTTCTTATTATGCAACAATTTCTTCCGACTAATTAGCTTTAATTAAACGAGGTTTAAATTGTTGAATGAAAATTATTGTGTCTGGTATAATTTAAAATCCGGAGGAGCGTATGGCAATTTGTTTTAACTCTTATTGAGTCAACGCCCCCGAGGTGGCTTGGCTACGAAACGGAGTTATATACGAGTATATGTAAATTGTTCTATTCTTTATATTACATACATTAATACCATCACACCGTTTGCCTGTCAGGGTAAACAGAGAGGAGAGAGTGCCAGGATTTCTTATTGCTAGGCACATCCTTCTCTTCTACATCCAAGATACACATTATCATGCAACTCATACGGTTTCTTAAATTTTTGACATTCCTCCCTGTGAACATTAATTATCATAATTTGAAATTAGCTGTGATTACTCCACAAAAAATCGAGAAACATTTGAGATACTGTACTGAAAGATTCAATCAACTGGATGACCCATGATATTGTTTTGCATGACCAACAACCAAAAACGCGTAAGGTAGAAATCCAGGTATAGCTTTATTCAGACAACAAAGCCTTTGGAACAAACACTTGCTGTTGCAAGAATAAACAAGTGAAGAGGAAAACGACGCAACAGCGGACAGTTTTTGCTTGTAGCGGCATTATCACCTGGCTCTAAAGTGCCCTGGAAGAAATCTCTTAACAGGCTCCAAACGGGCTTCAGGAGAACCAAGGGCAACATGTCAAAATAGGGTATGTTGCATGATGGATCTACGGTGACGATCTATCCATGTGACACTTCATGCAGTGCCCGAAAAGCCAGGTGTTTGGCACACGAGGACACGATACGTGGAACGCCCAAATATGTCCAGGTGGAATGAATTCTAGGCGGAAATACAATGGTGTCGTTAACACGAAAAGAAAAACCAAAAAGCAAAACTGTTATCCCTAAAAATAAACATCTATCCAACTATTATATCTTGTCATTGTGATAAGTGTAAATGTAGACATTTTATTTACATAATACTTTGATAAATAATAGAATGCCCATTTTCTAGATATCTCTGATTCGCTCTCATTGTTAAAATTGACTCATCAATCATTTGCTTATCGTTAATACATTTTTCAAAAAAAAAAAACTTACATAATATGTTCATATCTAAACCATGAAATGAATGTCAACTATTTTTTTATCTAATATTATTCAATATACTCGTATATAATATTATATTTGACAATTCTTACATGTTAATAAATCGAACAAGATGAATAAGTATTCGATCATTTAGTTATAAAATCATTAGAGTAGTCACGTTATATGTAGTACGCCCTTGGAACGTTTCACCAATACTATCAGACGCAAATAAATGTAACAGTATTCGATCCTTTAGTTATAAAATCATTAGAGTAGTCACGTTATATGTAGTACGCCCTTGGAACGTTTCACCAATACTATCAGACGCAAATAAATGTAACAGTATTCGATCCTTTAGTTATAAAATCATCAGAGTAGTCACGTTATATGTAGTACGCCCTTGGAACGTTTCAGCAATACTATCAGACGCAAATAAATGTAACAGTATTCGATCCTTTAGTTATAAAATCATTAGAGTAGTCACGTTATATGTAGTACGCCCTTGGAACGCTTCAGCAATACTATCAGACGCAAATAAATGTAACAATATCCTCGTTGACGGTCTTTTAACCAGACTGGGACCATTTTTGTAGGTACCAATGAGATTTGCACTAGAATTTCTAGTAAGAACGACAAGTGTCTTTCTAACTAGACCAGTGGTCCCCAACCTTTTTGTCGCCGCGGACCGGTCAACGTTTCATAATTTTACCGCGGCCCACTGGGGGGGGGGGGTACATTAAATGTAGTTTTTTTTTTAAATTTAATAACAATATATTTGTACAATATATAATAATAAAATTTACAACTGTGGTACATAAGTTATAGTGACAAATAATAGTAGAGAAAACACAAGGTTTGTGGGAAAAATGAAGAAAAAATTTATAATAACAATGAAGGATTATTCAGTTTCAGATAATTTTTTAATTTTCTTTTGGATTCATGGGTAATATTTTTAAGGTTCAACGGAAGGTTGAAAGTATTTTTTTCCAAGATAGAGAAAATAATTTTGAGAATGCTTAGGATTTAATATCGGGATTTTAATGTTACGAGTATTCTGATATCTTGCAGATATATTAACTTGAAAGTTATTTATCTATTTTCTTTAAAAGTTTTGATGTTGAAGTTTTATGTGTTTTGATTTAATATTTTTAATTGAATCGTGTTTAAACATGCCTTAAAAATAAAATACAGTTACCCCTTAAAAATGAATAAAAACAAATTTAATATTTTAACTTAATGCGAAATCAATGAGAACCCTGAGCTTGCTTCATTGAAACGAGATGGTTCCATCTGGGGGTAATACGAGTAGGAGATTGTGACACCCGAAGTGTCTTGCTTATGTCCAGTTTATTTCTTTGTTTGGTTTTGGTTGCTGTCACTGCAGAAAACCCCGCTTCACATAGATAGGATGTCGGAAATGGCAATAGGGATTTTAGTGCTGTGGTGGCAATCTCAGGGTATTCCGCCATGACTCTAGTCCAGAACACCGGCAGAGTTGTTGTCTCGAACATAGTTTTAAGGCTGCCGTCATTTGCAATATCCAGCAGTTGATCTTCTTCTTTCGCAGGCATGCTATATTCGCGTGGTTTATTGATAAATGGGTCCCGGATCCATTCCTTGCCAGTTCGTGGGTCTTTTGTGGTTGGGAAGTAGCGCTCAAACTCTTTTAAAAGTAAAGACAGGTGATCTTGCACCAACTGGGAGAATGAATGCTCTGGCTCAGTCTCGCTTAAAATCCCCGCCAATGTCTGAAACATGTCCAAAATGCCTCTGTTCACGCGTCGTTTCCACAACTCCAGTTTGGCTTTAAATGCAGCTACTTTGTCTGCCAACTTGAAAACAGTTGTCATTTTACCCTGAAGGGACAGATTAAGTTCATTGAGCAGGCTGAATACGTCACACAGGTAAGCCAGTTTTGCAACCCATGCCTTGTCATTGAAATGTGCTGCCAGCGGTGACTTCTTTTCTGCGAGAAATCTTTGCAATGGCTCTCGTAATTCAAATACTCTGGTTAGCGATTTCCCTCTGGATAACCATCTTATTTCTGTGTGTAAGATAAGGCATTTGTGCTCTGCGTCCATCTCCTCACAAAGTTGCTCAAACAGGCGCGAGTTAAGGGCGTGTGCTTTGATGTGGTTAATAACTTTAACGACATCATTCAATACGCTGTTGAATTCCGGTGAAATTTTTCGGCTTGCAAGCATTTCCCTATGAATGATACAATGCGTAGATTCACTCTCAGGTGCAACCTCCTTATTCCGAGCAGCTAAACCAGACAGTCGTCCGGTCATGGCAGCAGCTCCGTCTGTGCATATGCCAACACAAAAATACCATTTTAGTTTTCCTGATATATAACCATCCAGTGCCTTGAACAGTTCTGCTCCTGTGGTGTTGGTTGGCAAAGATAGTGCACATAACACATCCTCATGCACATCCTCCTCATATAGATATCGCACATAAACAAGTAGTATTGCCTTGTTGTCGATATCTGTAGATTCGTCGACCTGGAGTGCGTACCACGGTGATGTATTAATCCTCTTCAACAATTGTGTCTCAATGTCTTCGGCTATTTCCTCAATGCGCCTAGTCACAGTGCTAGCCGACAAAGGCACATGTGCTATCTTTTCCACAGCAGCCTCTCCTAGAAGTTCACGGCAAATATCTTTAGTGGAGGGCAAGATCAATTCTTCACCGATATTGAATGGCTTTTTAGCCTTAGCAATACAGTTTGCCACCAAATATGATGCTCTCAATGCATTATCATTTATTGATGTGGTGGCCCTCATAAATTTCTTCTGTCCTTCGTATTCCCGTTTCATTCTTTCAAAATACTCCAGAGGCTTGTCTTTTAATCCAAGGTGCTTGGTTTTTAAGTGGCGAAGCAGTTTTGAAGGTTTCATTGCCTCATTAGAGAGCTTGTCGCCGCAAACTAAGCAGTGCGGGATTGGTGTGTGGGAATCACCTGTCCCGATAAATCCATATTTCAAGTAGGACTCCTGGTATTTTCTCTTAAATGGGATATATCTCTTTGATGTTGAAGGCGCTTCTTCAGACTCTTCACTGGGCCTTTTCTTTTTCCCAAAGAATCCTTCTAACGACGTCTGTTTCGTATTCATTTTTACGATTTTGTGGGCTAAATTTGAGCAAACAGTATATACACGTACACTAAGCACTGTTAAACATGAGGAAGTACCGGTAAAGAGAAAGAAGAACGACACACACCTTCTCTCCACCAAAGCTACAGCGTCACTGATAAAAAAGGTTATTTTTTGACGTGCCGTAAAAGAGGTTGCCATACTTTACGGCTTGCCTATGGGCTATGGGTAATCCCGCTTCTCCTTTGTTTGCGAAATATTTATGGATTCTATTGAAAACAAACTTGTGGACTGCGGACTTTCATTATTATCTAATGTTTTTGTTTGGATTAGATATGTTGATAATATTTTCATTATTTGGTCAGGTAGCAACAGACAATTAAAGAATTTTCTTACATTCATTAACAACCTTCATCTGAATTTTAAATTTACATTAGAACATAACGATAATGATAGCTTAAACTTTTTAGGCCTAATAAAAGTCAGTAAAGTTAACAATTTCTAATATTTAAGAAATTAAAAATATAACAAAAAATGAAGTTTTTATATTGTCTCTGCCAGACCAGACTCCCGGTACATTATTATTTAGACACATATTGAAATGGAAGAGCCACGTCCCGTACAGCTCGTACCTATAAGGAAGCTTCCAACAGTTAAGTATATATCCCGATTTTCACTTTTTTAAGTATTGATAAGATCTGAAATCTCGATCGATAGACGTCTCGACTCGATCTTCGATCGACAGAGGACGACTTTTGACATCTTATGTATATATAAAGTATATAAAATATATAGTATTTGCCTTGTTTAAGTTACGGCAAGACCGCCTTCGGAATCAAGGATGACTCCGCATGCGGCATGCATATGGTAGTGTGGTGTTGTTTTATTTCGAAGGTATTGTCGGAAGGTCGGTGGTAACTTAGCGTGAAGGGGTTTTCAACGGAATAATTATTTTAAGCAATTTTATTGGGTATGTTCGATTTTTCAAAAGTAATTTTGATTTTTAAGCAGGCCCTTGCGCGGCCCAGTACCAATTGGCCCACGGCCCGGTACCGGGCCGCGGCCCATAGGTTGGGGACCACGGAACTAGACCATATAAATATTTTTTTTAGATACGAGTATAAGGTAGAGAAAATGTTGAAGACGAAGCTACATTGATATATTTCTTATGTTAGAATCTCAAATGAATCTTAGAATTTCATAAAAATATTCGAAATTAAAAAAAAATATCATTTTTCAACACTCGAAAGATCGAAGTACTCGTAGCTACATGCATTTGCCAGCAACCAAATGTGGGTCAAGAAGATTGATGGATTTTTGTGTCAAAAATATATGAAGTGCTTACTTAATGAATCAAAATAAATATTTTCAAACACTTCACCGATGGTTTTGTCTCTGTAACAATGTCGAGGTTGAAAACACTTGATGCCTGATGTGAGATATAACAAAACAAACAACGAATTATCAAACTAAATACTGCGAAATAGTAAAAATAATCTTCAAGTAGTTAATTAAGTCACATACACAAAAAAATAAATTAATTTTAAATTTTCTTTATGTAAATAAATACAAATTTTGAATACTTCCTTCTTTGCTGTTTAGTTTCCACGATCTCTCCTCATAATGAAGGTATACACAACGTGAAGGCTTGATCTGATGTGATTAAACCATTTTTCCACACCAAGCTCAATTTTAATTAGCAGCCACCTTAAATCGCTCCATTCCAGGGATGATAACCTTAATTGTGAGAAGCCTATTTCGATACTTTCTACGCACAGCTTCGCTTTCCAAATAAACGAGCACTAAGCGACTCAGCAGGATCCACGTGTCTGTGACATCTACTGAAGAAGGAAATGCGCACCTAAGATCGGGCTGTTTTCTTACAGAAGATCACATGATTGACGTGGAAGAGTGGCTCTGGAAGATCGGACAAGAAGTGGTGAGGGAATCCTCGACTACGAGGCTCAGCAATGATGAAGACGACGTATCGTTTGTAACAATCGGGAATAAAAATATTTAAATGTAGCACATTTCTGTGCATACAACATTTTTTGATGAAAACATAATCGAATTCGTCCAGAAATTTTACTTGTTTGAGCTCAGGATCAAGTATAATTTATATGGCAGCTCCTCTTCGATATCTTGAGAAAGTAGCAAATAGTTTTTATTTTAAGTCAATCCTTCCGTAACTAATATCAACACGAGTGGCGAAGTGCTTTGGTGGGATTGGGTGACATTTGCATTAAAGCTTTAAACACACTTTCTTTGATTCGTTGATTTTTGTTTTTTTACAGAGGCGCTGTCTTATAAGTTAAGAGACACAAACAGCGCCTCTGTAAAAACAAAAACCCAAAAAAAAAGATCTTCAAAGCTTGAATGAAAATGCCATACTATCCCACCGATAGGCACACCGCCATTCGAGTTGATAGAATAATAGTAACAGGAGGATTTACTAGTGGAAAAAAAACTATATGCTACACTCTTGAGAGTTGAAGACGATCTGCCATAAAAATTATACTTAATCCTGGGCTCAAACAAGAAAAAATCTGGATTCGATTCTGTTTTCGCCAAAAAATATTGTATACACAGAAATATGCTACATTTAAATATTTTTATTCCAGATTGTTACCTATGTAAATATAATAATTGACAAGTATTAAGTTATTGTTCTCGCATATGAAAGGCCTTTCTAGCTAGTTAATAAATACTTATGCACATTGAAAATTCAAAATATAGAAATAATAAAATTAAAAAAAACTTTCTATTCAATGTAAAACTACGCGTCAATTTAAAATCATGTTTACGCGTCAATTTAAAACCATGTTTTTGAAATTGAATTCTGGGTGGTCCAGAAAGTAATAATAAATCGCAACATTCAATGGATGTTACTAATTCAGTGTCGTAAAAAAATATTTGGCAATAAATATATTTGATTTGTAATGCTAAGCATATTACGCAATACACATAAAATGTATTGCAATTTTAAATCAGGTTTTATATTTTAATACATTACGATATCTATTGCAAAATAGACCACGCCTTCATTGCAAGAATTCGTAGAACTAATGTATCGTTTACAAATAAAGGACAAACAGATCCTAAATATAACATATGACGTGATTTAACGTATCAATCAACAATTCCCGGGACTAACCAACAGATGGCGCCTCTAATAACAAATCCATACCATTCTCAGTAAGTACCAACCTTTAGAAGTTAACATATTGAATAGTGTGATAGTGCCCTTGACTTATGGGAACGAAGCTTGGATTTGACAGGAATAATAAAAGTGAGATTAATGCCGCGAATATATGTGCACTGAAGGAAATAATAAAAATAAAATGACAATTTATATAGCGCCGTTTAATCTTTTGAATGACCCACTTAATCGGGAATCAAATCCTTTATAATTAAAAGATACATTTAAATTATGTGATCTAATGTCTGAAGATCTAATGCGGTGCTTAAATACAGATAAGATAGGTAATCTCTCGTGGTCGAGGTTAAATGTCTACTACCCCATAAATGGAAAATGCCTATTTTTGTATTGATTTATTGTGCGCAATAATAATAAAATGACAATTTATATACCGTTATATAGAGAGCAGCCCCTCCTCAAGGACGCTTTAAATCGGAAATTGAACCCACTTTTATTGAAATATTCAAAATATTACATAAATAAGAGTGTAGGGATAGGAAGGTGGTGCCTTGTTATGCCGAAAGTCGGGAGTAGATGGAAAAAAACGAACTTTTTTTAACATTTTATTCAGCTGACTTATACAATAAAGGAGATACCTACGCGTATATTATACGAGTATTTACGTGACGGAGCGTGACTTCGTTCCTTCCTAGTGTAAACGTATTTAAGGAATTTGGGCCTTATATACAGACCCCTATTGTAATTATTATTTTATAAACAACAATTTGTTGCATGGAAATATAATCCATATTGCCAGGCACAAATTTTCCTCATTATGGAAAGAAAATGTCAAAAATCCTAGCCCATCGCACTAAATATATTCTTCCTGCTTTAACAATAACACCATTCAGTGAGGAGACACAGGTGGTGGTGCCTCTTTAAAAACGAAACTCAACCACCCAACACGGAAAAAAAAAAGATCTTCAATGGTCCAATGAAAACGTCAGCACACCCCGACGATAGGCAACCGCGCCGCTTTTTTAAACGAAGCAAATCAATTTTAATTTGTTTCGTAAAACTGTTTACTTGGACAGCGTAATGTATTATATTTCAAAATTAGAACACTGCTTCAGAATATACGAGTATATATTTCTGTCATTTTCACTTCGCTGTCACAATATGTTTTATTTCATTTTCGGATTTACGGCATCAGGTAAATTATATAATAAATGTGTATATATAGAGTTTTAAACTTTCATTTTACTAAATTATTTCTTGATATATGTTTCTTAATCAAGGTTTTTAATCATAGACATTGTGAATACATTTTTAATTATGTAAAAGGTATTTTTTAATATGTAAAGAAGGAAGAATATTTGTTGACGTATATAAGTGTGTCCATTGAAATGCGCTAATGAAGTATATTTCGTTTAAATTCTCTTGTACGGCATACGGCCCTGGGCCTTCTGAGCCCTGGCCTATTGTGGACAGTACAGACAGACAGAATCAAGTTAGTGTTTTAAAATTTGAATATTTAATTTTAACATTTTTTATTTCTTTATACTAAAAATGTCCGAAATCGACCGCAAATAAATTTAAAAAAAACTCAGCTATAGTAAGCACCATCGACTTCTTATTTATTGCTATATGCCAATCTCTTCCAGCCTACCAGAATGATGATCACGCCATGACGTGACGCGGAATGTGGGGGCGCTCTTTTATCGCGGCCGCATCGTCATCATCCCGGCCCTGTCGCGCGCGGGCCGCATCGTCTTCGTTCCCGGCCCCGCCAAGCGTATTATCACAAGTTGAATTGGAGATTATTGTTGCGTGTGTCGGCTACCGCTGTCTCGACGACGATTTCGCCCGGTCTCGTCCACTTGTTCGTAGACCATCGCCGAGAGCAGACCTCAAATCCGGGCTAGCCGAGTCGCCGGCACGCGCTTCATCGCCGAAACCTGGGCCGAGTTACCCGTGACCAACCGCGACCACCACGAGAAGTGCACGACGGGTTACCTGTTGTTAGCCGAGATCTCTGAATCCTGTTATCCACGCCAACGTCGAACTTACACCACAACCGTGAGTAGAAACCCTTTATATCCTATTCTTTCCGGTTTGGCTAACGCCAAACCATATGGTCATCCGGCTCGAAGGTGTACAGATAGTGATTGAGCCGACATTCCTCTGCTAGCGCAATCTGCAGGGTTAAGGGCTGAAGGGACATGCTTCCACACTAGATTGCACGAGTTGGAGGTGATGTTCGTGACTCGGTTAGCCTCAAATACTTGTAGGCGATGTGGCGGTGTGCTTAGCCAAGCCAGTACTATGGTACTATCTGACCAACATATGTGCTGTCTTAATTGGATGTGGGCGAAATCGTCGTCGAGACAGCGGTAGCCGACACACGCAACAATAATCTCCAATTCAACTTGTGATAATACGCTTGGCGGGGCCGGGAACGAAGACGATGCGGCCCGCGCGCGACAGGGCCGGGATGATGACGATGCGGCCGCGATAAAAGAGCGCCCCCACATTCCGCGTCACGTCATGGCGTGATCATCCTGGGGCGCCGGGAGGACCTCCCACGGGAACCGGGCCAGCTTTGCCACCGGCCTTCTCAATTGTCCACTGGCTGTGTTTAGGTCCACCACACGTGTCACTCCATCGCTGCCTGGTATGGTGCGGGTGATGCGTCCGAGTCGCCACTTCAGTGCCGGCAGGTTGTCCTCCTTGATCAGGACGAGCTCTCCGATTTGAGGAGAGGAGGATGGTGAAAGCCATTTGGAGCGGGTTTGAAGGGTGTGGAGATAGGAATTAGTCCACAGGAACCAAAAGCGCTGAGAGATGGCTTGTATGAGCCGAAATCGTCTGAGTGTGGTCAAGGAGCTATCGTCGAAAGACGCTTCGGGCAATGCAGTTAATGGGCGGCCCGTGAGGAAGTGGCCAGCTGTAAGGGGTTCAAAGTCTGAAGGATCAGAGGAAAGAGGGCAGAGAGGTCTGGAGTTAAGGACAGCCTCGATTCGTGTTAAGAGTGTGGTAAATTCCTCAAAGGTCAAGTGCTGATCACCTACGATTCTATAAAGTAATTGTTTTGTGGATTTTACCGCGGTTTCATGGAGACCGCCAAATGATGGAGCTGAAGGTGGGTTGAGCAACCACGTGATGTGCTGAGTAGTGAGTTTGTGAGTGATTTTATCTTCATTGACTGAAAGAAATTTCTGTACCTCCATGAGCTGATTCCTAGCACCCACATAATTTGTACCACAATCGGATCGGATGAGAACAGGCACACCGCGACGGGAAACGAACCGTTGCAATGCTGCGAAAAAGGCGTCCGTGCTGAGTGAAGAGACTGGCTCCAGGTGAACCGCCTTTGTGGAAAGGCACACAAAGATGCAGAAGTAGGCTTTCACGAGTTTTGCGCTTCTCAAAGTGCTGGATTTTATTAAGAAAGGGCCAGCAAAATCCGTAGAGACCTGAGAGAACACTGGCTGTGGTGTAACTCGGTCCGCGGGAAGGTCGGCCATGTATGGAGCCTTGGGTTGAGCGCGACAACGAAAACATTGGACGCATTTGTATATTCGATGCCTGATGACACGGCGTGCTGATAGTATCCAGTATTGCTGGCGTAAGAGTGCGTGTAGTGTGTCGGCACCAGGATGGCAGTGTATTTTGTGGTAGTGGTCAATTATAAGATCTACAAGTGGACTAGAGCTCGGAAGAATGAACTGATGTTGGGCGTCGTATCTGAGTGGGGCGTGAGAGAGACGACCACCTACTCTCAACAGGTTTTCTTTCAGAAATGGTGAGAGTCGCTTCAGTCTGATTGTGCAATCCCCCTTAGTTTGGAGTCGGTGGATGTCTTGGGCGAACGCATTCTGTTGTACAGAACGGACCCAGAATAGAAGGGCTTCCTTGCGTTCACAGACCGTCATGGGACCAATGCATCGTGCAGTCTTAGTTTTCCGACAATTGTCGATGAAGCGTTTAATGTAGCCTGTCACTCCCACAAGCTTTGTTAATGAGCTGAAACGTGTGAGCAGATCAGTGTTCAAGTCCGGCACGGCTATGTGGGCTGTTACCTTCCTGGCCCTGAGTCCAGGCAAGGCATGGTGTCCCAGGGCGGGGGGAGTGATTGGCCATGTATTTGGTGGTTCCTTTAGCCAGCTGGTGGACCACCATAAATCGTGTACAGATAGTGATTGAGCCGACATTCCTCTGCTAGCGCAATCTGCAGGGTTAAGGGCTGAAGGGACATGCTTCCACACTAGATTGCACGAGTTGGAGGTGATGTTCGTGACTCGGTTAGCCTCAAATACTTGTAGGCGATGTGGCGGTGTGCTTAGCCAAGCCAGTACTATGGTACTATCTGACCAACATATGTGCTGTCTTAATTGGATGTGGGCTGATAGCTGAGTTGAGACTCTAGTCATGAGCTGAGATAAAAGAAGGGCTGCTGAGAGTTCGAGTTTCGGTACGGTAAGACGGTTCTTTATTGGGGCGACCTTGGACCTTGCTGCAATGAGGTGGACATTTACGTGACCATCGACATTGGTCTCATGGAGGTAAGCGA
The DNA here is from genome assembly GCA_949825065.1 of Odontocerum albicorne. Classification (NCBI taxonomy): domain Eukaryota; kingdom Metazoa; phylum Arthropoda; class Insecta; order Trichoptera; family Odontoceridae; genus Odontocerum; species Odontocerum albicorne. The sequence goes on from OX463862.1 coordinate 16,487,930, forward strand.
CGGCGGCATAACCAGCTTCTGAAGCGTCTGCGAAGCCGTGCAGTGAATAAACGGAATTGGGCTTGTTTTGACAGATGTGTCTGGGGAGGCGCAGAGCTGAGAGCTGAGGAAGATCCTCTGAAATGTCTTGCCACTCCATCTGAACTTCTTTGGGAGTGGGTTCATCCCATTCAAGATTCAGGGTCCACAGTTTCTGGAGAAGGAGTTTTGAGCGGAATATGACAGGAGTAACCCACCCATTTGGGTCATAAAGTGAGGCTATTGTGCTGAGAATAGATCGCTTAGTGATCTTTCCCATGGGAGGCAAAGTAATGCGGTAGGTGAACTCGTCCGTTTGAGGAATCCACTGTATCCCTAAGACCTTAATGGTGGGAGAGTCTGGGTTGATGTCAAAGTCCTTAGGTAGATCACACTGATCATCTGGGAAACGCTCAAGAAGGTTTGGTGTGTTTGATGTCCACTTGCTGAGCTGAAAGCCTCCCAGAGCAAGTAACTCAATCAGCTCCCTCTGCAGCGCTTGAGCCCCTATGACAGTGTCATCCCCAGTTAGGATGTCATCCACAAAGATGGACTTAGTGAGGACCTTAGCGGCTCTTGGGTAGTTATTACCTTCATCCTCCGCGAGTTGGAGAAGAGTGCGAATTGCATGGTAGGGACTAGACCGGAGACCATAAGTGACGGTTGAAAGGGCGTAAGTGAGTAAGGGTTGATCTGGTGAAGACCTCCAAAGTATGAGCTGATACCGTCTATGATCTGGGTGAACAAGAATGTTTCTAAACATCATTCGAATATCAGTGCTGAATACCACAGCATGAGTTCGGAAGGTCATGATAACATCAACAATGTCTTGCTGCAGAGGTGGGCCTGTGTGAAGGCAGTCGTTAATACTGACACCATTGGAACTCCTACAGCTGCCATCGAAGACTGTGCGGAGCTTCTCTGAACCAGCCTTGAATATGCCATGATGAGGTATATAAAAGTGAGCCTTACGATTGAAGGTACTTGGATGACAGGGTGACATGTGACCCAATTTGATATATTCCGTCATAAAGTCAATGTACTTTGAGCGGAGGGACGGGTTTTGTTGGAGTTTCTTCTCCAGGTTGAGAAATCTGCGTAAGGCAATGGCATGTGTATTGCCTAGCTCAGGTGCATTATTGAGAAAAGGCAATGTGACGATATATTGCCCTGAGGGATCGCGAGTAGTGGTAGTGCGGAAGATTTCTTCACACTGATCTGGTAGCGAGCTGACATTGTTTTGGGACGCGAGTTCCTCTGATTCCCAGAACCTCTCAAGTGCCTTTTGGATATTTTGTGCTGATGCTTCTGATTGTGAGCCGCAAGTACGGGCTGAGTTTGGGTTGGATTGCTTTTGAGTTGAAGCGCATGAGTTGGGAGAGCCGCAAGTACGGGCTGAGTTTGGGTTGGATCGCTTTTGAGTTGAAGCGCATGAGTTGGGAGAGCCGCAATTAAGGGCTGAGTTTGGGTTGGATTGCTTTTGAGTTGAAGCGCATGAGTTGGGAGAGCCGCAAGTACGGGCTGAGTTTAGGTTGGATCGCTTTTGAGTTGAAGCGCATGAGTTGGGAGAGCCGCAATTAAGGGCTGAATTTGGGTTGGATTGCTTTTGAGTTGAAGCGCATGAGTTGGGAGAGCCGCAATTAAGGGCTGAGTTTGGGTTGGATTGCTTTTGAGTTGAAGCGCATGAGTTGGGAGAGATAGTACCATAGTACTGGCTTGGCTAAGCACACCGCCACATCGCCTACAAGTATTTGAGGCTAACCGAGTCACGAACATCACCTCCAACTCGTGCAATCTAGTGTGGAAGCATGTCCCTTCAGCCCTTAACCCTGCAGATTGCGCTAGCAGAGGAATGTCGGCTCAATCACTATCTGTACACGATTTATGGTGGTCCACCAGCTGGCTAAAGGAACCACCAAATACATGGCCAATCACTCCCCCCGCCCTGGGACACCATGCCTTGCCTGGACTCAGGGCCAGGAAGGTAACAGCCCACATAGCCGTGCCGGACTTGAACACTGATCTGCTCACACGTTTCAGCTCATTAACAAAGCTTGTGGGAGTGACAGGCTACATTAAACGCTTCATCGACAATTGTCGGAAAACTAAGACTGCACGATGCATTGGTCCCTTGACGGTCTGTGAACGCAAGGAAGCCCTTCTATTCTGGGTCCGTTCTGTACAACAGAATGCGTTCGCCCAAGACATCCACCGACTCCAAACTAAGGGGGATTGCACAATCAGACTGAAGCGACTCTCACCATTTCGGCCCTGTCGCGCGCGGGCCGCATCGTCTTCATATCCGGCTCGAAGGACCAGACCATATGGTTTGGCGTTAGCCAAACCGGAAAGAATAGGATATAAAGGGTTTCTACTCACGGTTGTGGTGTAAGTTCGACGTTGGCGTGGATAACAGGATTCAGAGATCTCGGCTAACAACAGGTAACCCGTCGTGCACTTCTCGTGGTGGTCGCGGTTGGTCACGGGTAACTCGGCCCAGGTTTCGGCGATGAAGCGCGTGCCGGCGACTCGGCTAGCCCGGATTTGAGGTCTGCTCTCGGCGATGGTCTACGAACAAGTGGACGAGACCGGGCGAAATCGTCGTCGAGACAGCGGTAGCCGACACACGCAACAATAATCTCCAATTCAACTTGTGATAATACGCTTGGCGGGGCCGGGAACGAAGACGATGCGGCCCGCGCGCGACAGGGCCGGGATGATGACGATGCGGCCGCGATAAAAGAGCGCCCCCACATTCCGCGTCACGTCATGGCGTGATCAGACGTCTTAAGTGGAAATCAGACTAGAATCCTATTTAAATAAATCTGTTCCAGCAGAAATCGAATCCGCAATCTCCTGATTTAAGAACATCATATTACCAACTAGACCACGGAGGTCGTCTTTCTTCCATCTGACAAGGTTCTAAGATTCATCATTTCCAACAATAGACCATAATCCAACTCAATTCTTGGAAATATAACTTTTATCAAATATTGGCTTGAGCAATTCAACAAATTACGCCACAAAATTCGTTGCGTTTATGCAACATTGGAATCATAATTTATTTATCGAGACCGCTCAAAGTGTTTCATTTGATTGTACAAAAATAAACATTACACGCCTTTCGGGTGATCTAACTAGGCAAAGAGACTGTCAAGGGGCAACAAATACTCCGAAATATTATTATTGCCCGTTGATACGTTAATATTTTGATAGCGTCGTTCCTAATCTCGATTCCTCTCACAGTCACGTCAGCGAGTTTTGAAATTGTGTCATAGCCGGTTTATTTCAAATACTTTCAAAGTATTACATTTTCTGTATGGTAAAATAAAAAATACTTTTCGCCTATCGGAAAACGATTGTGAAATCGTACCCCACCTACAAAAAATGTGTGTTGTATTACGATTTTGTAATCTGGAGATTACATCACCATGTGGCAAATCACTTTAAACCAACCAGAAAGTTGTTAATGAGTCTTCTTCTTCTTCCTGGCACTATCCCAACTCATTGCCTAGGTAGGCTGTTGGTGTCAGCTCTTCTCGTTCTCAGGCTGTATATTCTTCGGTTCTGGGTGTCACTTTCATCTAGGCCGTTTCTCTGCAGGATTTTGGAGCATTGAGTCATCCAGGAGTTCTTTGGTCTTCCTCTGGACGGCTGTCGAGGAAGATCCACAGACATTGCCTGATTTACCGTATGGTCTGGTGGTCTCCGTCTTATGTGTCCGTACCATCGTCGCTCTTCCCGCTTACTATTTATGTCAGTGACTCCCAGACTACCACGAATACGTATATTTATAAATGATAATGCGCGTCCCATTATAAATGATAAGGGGGCGCGCAACGCCAATATGAAGTTGGGGTGCAGAGCGGCCAGGAGTGGTTTTCATCATCATCATCATCATCATCAATGGCGCTACAGCCCATTGTGGGCCCCGGCCTCCTCCAGCAGTCGCTGCCATTCCCCCCTATCCTGGGATGCACTCCTCCAGCCCCTGATGCCAATCACGTTTGCATCATTCTGCACCCCATCCATCCACCTAAGCCTCGGTCTACCCCCGCTACGTCTTCCTTGGAGCTTGGAGAAGAGTACTTTGTTAGGCATTTCCTCTTCTCCCATTCTTGCTACATGCCCCGCCCAACGTAGCCTCCCAATTTTGATGTATTTTATGATGTTGGGCTCTTTGTATATGCTGTATAACTCCTCATTATATCTCACTCTCCAAGATCCATTTTCCTGTATGGGTCCGAATATTTTTCTGAGTATTTTTCTTTCAAATATTAGAAGGGAAGATTCGTTCTTCTTACTCAATACCCAGCATTCAGACCCATATGTGAGGACAGGTCGTAGCAGTGTCTTGTAAATGGTAAGTTTTGTCCTTCTGGACAACAACCGAGATATAAGGTGTTTTCTCAGACCAAAGAAGCATCTATTTGCCATGAATATTCGACGTTTAATCTCGATAGATGCATCATTAACACTTGTCACTATGGATCCCAGGTAGGTGAAGGTGTTTACACGTTCTATTGTATGAGAACTTATATTAATCGTGGTAGGTGTCTGGTTATTACGGGGTGCTTTAGTGGCTATCATATATTTGGTCTTATCGGAGTTGATGCGAAGTCCCATTCTGTTTGCGGCCCTCTCCAACTGAACAAATGTCTCCATCATTGCTTGTGGGGATCTACCAATAATGTCAATATCATCCGCGTAGCCCAGTATTTGGCTTGATTTGTAGAAAATTGACCCATTTGTCTGTACTCCGGATTCTCTTACACACTGAGTGGTTTCCATAGTTATACTTTATTTTACATTACATGCGTTTTAATCTGCCTTTCATAGTTATACAAAATAGCTCTTTGAGGAAATATTTCATCAAGGAAGAGCACTTAAAAGCTACCTATTTTATTTTCTACAAAGTGTTCTTGGATGTTTTTAATTACAATATTTGTATCAAGTTAATGATATTTTGAAAGAAGGAAATGCAAGAAGTAAGAGATAAGATGTGGAAGAGGCGAATTATACGTGTATGTGTGTTTATATTGAGATAAGAAAGTCTGGCCCCTACTCCACCAGGGAAACGACGTAAAGGTATGTGTGTGTATAAGATCAGTATAATAATTGAATTTCAAACACTTATCCCGTATAATTATTTAAATACTTTATACCAGGGATGGCCAAAAGGACGGTCGCGAAGAAATTTTTGGTCGATCACGGCCGTCTTCATAACTTACAATATGGCGTGCGATGTTGCTAAAACTCATTATTCACCTCCTGTCTTTCTCCTGGTGAGCATACAACTATATACATTTAAGTCTACCACCCAGCGTGTCACACAATCGATAGGAATAAACTCTCTTAACCCTTTCCGGTCCTATGTCGAATGTCATTCGACATCGATTTTATTCCAGTGAGTCCTATGTCGAATGTCATTCGACATTTTTTTTTTTTTTTAAATTTTTTTTTAACCGTGCGAGTTTATTGCCATGTAGAAATCTCTTCCAAAATTTTCTTGTGAACATAAATATAGTTTTATTAAAAACAACCTTGTGAACATAAATATAGTTTTATTAAAAACAACCTGGATGTATTGTTTTACCCTGTAATTCTGTAAATCTTTTGTGGACCTGATGGAACAATTTTTTTTTTTTTTTGTGGACCGGAAAGGGTTAAGTTTATAAGCTGTTGTGAAAAAAGTGCACCTTCCGTTCGTTTGGGAATTTTAAGACGCTCCCAATTAAATTATGTTATCAAAAAAATCCAAGACTTACCATTTTCATAAAGAATGGGATCACACTTACTTTTTTTATAATGGTAAAATAATTTTTATGTTATAACTAAGAAAGGTAAATTGGAAATATATTATATTTTGTATCCCTCCATAGTAAATATCAGTGTGAATGTCTGTTAAAGTGATTTAAGTAAAATTAAAGAATTCAAGTCTATGTCACTAACACAACAAAATGTGATTAAAATACCTTTTTTTAATCACTTGCAGTGACTAACGTATCATAAAAACCAATCTCAGTTCTTTACCCACATCAGATATTTGTTCTACAATTATATAAGTCTACTTGGATAAATTTGGTCATATTTTGTAATATATTATATTGGGTGTTGACATAAGTTGTGCCCCTTTTTTAATCACTTGCAGTGACTAACGTATCATAAAAACCAATCTCAGTTCTTTACCCACATCAGATATTTGTTCTACAATTATATAAGTCTACTTGGATAAATTTGGTCATATTTTGTAATATATTATATTGGGTGTTGACATAAGTTGTGCCCCTTTTTTAATCACTTGCAGTGACTAATGTATCATAAAAACCAATCTCAGTTCTTTACCCACATCAGATATTTGTTCTACAATTATATAAGTCTACTTGGATAAATTTGGTCATATTTTGTAATAAGTTGTGCCCCTTTTTTTTTCAATTAAAAAATTAGCACCAAAAGTAAAACAAAATGGTAACGGTTATACGTGATTCGAAAGAAAATGTTCTGCTCTACAAGATATTGTGTTTGCTTTTACGTTACACATATTATTTTATTTGATTACAAGCCTTCAAAATGGAATGTCAAGTAGACGAAAGTGAGCATTTTCGACACCTCCTTCTGTTCGCGTTCAATCGAGGGAATAAAGCTGCTCGCGATATTTGCGAAGTGTACGGTGAAGATGCTATAAATTAAAGGACAGCTCATCGATGGTTTTTGCGTTTCAAAGACGGTAATTTCGACCTGAAATACATGGAGCGTTCCGGACGACCAGTGGACTTCGACGAGGACAGCTTAAACCATATTATTTATGAAGATCTTCATCAAAAAAATTCAACGTTAGTAATCTTTTAGCAAAATAATGTTAGCAATTTTCTGATGGAAAATTTGTAAAATATGCTTTCTTGACAATTTCTTGGAAATAACAATATGTTACGTGTTAAATTTCGCGAATTTGATAGGTCGGTCGTGAATATTTTTTTTATGTTAAGTCCATCACGACAACACAAATAGTTGACTACCCCTGCTTTAAACTATCCACTTATTCTATAGCTCGATAATGTATAGCCAATTTGCCATTTTCATAAGTACAACTTAAGACGTAACCATATAAACACAATTCTGAACATAGAAAATAACCGATATATTAACTCAACAGCAAAAACCGTTCTCGTCGTAATCTTTCACATCAACTTTACTCTAGTTTGACGTCTGGGCATTATGGCATTTATTATAAATACGAGATGGAAATAAAAAGAGGGAAACAATAAGCCGGCCGGTTTGTTGACCCACGGTATCGAGGCGTGTGGAGCGAGTGAAGACCCCGGGAAGTTCCCACAGCAATTAGATCATGTACAGTGTGATACTTAATATAACATTAATGTAAACGTGGCCTTAAGTGAAAAACAGACTGAAATCCTTTATAAAATATTCATCAACGGGGAAGACTTTACTTTGTCGTATTACACTTTCGTTGTGTACAGTACAAACTGGCGGGCTTGTTGCCATGTGGCAATCTCTTTCAACCAACAAGAAAAATATTAAAGTGACCTTAAGTAAGAAGCAGACTGGAATTATTTAAAAAAATCTGTGTTTCAGCAAGATTTGAACACGTAACCTCCGGGTTGGAAGACAGGCGTGTCTTATCAACAAGGCCAAGGAGGTCGTGTTTAATAAGTTTTAAAAAAATAAGAGTTCGAAACTGATGATGATGGTAGTGTGTGTATTTTTTTAATAGATAATCCACCCACTTTAAGATTTCTGAACCCACATTAAAGCTAAAAATGCTATCATAAAAGTAAATTAAAATTGAATAAAAGTTTTTTTTAAACAATTTAAAGCTTCAAGTGATTAAACTTCAAACTTTTAACGATCGATTTATAAGTGGATAAGTCATTCGAAGAAGAAACGTAACTTTAATTGGACGTGGCGAAGATATGGCGTTTAGTAAATCAAATCTATCACGTAAAATATCGAAAAACACATGATTTATATTATCTCATCATTAAAACCATACTTGCAACCAGGATTCTCCACAATACCCGCTCTTTAAAAGTGACTACTCATCACGCAGTGGCCCACCCGCAAGCAACCAATGATTTACATTTTCACATTGTTCTTTCTTATTATATTAAACCGCGGTTTCACAGAGATAGATTGCTAGATTGACTTATATGTGGTGCCTTTATTTACACCAGTAATATTCCGTTAAATGTCCATCGATGGCAAGTATCGTGTTTAATTTGTTAAAAGATGAGTTACCAGCTGAGAAAAATCAGATAGGAGTCGACCGGTTAAACATGCTTCCTTTTACCAAGGAATCGACAAATTCATTACACGTGATACCAACATGTGAAGGAATCCAAGCAAGAAAAACATCTATGTTATTTTATATCAATTGGATCCAATAACTTGGCTTCGATTTAAAGAATAGTTTCTTTGTGTGAGTTACTCAAACAATTGTCTGAAATATAATCAAAAGCACTTAGGCCGTGGCCACACAGGAAGGAGCCTCGCTGGATGCTTAGAGCTATGTTGTGAGTTAGGCGACATATCCTAGCGAACCAACGTATCGCATACTATCGCAGTGTCGCACTGCACGCTTCGCGCCACTTTGCATGACGATTAGTCATGGAGTGAATCTCTTAGCGAACAGACGTGTTGGTCAATTTACAAGATGGCGGAAGTTTTAATGACAGCTGTGTATAAAAGGGAGCCTTTGTGGAACCCATCGAGCAAATTATACAAAAATGTACCTGTAATAAAATTACTTTGGAATGAAGTTGCACAGAAAGTAAATATAGATGGTAAGTTGTAATGAAATTGGTTAGTTTTGAGAGTGGCATCATGTGTTGACTCTATCGCTCCCGACCGTCAAATGAATTTGTGCGTATCACTTTGGTGTGGCCATGCATGAAGTCACCTAGTATATGAGTCACGTAAAATCTAGCTTAGCGCTTTACGAAGCATTTTGGTGTGGCCTCGGCCTTAGGGAATCAAAGATAATATTTGTTGAAATTCATTTCACATTTAATACAGGTCACACTGTACGACTACACTCGTAGTACTCAGATCCCCTCTTCCACGCCGGCCGCGGCCGCTCAATCAACTGGGCTATTTCTGGCGCAGACTGCATTGTGAGGTGCGCTCCGAATTCCGAGTTAGTCCCTATTTCGTCTAGTTCGGCGAGAATATATTAAAAGGGCCGTAGAAAATCTATTTTGCACTTTTATTTATTCATTTCCGTGTCCGGACCACCACCTATTGATTTTGCTACGTCTTTCCTATAGAAATCAATATAGATCATCTTATTCGCACCAATCTGGTCATACCCAGATCATATAATAAAAAGGACAATTTATACAGCGCCATTTAGAGAGCCAACTCTTCTAAAGTGCGCTCTAACTCGTGATTTAAACCCACTCATAAATGTTGACAAGACTCCCAAGAAGGATTGTCTTTAAGTATTTTTTTAAAGTTGTTCACGTGTAATGTCTCCCTACCAATGTGTTATGGCCTTTTGCAACGAAAACACTTTTAGAATTTCAACGTGTAGTTTTATTTGTATAAAAGTTGAATTACATTTGAAGTATAATATTAACAGTATTATATAATAAGGATGATGTTAATATCTTGGCGGCTTTAAGAATAATGATTCTGCCTCAGATATGACGTCCTATTTAAAGCAAAGATAATTATCAATAGATTAAGAAAGAATGCATCGGCATGTTATGTTTGCCCTTTAAGGTCAAGTCGATATCTGTGATTTATCTCGTCGCAGCTTACCCATTGATTTTGGGCAGACGAGAAGATAACTTAAATATAATGCATTGAAGTTAAATTGACACTAATATGATAGCGCTAATTTTTATAGGATTTAGAACATGGTTAGTATCGTAAGCTTGACAAGGGTATAATATAACTTATAATATTTATTTGAATGTGGATAAGATAACATTGGTTTTGGTGATTATACCATGTTACAAATAATGATATTTATAGGTTCTTAGATAAGTGGTACATGCATAATATATTGAGGGTGAATGAGATAAGAATATAAGATTAACATGTGCTGGCAGTAGAGAGATACATGACAAATGTAAATATGCTAATCTTATCGTATACTCGAATCCGCTTCCAATAAATATTATAAGTTATCATGCAAACTAATGTTAAGCTTATCGATGTGAACCATATCTGTACTATGTAATCTAGAACCTATAAATATTAGTGTTATCACATGTATGTCAAACTTAACTCAATGTATTATGTTGAAATTTATGATCTCGTTGGCGGTTATCTATCCAAATTCAATAAAGATTTGGTATCACTAAATGGAAGTAAACTGCGAACGAGATAAATCGCCTGATATCGATTTGACCTTAAGGGCATCGATAACATACCCGAAAAATTCCTTTTTAATCTATCGAAGGGTCGTGCGTATGGTTATCTTTGCTTTAAATAGGACGACATATCAGACGCAGCAATCACTATTCTTAAAGCCACTACGATGTTAACATCATCGTTATTATTATACTTATATAATACTGTTAATATTATACTTATATGTAATTCAACCATTATACAAATAAGAGCCCTGTATAGCCTAACAATCACATTAGTTCTTAAAACCTTACCTCTGCGTGTTCATCTTGCACATAGTCTCATCTTTACTCGAAGTCTATTCAGGGGTCTCCAAGTAACAATTATATTAAAATAATAATTTATATACCGACATTTATGATAGATACCAAACTCTATTTAACGGCGCAGCAACTCGGGATTCTTGAGATTAAAAATATTACAAATTAAATGTATACAACTTGAGTGTAAGAAAAGGAAGATGGTGACTGTGGAGATTTGATTAGACACTTCCCAGAATCTGCATACTTTCAGAAAAACTTATGTAGTAAGAAAACTTATAACGGAAGACGAACTACAAAAAAAATCTTTGTAAATCTTTCAATATGAGCTAGTAACACATTCGACTTCAGGTGGAGTGTAATGTACTATATGTGTGTAGTGGACATAAGTAAGTCTAAGTAGTTGGTCTCTGGAGTGTTATGTATCATAACTATCTTAAAATAATCAACGTTTTTCACAGAACCTGTAATAGGGTTATACGAAGTAATTTTTCAGGGTGATAAATTTTTTTTATATATTATTTATATGTTGTTTAAAAGTTGAGGCATTAACGTTGTGGAGGTTTAAAGACATTGTAATTTATTTTTATCAAACACTATCAAACCAGTCTTGTTTGCGCTCCCCTGAAGATGAGGTGAAAGCCTTGAAACCGGTAGGGTTATACCGTCACAAAAAAGTGGAATAAACAGTGTTTGATAAAAATAAATTACAATATTATTTATAGTTAAGGCATCAACACTGTGGATGTTTTTAAGACATTGTAATTTGTTAAATCACACTGTTTATTCCACTGTATATAACGCTATAACCCTGCCGGTTTCAAGGTTTTCACCTCATCGTCAGATTCGAGGCCCTAGAAATATCCAACTCAGTGCATTGGGATGAATATTTGGAAAAGACATATACACATATTCCAAAGATCTCACCGCTGTTTGCTGAAGATGTCTCATACCTCCCTCCAACCACAATTTAAAACATGATTTTTTACTTTTAGAAGCGTGTATATCGGTACCAGTTCAAACATAATTTACTCTTGATTGTGCACCCTGATGATGAGATGAAAACATTGAAACCGGTAAGGTTATACTGTTATATAAAGTGGAACAGTGTTTTACAAAAAAAAATGTATTTACAATTTAAAAAAAATCAAAAAGTATCTTGTATGCAGGTAGTTTTACAGTGTCTACACCAAACAGTACAGGTAATTAATTCATTTGGAATTCTACAATATACGAGTATAATACTAACTCGAAGCTCGCCAAACTCGCTAAAAATATATTCGTTGTAGAAGCTCGTGTTGTTTATACAAATTCATAATAAAAAAAAAAAAGCTCATACTTTTTGATTTTTTATAGGTTAATATTCAGTTCATATTTTCTACTAAATGTTTGAAACTTGGATTTTATCGTAGCAATTTATGTGAAACATATTAGTGTTATGAACTAGAAAATATTAACACTTGCAGTGTTGAAAACGTCCATATGGGGTCATCTGAACTTTTGCTCTGACTGCTCAAAACGTCCCATCGCCGTTTTATTCCGAATCTATTTGGATAAATTAAATAATTTATCCAAATAAATTCGGAATAAAACGGCGATGGATGTTTTAAATACTTGCAGTGTTGAAAACATCTATAATGTTCATAAAAACTTTTGCTGGGTACTGAAAACGTCCATCGCCGTTCTATTCCGAATTTATTTGAACGGATAAAAAACCAGTGAGCTCGGCGTGGTTTAATGGCACTAAAAGGGTTTGTAAAGATTTATGACAATAAGTTATACATTCTCTCATTTTTTTTTAAGAATTGTTGTAGGGAAATTTTACCAGCCCCGTGATTTTAAAATAAATTATCCAGAAGTCAACGTGTTAAATACAGACATGGTTCAGAATAATTGGGAACTAATTTTATGCCTGACTGAAAGGATCTGAGAGAATGCGTTAACCTTTTTACGGCGATGGCTCGAGTATCTTTAGTGTGTCCCACAGGTGGCGGTGTTTTAAGTCAATAAATTTATATTGTATCTACATAAAAATATGACTCACCATTATCCCGAATCTGAGTACTGTCGAACTGTGCGCCGATGCATTTTTTAGCTGACACTATACACACGTAATATTAGAAAATATTCTTATAACACTATTATACTAATAAAAGTATGTTTATTATACAAAGAAAACAATAATCCATAAACAATGAAAAAGGCAATTAATTCAATACGCAATACGCGTACTTACAAAAAAAATATCGACGCATAATACTTCATATTGATCGGGAGCAATCGTCATTAGAAACATGACCTTCGGATCGCCCGAACGCGTGGCGCGATTATTCAAAATGCTTTAAATATCGACGGCCTGCAAGGGGTCTGTTTAAATCCTTCTTATGGATCAAGTACTTGAAGTTTTGATGATTTTAAAAGAGATGTCACTAGACGACACGTTTTGTCTTATATTCAGGTTAAAATTTTTAAGGAAGATTTAATTTTGGCCGAGATATCGATACGCAAAGTTAGTGGCCACTTAAAAGGCCGCTCGCCAGGACGGCACGTATTATGTATGGGCCATTTAAGTGGTCCGTAGCCGTGAAAGAGTTAAAGGGGTATTCTATTCTAGAGGCGTGAATTTCGGGCGTTTTTTTTTCAGAAATACTAAAAAAAACTATAAAAACATTTTTCAATGCTTTTTTTTACAATTTGTTTATTGATGATTTGAGAATGTACAAAAAAATATTCTAAATTCAATATGTTATCAGCTGTTATATCTTGTAAAAAAGGGGGGTAAGCTGGTCGACATGATTAAAGCCCTTTCGTAAATCTGAAACAATAATCATACACAGTTTCTTGATGACGTAAAATGGCGGCGGTCTGAAAAAAAATTAATTTTTCTTACCCTTTTTCAAATATTTTAATATCATAAAAATAGTAAAAAAAATATAGTTTTGAATTTTTCAAGGTAGGGACTTTTAATAAAGTTTCATACCAAATTTGAAGGCAATCGGTTGGATAGAACTTGAGATTTTATGTCGACCAGGTCGAAAAAAGCAGTTTCGAGAAAAACGCGTTTAAAGTTTTGAGATTATTGTCTGAGACATACCGGTGCGGCGTAATTGCTGCCTCAGTTATAGCTATAACTTCGTAAATATTAAGAATTTTAAAATTTCCTTTTGAGAACATATTTTTAAAGATCTAAACTTAAAAAATATGCAAATAAATATATTTTTTCAATTTTCTAGAGTAAAATACCTCCTTAAGCGATACGTAGCTCGGAAGGGGAATTCCAAATACTCGAGCTCGACACTAATCCAAATTGAGATATATTTTTAAGCTTATAAAGAAGAATTCTCATCCGTAGTTACGCGGTAAGAAAGTGGAATGTGGTGTATTTTTTTTTATCCACTTTGCACGGATTTCTCCTGTTACACAAAGAGGGTCTGCTTCTAGAGTTAGCTTATTCGTTCACTCATCAACAGTGTCACAACAGAAGGAGGTGTCGAAAATGCTCACTTTCGTCTACTTGACATTCCATTTTGAAGGCTTGTAATCAAATAAAATAATATATGTAACGTAAAAGCAAACACAATATTTTGTAGAGCAGAAAATTTTCTTTCGAATGACGTATTACATTTACCATTTTGTTTTACTTTTGGTGCTCACTTTTAAATTTGAAAAAAACGGACACAACTTATGTTAATACCCAATATATCTTGATGTGCCACTTTGTTTTCTTCTGCCTCCATGCATCTTCAATGATTTATCTTATGTCTCCTTCTTTTAAAATATCATCCACTTGAACCTTCCATACTTTCCTCGGTCTTCCTTTGTCACTTTTGTTTTGCCTGTCTTTGTCCATTCATTAATCCACGTCCCCAAAACATTTCAGAATGTTCTTCTTCATCTTACTCAACACACCAATCTTCATTTCAAATTCATCCCTAATTACCTTCTTCCGTATTCAATCATACATTTTCACTTCGTGTATTTTTCTAAGTGCACGCATTTCTACAGCATTTAATCGGCCGTTTTCAGTCTTTTTTCATGTTCCCGTTTCACTCTTATACATCAAAATTGTTCGTATATTATTATTTCTTAAATATCTTCAAGGAAAAAATATTAAGAAATAATTTGATTAAATGAGAGGATAAACTTATCAATACTCGGAATTGATTCTTTTCTAAGTCTTTCTCTCTAACTTTTGCCTTATATATTTGTAACACCTTACAGTACGCTTTTTCATGTAGGTTATTAGATAAGTCACAAAATCACATTTATCTCAATTCATTGCACATTATGTCATAATTGTGACTCAATTCATTGCACATTATGTCATAATTGTGACATCACATAAAAAATAACTCGAAGTATCATATCCATCTAATAAGTCCTTTTCAACTCTGAGGCAAGATTTAGCTGACAAAATAACCTTGCGTGACTCATATCTAAGACTCAGAGGAGGTTAAAAATAGAGCAAGCGTGCGGTCCTCAGTCTGTGACATGGTGGCAATGAAAAACCCTGAACTTCGTGTGGAGCCGCTGATTAAATGTAGAGTAAGGTCGGTTGTCGTTACTTACGATGCTGTAAATGGATGATGATGGAGACCAACAAACCTGAAACAAGAAAAAAAGAAACTGTTAGAAACTAATTACTCAAGATAATAGGGTTGAGGTAATTTTAATATGTATGCATCTTCTTTTGAATGATCCGAATTGGCAATTCAGATATATTGAAGAGCGTGGCTGAAAGAATCAAGTCTGCGGGAGAAGAACCGCTGGAGAAGGCACGGAATTCTCAATTCTTCGTTGCACATGTTGGCAACAATACTAATATTTACTTATATTAAGAAGACAGTATACTCGTAAATGTGATATTGAAATAAGATGTAACAGAGTGAATGATGGGTTATACAATGTGTTATCGGAGAATTTCAAGAGAAACAAAATTGGTTGCTCACACAAAGGTACTAAACACAGTAATATGCCATGTTTACACGAGCTTAGTACTCGTCATTAGTGCTTCTCACTCGCACTTGTCACTTGCACTTGTATCCACGTGTAAACAAGCATATTAGAACTAAGCATTAGTAAATCTGGCAAGTGCAAGTGAATAGGAGGCCGACTTATTTACTAAGCGACAAGCAGCTACCCCCACCACAATTCAACTAAGCACTTGTCGCTTGCAGAGTCGTCTAAACAGCCACGGCAAGTGTTTAGTGACAAATTGAAACGGCAAGTGAGCACCAAAATGAACGATAAAATAATGTTTGAATAGTGTTTGGACACATTTCTCAAAACAAGGCGGCGGCGGCAGTTGTCCATTCTGGACGGGTGTCGTGCTACTAATACCTCTTCCTAACACTCACGTGTAAACGATTTCTTCTCACTTGTCACTAATCAGCTTAGTATAAACGATGAGTACTAAGCTCGTGCAAACATGGCAATACGAATGTGTTTGGTACCATTAAACACACCCGAATCGATGATTCGAACGTATTGAAGACGACATTGGCTAACGTCCTGTTAATCTAGTTTTTGGCTTTAGAACCACTGGAGTACGCAAGGAACGCAGTTCTTCATTGCACTTGTTGACAACACTATCGCACGTGAAGATGCAACAACGTTCGTAAACGTACTTGGTGCATGCAAGTACTGTTAGTCAAGAAACGACTTATCATGTTTATGACAATTATTTTTCCTTCAAAGAGGAGTAAAACTTTGAAGTCGATTTCGTCTTGATCAAATAAATCGATTTTTCCTAATCGATCCATAGGGGTGTTATGACAGTGATTTTGCCGTTGCCGGTCCTGTGGAGTGGAATAGTCTACATCTAAGAGTAAAATATATGGGAGGCATGTGCAGCTTTAGGAACGACTTTAAGACAACCCGTTTTATGATGTCTTATCAAAATATATGATTATATCTTCTTCTCCCTGGCTCCATCCCAACTCACTGTCTGCGAAGACTGTTGGGATCAGCTCTCCTCGAGTAAAATAAAAAGAGTAAAATATATGGGAGGCATGTGCAGCTTTAGGAACGACTTTAAGACAACCCGTTTTATGATGTCTTATCAAAATATATGATTATATCTTCTTCTCCCTGGCTCCATCCCAACTCACTGTCTGCGAAGACTGTTGGGATCAGCTCTCCTCGTCCTCAGGTTATATTCTCTTTTGTCCCGGACTACGTCCCCCAGGCCGTGCCTCTGCATCAGGTTATCTTTTTGCACCACCCATGAATTATTTGGTCTTCCTCTGGTTATTATTCGAGGAAGATCCATAGAGATTTCCTGGTTCACAATGCCATCGGGTGCTTTGCGTCCAACGTGCCCATACCATCTCAATCGCCTCTCCTCCATCTTACTGTTGATGTCTGTAACACCTAGGCTTCCACGAATGCGTGAGTTTTTTATTTTGTCTCTTAGTGACACACCAGTTGACCATCTTAGCATGCGCATTTCAGCATTATATATGAACACTATACATATACACTGCTCTCTACTTTAACCTGAATATTTTAATAACACATATCGGAAGTTCAAAAAGGTTTCTTGGAAGTTTATCTCCCCTTGGTAAATTTTCTTCGATTTTTTCGTTTTTCTTATCTAAGTACCTTATCTAAGGACCGTAGCCACTACCTTTCTATGCTACACTCAACTTGATTTATTTTTTTAATCCGTCATAATAATGGGTTGGAATCCAGAATTATAACGCCCTTGAGGAGAGGTCTTCTCTTTAAACGGGCGCTAGATAAATTGTCCTTTTTATTATTAAGCGTCAATAATATGTAAATTTGATGTGTTATAGAAACTCACGTAAAGCAGCTGCAAGGATAATTACTACTGAATATCATAGCGTGATGATATATTTGTTATTGTGTTAATGTATACATGTTAATTCGCAATGAATTTTTAAATTACATATAAATATGGCATAATCATTTACAAATAAATAAATTTAAATAATCAACTGACAGACTGTGCAGGCGAGAGCGACCTGTAAGATGCAAATAACTAATTCTGTAGTATTATGAAAGAAAGTTTTTCTTTCACTTCGTGTAGCAAATATGCAGTGGACTTTCTATTAATTATTTGCATCCCAGTTTTCCCCTTACTTTCAGGATTAGTGGCGCTTATGAGATGCTTTAAATGAGTTAAATTTAAAGCAGTTAACAGGCAGGACGCAGCATTCAACATGGCCCAGGAAACGGATCCTAATATAGTTACGTACTTTGTGCATGTTGCTGGAAAGAAAAAACCAATGTCTGGAAAAGCTGGTGATCACGGGAAAAGTTGAGAGAAAGAGAACAAGAGGAAGCTCTCGTACAAAATGCATGGGTTAAATAAATCACTTGATATGATCCTATTTATAAGTTACAATCAACATGGCTTTCTTTATTCATATTGACAGAAGGAACAAAGAATGTCTTGAGAAGCTGGTGATCACGAAAACAGAGAAAGGGAAAAAGAAAAAGTTCTCCCACAAAATACATAAACCAAATAAATTAGTTAACAGGATGGCCAAGGACTGGGAAGAATGGAGACAGGTGATGCACCAAGTTACAGGTATAGAAAAAAGCGACTCTCAGCATTAAGGATGCGATGAAAAAGAAGAGGATAAGATGCTGTTTATGAATTAAAAAACGGATCTTCAGAAGTAGAAAATATATTTTTTTAAACGAGTAAAAACCACAATCAGGACCCTGCAAGAATTCAATAATGAGTCCACTGACGTATGACTTGTCATTATTACTTTTATTGCAAAACATCTTTGAAACAGGTGTGATTCATAGAAATGAATAGATTTCGTAATCGCTGATGATCACTTAAAGGAAATACACAGAATATATTTGCTAAATAACGACGCAATATTATATGAATAATTATGGACACATCGTAATTCTTGTGTGACTCCCTGCGTTATACTAACACCATCCATGATGATGAAATAACAATTAAAAAGAAAATGTTAAACAAATAATTAAAATAAAATAATGGAATACAATAATACACCAATAGAATTCACATAATTTGGTGTTTATTATATTATACTGTAAATATAATATTTTGTAATTTGTTTAGTCAAACACTGTTGACATCATAAAACGGGTTGTCTTCAAGTTGTTCCTAAAGCTGAAATTGCCTCCCATATATTTTACTCTTAGATGTAGACTATTCCACTCCACAGGACCGGCAACGGCAAAAGCCCTGTCATAACACCACGATCGATTTGAAACAATCGATTTATTTGATGAAGACGAAATCGACTTCAAAGTTTTACTCCTCTTTGAAGGAAAAATAATTGTCATAAACATGATAAATAGTTTCTTGATTAACAGTACTTGCATACACCAAGTACGTTTACGAACATTGTTGCATCTTCACGTGCGATAGTGTTGCCAACAAGTGCAATGAAGAACTGCATACCTTGCGTACTCCAGTGGTTCTAAAGCCAAAAACTCGATTAACAGGACCTTAATCAGTGTTGTCTTCAATACGTTCGAATCATCAATTCGGGTGTGTTTAATGGTACCAAACACATTCGTATTAGTGTGTTTAGTATCTTCATTTATTTATTTATTTAACACTTTTATTGCAAATACAATCTGGCGGGCTTATTGCCAGGCGGAAATCTCTTCCAACCAACCAGACAAAGGTAAATAAAGCAAGTAACGTGGTCGTATAAATCATTCAAATGACTATCCATCCCCTCGAAATCCATAAACACATACGTGAGCATATACCCACGAACCCCAAAAAGACGAACAATCACCAGAACATAATTTTTCATGTAAAGTGTGATATCATCAATCAAAAGGAAAGGAAGGGATGATGGAGATGAAAGGAAAAAAAATCAGGAATGAAACACGTTATTTTGCTGACTAGAAATTAAGCGTTTTTTCAGTCGCTTCTTAAAGCGTGCCAAGGACGGAGCGAGTCTTATATTGTAAATGATTCCAGAGTCTCACTGCATGGACAGTTATGGGCGACGTGGCGATATATCGCCTATTGAGAGTCATAGTGGCGAAACTCCAAAAATTCGAGTTATGACTACCAAATTGCAGTAAAATTGACTCCTTTTTTACGTGCATAAGTGGCGACAGTATATATCAACTCCTTGCCGCTTCAAGGGCACTTTCGCCACTAATGCACGTAAAAAAGGAGTCATTTTAGTGCTATTTGTTAGTCTTAACTCGAAAATCGATTTTTTGGAGTTTCGCCACTTTGATTCTCAACAGGCGATATAATGGTGATCAAACACTGATACACCCTACTGGTCAAACACTAATCGTATATCAAACACTGATCGTATAAATACTGATTTTCTCGATATATTTGTATGATGTTGAAACTTGGTCCTTGAAAAAATCGGAAAAACGACGGATCGATGCCTTTGAAATGTGGTGTTGGCGCATAATGTTCCGGATACCATGGACAGCCATGAGAACATTTCAGCCGTGCTCAAAATACAGGATCATCTCTCGTCATTGTGTATAGTATTTCGACCACATCATGAGAAGAGAACCGAATAGCCTCGAGAAAATTGTGGTCGTCAGAAGCGTTGAAGGAACGAGATCTCGAGGAAGACCCGTTACTAGATGGAGTGACCTGATCCAAGACTGCAACGGGATCTTCAATATTGGATGCTCTCCGATTGACCCGGGATAGATCCAGATGGAAAGAGACCATTAAAAATGTCATCGACGGCTGCCGCCATCCTCAGACATGAGGAACAGGACAACAGAGAGATAGCCCTACCGGTTTCAATGTTTTCACCTCATCATCAAGAATAATGATGAGATGAAAACCTTGACACCAGTAGGGTTATATAAAGTTGAATAAACAGTGTTTGAATAAACAAATTACAACGTCTTTAAGCCTATACAGTATTAATGCCTTAACCATAAATAATGTTTTGCAAAATATCTTGGAGACAGATTTGGTTCAAGAAAAAGTTGGCATTTTTGAAGCAACTGTTAAATTGCATTTCTGGGTACTTAATATGAATGGTAATTGATACCAATATTTATGATCAACAACAAAGTATTGGTGAGGTGTATGTCGGCCGGAGGGATGTTATGAGATGAGCCCAGACCTTTTGACAGCTACTATTTTAAATGTATTTTCTGCTACTCTTTTAAACGTATTTTGAGATATATGTGTACATGTAATTTTGGAATGTATTTTAATATGTATATATAATAGTATGTTGATATCAATAAATCTATATTTATTTATTTAAAAACAACGCGAGTGTTAATTAGGAAGATTGACGACATCCATGGCCTAGTTGGTATGATGCTTGTTTTCCACGGGTGTCATGATCTATTCCCGGTTGTTGTTTTTTTTTAAAGAATATATATGATCCTGACTGAAGCCATAGGTATCCTTAAACCCTCGAACACTAGGCGGAAAAAGTGCCTGTGTCGTTCAAGGGGAGTAGCACAGCGCTGAGTTCGAGCCAACGACCTTCCGCACGGAAGTTAAGTGCGTTACCGTGCTGCCATGCACATTTTATAAGTATGAGTTTTGCTAACACGTCCATCGACGAATCGCGAGTTAGGTGTTTTTATCAAATGGTAAATCCAAGTATAATCCAATACAAGACCTGTGTCCGCCCCATAATGACACACATCATAGAGTCCAGAGCCGACACTCTCAGAACCAAAAATCTTATTCGAACCAGCGAAATGAAGGTACTCAGAAGTATCGCTGGTAAAAGATAGAGTACGAAACACAGAAAACCCTTCGTGATAGAGTACGAAATACAGAAATCCGAAGGACGTGCGAAGTTGAAGATATTGTCAGACGGGGACGACAGAGAAGAAGGTTTTGGAACGAACATGTATCCAGAATGGCGGAACCAGGAGCCGTAAGAATGGCCAGGGACAGTATCCCTCAAGCAAGCAGGCCTCCAGGACGACCTCCCAAAAGATGGAAAGACAGCTGGCAGTCGACGTCACAAGAGGGAAACAATGATGCAGGACCATAACAGGCCAACAGGCCTAAAAGAAGAAGTGAATCCAAGTCTACACACTCGAATAATGGGAGCGATGACAATGTTGTCTCCAGACCACGCTCCATAAATAATCAAACACAAAAATACTGATGAATGTTACTGTGGGAAATTGAACTTATACATTGAGGTGACATGGACTACCCTGAAATGGCGATACCGTTTTATTCAAGTAAACCTCATTGAACTTATACAAACGAGGAACATTAAGAAAACGATGCCAACGTGATTGACGTCTATCTAGAAACTCGATAACGCACGCTGGCAGAGAACGGGAAGGCAAAGATGGGAATATGTACACAGTGGGAGGCCTTAAATCAGCAGTGGATTGATAGCGGCTGAAGTCAAAGTTGAGAAAATAATAATAAATATAACGCCGAAGCAGACTCTTCTTAAGGGTACTTTAACTCGAGATTCGAGCCCAATATTATTTACATACTAATATGGCAATATTTCTGACTACCATATATCAGCCTAGCAGTTGCATTGAAAACAGACAGGAGTGATAATCTGTAAATATTGGAAGAGAAGTATTTTAATGTAATCTCAGAAAACTACAAAAGTAGAACCGTGAACCCAATGAGTGCACAACGCTTCGCTCATCATCTTGGCATTCTTGGTCACAAAGCTTTAAAGAATCTCGCAGACAGGTGTGATTCATGGTCATGTATGAAGTTTGCGAAACAGATGATGACCATTCTGCGGAAACACGAGTGAATCACAAAGCATTCGCTCAGTCAATACACGGGTATGTGGTTATTGTCCTTAACACAAAGACAGTCAAGCCGGATGGATAAATTTATTATCAACAAATGGTCGAAATAATCATGAACACGTGTCTCGAAAAAGTCTTTATTGCCCTGAAAGCAACTTAATACTGGGCACATATTAAAGATATTTTGATACGAAATTAAACGATAAAATAAGCAGACAACTAAGAGAAAAAATATTTTTTAAATATCCTGCACTTTTTTCATAAATCATCATTCATAAGGTCAAATCAACTGTCAAATATTTTTGACAATTTCCATGGCCTAGTTGGTCAGACACTTGTCTTCCACCTGGTGGTTTATTCGGATTCGATATCTGATGGTACCAAAAATTAAATTAAATAAAAAAGGGTAATTTATCAAAAAAATCGGCTTCAATTTTGCGGAACTCAAAATTAGATTATTTAACAACATATTACTTTGTTATTCCGATAATTTGATTAATATCTACTACACACGTTTCTACCTCCTATTCCGAGGCTCAGGATAGGACGTGCAAACACGTATAGCGGGGGGAAATGTAAGAAGTGAAATAACAAATGTATTGTTTAATATTCTAAAAAAGGGTACTTGTATGGTTTAAGAGTTCGTCTAGTAATAATAGAGGGTCTTTCAAATTGAGCGGTCTTTTTAATTCTTGGATAAAACACAGATGGCGCTTGGATAAAACACAGATATGTTAGAATTCCACCAAAGTAGATCAATACAAACATGTGAGAAATCCACCAAATAAAATATCATAGATTATTGCAAACATGTTAGAAGTCCACCAAATAAAACAGATAAATTGAGCGGTGTTTTTAATTCTAAGATAAATTACAGATGGCGTCGCGAACTTGCCTGGGTCTTGTGACATTTGAGAAGTGTAATGTTTGACATTTATAAAAATGGAGTCGTATACAATACAACAACGCGTTCAAATTGTTAATTATTTTATGTATTGTAATCCCCGGAAACGGTGATGTTAATTGGCCACCAACATCATGTGATCTGAGACACCGTTGGACTATTTTCTCTGGGGTTACGTGAAAACGTTGTGTCTGTGTATCTTATAGTCGATCGTTTTCACCAATTCACCATCAGTATACTATACAGGGAGTGGCACTAAACAGAGTTTCTGAATTCAAGGATTTGGGCGTAACCTTCGATGTTGGACTCACGTTCGTTAACCATGTCTCACGTTTGATATCGGACTGTTACAAACTACTCGGTTTTGTAATGAGAATATCAAGAGAATTTAACAGCACCGATATCCTCCGAAACTTATATAATTATCTAATTAGAACCAAATTAGAATATGCATCTACGGTTTGGGCTCCTCACCAGCTCAAATATAAAAACAATATAGAACAAATACAAAAAAAATTCCTCAGATATCTATGGTACAGAACAAAGGGCGATTACCCAAAATATGCTCACTATGCCGAACTTCTCACGGTGTGTAACTATAGAAGCCTTGAAACAAGAATCCATTGCGATATTCCTAATAAAGGTTTTCAAAGGATCCTTTAACTGTCCCGCGATTCTAGAAGCACTAAGTTTATATGTACCCAATAAATATATCCGTGCAAGGAATCACCCTCTGTTCTACATACCAGCTTACAGAACGAATATCATGGCTAAACACTCAGTCACGCGTGGTATAGAGATATTGAACCAACTGAATGACACGGTTGATATATTCTCGGTACCGTCTAGCAGTATGAGAAGAATCCTGACTGATATTATTTCTAACGAATAAGCTAACGCTAGAAGCAGACCCTCTTTGTGTAACAGGAGAAATCCGTGCAAAGTGGATAAAAAAAAATTAAAAAAATATATAAAAAAAAGCCAGATCTATAAGAATGACCTCCAATCAATTCCTGAGCTGAAGGACGAAATTATTCGCGTTATTGGCGAGTTAGAACCGCAATTATGCCAAAATGTCATCGAATTTTTTGACAAAAGAGTGGACAACTGTGGAGCTGCAAAAGGTGGATATTTAGCGGATATTGGTTTTTGTGTTTAAGTGTTATACATTATACTTCAATGACCAATAAAACGTTTTTTGAAATCAAAGCAAATTGTGTGTTTTATTCAAGAACTAAAAATATAAGAATTTAAAAAAAACCGCTCAATTTGAAATACCCTTTACTACCCCACTTTCGGTAGTATTACCAACACATATGGTGATGTACTACGATTTAGGTGCCTACTCCAGTGGTTCTTAATACGAATTCACGATTAATGGAGTCGAAGTCAATGTTTTCTACAGACAAACGCTGTTCAACATGTCCGCATAGCATTCGTACAATCCGTATAAGTTAAATGGTACGAATGAATGAAATGTAAACAATGTCCGACTATTATAAAGTCCCTATCTTCCAAACATATCACAACTAATCTATCGACAGATGTGGTTGCTGATGACATGGAATAGAGCGTAACTCAGCTGGAAATGATTAATATGCATAAATTGTTTTAACTTGTGAAATATTTACGAGCTGACATTTTACGAGTGCCGCTTGGAAGAGAGCCAACAACTGCTGGACGTCAATATGATGGAAGGTAATTATCCATTCACCTTCCTGAACTGGGTTAACAAATTTGTGTAGACATTTCAAGTGTCTGTTATAATTTATTCTGATTAAACTAATGTGTTTCCATTATGAGTTTATAAACGAAGAATGTTTTATCGATGAACCAGAAATTGCAATTACAATCAGATATTTCTTTTTGATGTTTCCAGTTCATCGTCCCTGCTTTACGCCGTCCTTTATTGTCCATTTCATCAGACTCTGGAACCAGTTACTGGCTGCAGTTAGACTGTCACAAAATATTACATGTCTTCAGTGATGAAATGTGTTTTTCCATAACATACATTTTTTTGGCCTTTTCCATCTTTCTTTTCATTTTCCTGTCTTTGGCGACATTTGCAAATATTTTGTATTACTGTTTTTTTTAGGGTGATATAAGTGAAATAGAATATAAGAATAAAAGGATTTTGTCAGAACAATGAATGGACGCTCAAGATGGAAAACATATTTCGAAGAACTCTACATGAGTGGTGAAAGTATTAAAAATAACGATGAGTCTGGAACACTTGAGAATGTATGGCAAAATACAGAATGGAGTGAATAGAAATGAATGTGAACTTAATGCTGATATGATGTGTAAGATAAAGAAAAACATTGGAAGATGATTTGAACACGTTGAACGAATGAATGAAGAAAGACTAACAAAACAAATATACAGCGCAAATGTGAGCGGAAGGCATACTAGAGAAAGACCAAGGAAAGTATGGTTGGATCAAGTGAATGATATTTTGAAAGAAGGAAATATAAGAAATTGTAGAAGCTGTATGAGCAAGAGTATGGATGTGGAAGAGGCGACATACTACCTTGATCAAAAAGTTTTAGGACCGGCCACCGTGTGGCGCTGTCAGTCACCCCATTGCATATTTTGTTAGGTTACCACATCTGTCATTGACACTTTCCTCCAAATTTCAGCGTCATAGCTTGACATTTGTAAAAGTTACGCTGTACTGAGTATTTACCTTTGTGCGTGTTTTCGATTTTTTACAAGTTTAAAAATGGCATCAACGAGTTTGTTTTTAAATTTTGTGTGAAAAACGAATTTAACGGTCCGCAGATCTTGGAAATGTTGGAGAAATGTTTTTCGGTGGCACGAATGCTTCAGAAGAGGTCGTGAGTCGGTCGAAGATGACGAACGCAGTGGCAGGCCGTCGACGTCGAAAACCGATGAAAACATCGATAAAATCAAAGAAATGTTGGCCGAAAACCGCAAATTGACCATCAGAGAAGAGGACTTGAACATCGCTTATGGATCCGCTTAAGACATTTTGGTTAGTGATTTGGGCCTCCGACGTGTCGCTGCAAAATTGGTGCCGAAAGACCTCAATTTCATGCAAAAAAAGGACCGCGTTGAAATCGCGAAAGACATGATTTCCATGAGTTTTTGACCAAAAACAACACGAATGCTATCCAGCAGCCTACGAATTCACCTGATCTGGCTCCCTGCGACTATTTCCTGTTCAACCGACTTAAAAAACCGCTTCCCGGAACGCGTTACAGCACCCGAGAGGATGTCATGAAAAAATCGAAGACGGCTCTGATGGACATACCGAAAATTGAGTACCAGAGGTGTTTCGAGGATTGGATCAAGCGCTGGCGTAAGTGCGTTGCAGTCGATGGGGAGTACTTTGAAGGTGACCATATCGATTTTGATGAATAAACTTGTATTTTAGATTTTATGAATAAAGTCCTAAAACTTTTTTATCAAGGTAGTATGTGTGTCGAGATAAGAAAGTCTGGTGCACTGTTCTCTTGATCTACGTATGTATTATTTTTGTTTTATCAGTAGTTA
This sequence comes from Odontocerum albicorne, assembly GCA_949825065.1. Lineage (NCBI taxonomy): Eukaryota > Metazoa > Arthropoda > Insecta > Trichoptera > Odontoceridae > Odontocerum > Odontocerum albicorne. Next base: position 16,514,726 of record OX463862.1, read on the forward strand.
TTTCAAGTTAAAGTTTTCTTGTCTTAGTAACCTTTTACTCGATTGTTAAATGTATGAAGCTTAATCAACTAAAACTTTAAATTGTTTAGAATTGTCATTAAAAAATGTTTGTATTATATCGACTCATATAATTGCATAATGACTTAAATTTGATGGCACAAATCATCCTAGTTTGGGTGGATTGCCTATTAATAAAAAAAAACTTTCACTCACCAATATACCATACTAATCTGCGTAACACTTGTCTGGTTTAACTTAAAAGTTTGTCGTATAGCGAAAACTCCCAGTTTATATATTTTACAATAAAATGTCTAAATAAATAAGAATAGTAAAAATTTAAAATATCTTAAATAGCTGAAAATATTACATCAATATCAAGGGAAATTAAACTTGATTGAAATATTGTCATCACCAGTCGGATACGTGCCTTGGAAAGAATATTTGATATAACGTATATGATAGAAGAAGGAACGATCGGGTTATAGATAACTGTTTGAGATATGATATGATCGGGTTATAGATAACTGATAGAGACAAATGTTGAAAGTAGAGATAATAAAGTATTTTGAATTGATTTGGAGACACTGAGACGATGAGTTAGAATATTTAGAAAACAAATATATAGTATACGAGTGTCTGAAGTGAATGCCAACCAAGAAAGAGGGTAAACAGAAGAAAGAATCCGAGATTTTACAATAACCCAATGAAAGCTATAAGAACCACAGTAGTATGAATGACGAGATGTACGCATATCGAATTGGACACAGTGAAACTAATATTTCAAAGAGTTATCGGTTTTAGGATAGATATCTGAATCCCTTTTATACCGAAAATTGCTATACGAATTATAAAATTCCTCTATAATTCATATGCAGACTTGGAAATGAGTTTTGCAACAATTTAGATATTTTTAATATAAATATTTATAGTATTCACCAAAATATCACAACAATATTTAGAAATAGCTAACATACTAACTTTGTGCTCTCCTTTATTAATATAAATATCCTAGTATAAACGAAATATTAAGGACAACAATACTTTGCTCCTGGAGTTGAGTAACCCTGCATCAACATGTGCAGAAAGGCTTCGATTCTGCAAAGCAACTTGCATCTCGTTCTACAAGTGAGCCCATGTGCTTTCTATATCTGAAGATCTATCCATAAAATTCCCAAATAATCCAATTTTTGTTCTATGTAAGCGTTGTTCCACTAAAAACAAATCTAAGTTCTTAACCACTATAAAATAAGTTTTCCACAATTACGTGTCTGCTTGGTGAAGTTTGGTAATATTTTGTAGTATACATACATATATTAAACTTAAATATATGTATATGTTAATACTAAGAATTTTAAACAATGACTGCAATATGTTATTAATACTGCTTTTGTATCTCCTGTACATGTTAGTTTAAGATAAAGTTTTGTATTTTTTGTCAATAATTTTAAGTACATACTTGCATAACTTCATATATTCATTTGCGTATAAAAGACACTGTTGAGTCGTTAATAAAATAAAATAAATAAATATATTATTAGTTAATTAGGCATTCTATCCTTTAAAGAGGATGATTTGAGTCAATAACAATTTGAAAGAAATTATGTAGTTTGAGAATATGTAAGAACTACTGTAAGTCTAAATATCTAAAGAGTTTAGGACAATAAATTGAAGTTGCCAAATACAGTCGATGGCATTTAAATTTTTTGCGCGAGTTGACAGAATTTACCACACTTTAGTGGGTTGGTAGTTAGGAATGTAATACTATAAAAAAAATATTATCACTTACCGTTTCAACACAACTGCGTCCATTTATGATAAAGCGTATTTTATACTAATGAAATGTTCACCATCCCTAGAGTTAAAACCTCTTTTGCCCAAAAGCAATATGCTTATTTGGCTCCCATGACATACAATGGAGTGCCGAATTCAATAAAGGTAAAGGTAGGAAAACCATTTAGACAGTCGATCGGAGCGTGGTTGTTATTGCGACAGGATTTTGAGTACTTGGGCTTTCAGGATGAATGACGTGTGGAAAAGATTTGTGTGGGCTCGTGAGTGTGGGTTTCTTCTTGTTGTTTTAAATTTTGTTGTTTTTGTGTTTCTGTATGTTTTTTATTTTTATTCTTATGATTGTGTGCGGTATATTGTGGGATGAATATTTTTGGTCTTTCTAGAGTGATGATGTGTGAGGAGTTTAATTTCGCATGATGCTTCCAGTTGTAATTGAGTGTTACTGTTTTTCCAGGTTAATGAGAACGTGCAACGGGGTTTTGTTTTTGTGTAATAAAAAATCGGAAAGAAGTATCGATTTATTTTTTCATGCTAAATATCCTCAGTGAGATACAGGCAAAATCCTAGTTTACTGGGGATACGACAAATGAAAGGCAACAAACCCAGATCCATTAAAATTGTATGTCCAAATTCAATTACCTGTTGTTTTTTCACAAATTATGTATATTTCTTGTCATGTGTAATAATAAATAATAAATAAATAAATAAATACTAGAATTAAGTTGGAATTGTTTTGGCTACTTAACCCGATTCGAGACTTTCTGTTGAAACTTCATAGCCTATTGCAGACATCATATTCTTCTGCAGATAATTTGCATATCGTCTGCATATCCAGGGGGTATTTTCTTGTGCATACAGCTCAATGGTCGATACGCTCCACAGAAGTCATCAAGCATGCATAACAATCTGCAGGCAATCTTCGTGTGCAAAATTACATTAACACGGTCTTGCGATCCATTAAAGAATCAATAATTATTGCATTTTATGAAATATCGGCACGTTAGCACTGATAAAGACTTAAATAGTAGCAAATCAATGAAAGTGATGACTACAAAAATCTTCGAATTGGTACGGCAAGAGATTGCATATATGAAAATAAGAAAGTTGACTTGTACTACAAGTAATTGAACATGAGTTTCTACTTACGACTAAACAGATCATGTAGTTTCAGTCATGAATTTTATGTTTCTGTTCAAAGCTTTTCATAATATACACGTAGTTGATAGCCCCGATATATTGGCTCAATTTTGTTTCAACACTCCTACTAGGAACACGCGGAAACACATCCTGCTAGAAACACCTTTTAAAATTCAAATATGTCAATTGCGATTTGCTAACGACCGTTCCACGTTGTAATTCATCAATCGTGAGAACGCAACGTTTGGTGGATAAATCCATATCTGGTTCGGTGGATATTTTTATGGTAGATGTTGTTGAGTTCAGGAGGATTTCTCTCCGGCATTTCCTTTTCCTGCGGTATATGACAATTTATCTTATGTATTTTTGTAATTTGCCTTACATTTTTATATCCTCGTTGTCCTTCAGACAAAGTGATTATTTATTTCCTATTCAAGTTTTGTCTTGTTGATTGTATTTAATTCATTTATCTGATTATTTTTTTACTTTCCGTGTTCCACTTACTATACATTGGTATTTTCAAGGATCATATTTTGAAGGTTATATGTATCCTGACTATACTTGAGAAAATGTAGGATGGTCCCTGCGACATTTGAAATGTAATGTCTCAAAGGGATGGGGTAAAATAGTTTTTTTTTTACAAATCGAATCGTTTTTTTATAAATCGAAAAATTGTTTTTCTCTAAGCTGACGTTTAAATTCCTAATTTTCATTATACTGACTTTCTAATGTATTGTATGATTTGTATCTATCTTTAAACAGGCCAATATCCACTATGAATTAATACTAATTACGAACATTTCATTTTAGGTATAAAAAAATCGAAAATCCAACTATCGTCTACTCTATCCCTAGCCAATGCAGACTAACGTAGTAACTTTTGTCAAACGTCACCAAATATTATTTGATTTTAACAAACGGCCACATTTTTGGTAATTTGTAACAAGATGTATTAATTTGTCATTATTGTTAGTTTTATGTACTGTATTTACCTAAATAACTTGCTATTTATTAGAATCGAGGCTTATATTAAAGTTAATAAAATAATTAAAATTACTGAACGTCGTTACAATGTTGTATTGGGGGAAATTTGTGAACTGTCGCAGGGATCATGCTACATTTTCTCAAGTATAGTAAGTTTTGCTTTGGAAGATGTTGTTAAGATATATTTTGTTTGTGTATAGGACACTGTGATATGTATAGGACTCTTTTAAGTGTAGTTTATTTTATCAACAAATATTGAAATTCTGTTAGGGGTTTACATTATGAATAGTATAGTAAAATTTTATCAGTTGGGTTTTAAATGAATCACTTCTTTGACGTTTATCAATTAAATATACCAAGTTATCTCGATTGGTAATTCAAAGTGACTGGTCTGACTGTGAGAAATATATTTTTTTTTGTTTAGATTTTTCAGAAGGTAAACTGAATAAAAGTTATTCTACTTTCTTATCGGTTGTGGAGTCGTTATTATTATTATTTCTAAGAAGCCACAGAACTTTCTGTTTCGATTCCCAATTGCACTAAAAAAATTGTACAAGGTTGGTTTATTCAATTATTTTTTTTAAACATATTGTATTTCTGATTGATTGGGCAAGATTTGACACGTGGTAATAAGCTCGTATTTTTTTATTGTATACAACTGAAGTGTCATGCACAACGACACTAAATATCGATGTACTTTTGAATTTTATTGAATGTTCGTCATGTCTGTACCGCGGTTTTCATAGAAACAAATCTTAACTTTATTGAATCCCAGAACACGTCTCGCTTTTGCCACGTCCATACATCTCGTTGTAGATACTCTACTATTGTAATATTTTTCATCGTAACGGAATTGTTGAACTTCACTTAAGGATGTCTCCACAATGCTTGGCGAAAGCATCACCGCTGTCATTCGCTCGTAGGATATCGTCGAACCCACATTTAATTGGGCAGTCATCGTATGTGAAAAAGTGGTCTATATATTTCAATAAAGGCAAAGGAAGGGAAAAAAATTAGACAGTCGATCGGAGTGTGGTTGTTATTGCGACAGGAGTTTAAATACTTGGGCTTGCAAGAAGAATGACTTGTAGCAAAGGTTTGTGTGAACTCTTGAGTGTGATGTTTTTTTTTGTTGATTTTTAAATGATTATGTGCGGTATATTGTGGGATGAACTTTTTGGTCTGTCTGGAGTGATAAAGTGTGAGGGGTTTGATTCGCGTGATGTATACATATATAATTGATTGTCACTGTTTGTAAGGTTGAGGAGAATGTGCAACGGGGTTTTATATAATAAAAAATCGGAAAGAAGTATCGATTTATTTTTTCATTTTATATGTCCTCAGTGAGATACAGGCAAAAGCCTAGTTTACCGGGGACACGACCAATGAAAGGCAACAAACCCAGATCCATTAAAATTGTATCCAAATTAAATTACCTGTTGTTTTTTCGCAAATTGTATATATTTCTTGTCATGTGTAAAATAAATAAATGAAATAAATCTTGCAGCTCGCTATACGCGCAGATCCCAGGCAGGCATTACTGTGACCAGTTCAGCTCCGCTACAGACTGACACGCGCTCCATTTCTGTCAAGACAGTCGGACTTACGGTAGAGCATGTAAAAAAGACAAAAAAACCTCCACGCGATGCCCCCTGCAAACGGTAACGACCGGCCAATCTTGACATTACAGAAACAAAGAACTTCATATCACCTATTGTAAAAGCTTTTAATTCTTCTCCCTTTCAGAATTTGTTCCATTTGGTCATGCCACGTATTTCTAAATCTTGCCAAACGTTTCGTGCCTTCTACACGTACAAGTACTACTTCTTTAGGTTATTTCGTGCCTTCTACACGTACAAGTACTACTTCTTTAGGTTATTTCGTGCCTTCTACACGTACAAGTACTACTTCTTTAGGTTATTTTTGTAAATCTTGGATATTCTGATTAAATATTTATTTAAAGATGTAATTAGAATATTTAATAATAAATTACGTTGTTATTAAATTAATTACAATTCCTACTACTCGTGTTTCTACCTCCTATTCCGAAAGAATGGGGTTAATGGAATTAATGAAATAACAAAGTAATTTATTCTTGAATATTCCTACATTTCTACTAAGTTAAAGCCGAAATATTTAAAAAAAATATATTTAAAACGATTTTCGTCGCTGCCTATAACTGATGAAAGTTAAAAATAATAAATGGTATTGCGTCTAAATAATAAATGGTATTGCGTCTAAAAACTAATTTCTAGCAAAATTGAGAATCCTCTTTAGCTTAGAAAATTCACCCCGCTGAGTGTTGAAGAACAGTTTTAAATAGTTAAGTGAATACATACTTAACTATTTAAAACTGTTCCTAATCAAATTGAGAGATTTATCGATAAAGTTTGTAGAGGGCGTTAAACGTTGGCGTGTTTAAATTAAAGGCATTAATTAAATAGCTGAAACGGGCGATAAAATCAGTCCGGTTGTTGTGGTTTAGTTAAAAATAATTTCTCAATGTTATATTTGCACGCCAAGAATATAATAAAATTTGAAAATGATCAACATTAGTTAGTGTGAGGAATTTCTAGAATAAACAAAGATGATTCTAAAGAATTCTATGGTCACATAGAGTAAGACAGACATCGAAAGAAGTAGCTAGAAATATATAATATAGACCTACAAGTTCTCTCGTATGGCACTTTCTATTTCATATTTACGTTGTCCTTCTTCTTTTCTATTCGTTTCAAATACACTCAGAATTCTGATGAATTCCATGGCTTAGTTGGTATAAGACACCTGTCTTCCGTTCAGAATTCTGACGAATTCCGTGGCTTAGTTGGTATAAGACACCTGTTTTCAACTCAGAATTCTGACGAATCCCGTGGCCTAGTTGGTATAAGACACATGTCTTCCACTCAGAATTCTGACGAATTACGTGACCTAGTTGGTAAAAGACACCTGTCTCTCAATCCAGAGGTTACAGGTTCAAATCCCACTGGAAGACTAAAAAAAATAATTTAAAAAAGGATTCCAGTCTGGTTTTCAATCAAGACCTCATTGAATATTTCTGGTTGCTTGGAAGACATTGATACAAATTGGCAATAAGCCCGCGAGGTTGTATTGCATACAACGAAATTGTAATACAATACAATTCAGCCACCTGAATATCATTGGGCGTCCCACGAATCAAGTCCTCTTCGGTTCAAGACATTGGAATCCTCAGAAACTGCAGAAAGTATCCCATGGACTGCCCCTCGCCGTAGATAGAGTCGATCCATCACCTAACATTTCACATTTAACATGTCATTAGTTCTCACGATTCCTGTTTGGAAACTGTTAAGAGATTACCAGGTTCTCTAGGGCAGTTCACAGAAAGTTGACAATTCTTATACAGTTTAAAATCAACTAGCCGGGGCCCGGTGTTCCTCTCATATTCTTCCTAGCAGTAATAGTTTTTATTTTCAATACGTTTTATTTTAATCGTCGAAATAGGCGGTTCACTGTAAAAAAATAAAACAATCGGAATACAAGATTCTCCTTATTCTTAGTCTTGATGGTCTCGGAGAGACGTAAAATTTAATCTCACAGAGAAAAAATGGACTATCTATCAAATTTTTAAGAATTTTGTGTAGATGGAGTAGATCGATAACTTCTCTTCTATCCGTAAGTAAAATAATTATATGAATGGTTGAATTAAAATAGGCACTAAGTACCAAAAAAAACTAAGTATGCAGTTTCGTTCTATATGTCATATATAATGAAACTGCATACTTTCTTTTTTTTGTTATTTTTTTTTTGGTACTTAGTGCCTATTTTAATTCAACCATTCATATGTTCTTGCGGTACCCCTTTTTTGACAACTTCCTCAAACAATATGTCGCCTGTTTTCTGTTATCATTTAGTTGAGTTGATGTTTAGTTATTTTGTTTTTTCCTTCTGTTTCGCCGATTATTTATGTTTCTTATTATTATTATTATTATGTGGAGCTTTATTATAAGTTTATTATTAAATATCAAACTTTACTTAAGAATTGTATTGTACAAGTTCCTTAGAAAAAGGAAATTTAAAAATCACTCCAGGACTAATATAATTGTTAGTTATATGGGTTCTACAGTGGAGAGGTTGAAGAAATATATTTTTGTACGGTTTCAATTGTATTTATATGAATACTGCAATGCTACTGATAATAATTAATACAAGGGCAATTTGTGTAACACCGTTAAGAGAGCAAACTCTCCTCAAGGGCACTCCAACTCGGAACTCGAACCCACCTGTACCGGACGGGGCACAAAGACTGTATCGTAGGCACGTTGGTTGCCGCGTAGCGCTCAGAGTCGATATCGCGAATTCCGTAGCGAAGATCCAGTAGAAGAAGAAGAAGGTAGTAGGGAGAGATTCCTCTCAGGCAGTCGAAATAGGGTAGCGGGTCTCAAGTAAAACGCAGTATAGTCAGTAGTACTGAGAATATAAGTAGAAGTAATATATTTTCACAAACAGGGGACCCTCTATATTAATGGTCCGCCGGTCATCACATGCGCCCATTACCCGCGAAATACAACAACTTTCGAGGTTTTGAGCGCTGCTTAACCCGGCGGGGCCCCCGACCTACTCCGATGCATCGCTCCGCAAGTCATATTTCCATTGCGGTCGCGAACGCAATCGGAGTCAAACAAACATACATTTTACATGTAAACATTTTACATACTATTCCAAAATATAGCAAACATATAGAAACAGATCAAACGAATTATCACAAAATACAAGAATGATTATAACATACAATATAAGTTTAATATACAGATCTACACACAATGCCCTTTTCATTATACCACATGCACACACACAAGGGTGACAGCACACGTCCGATACACCAGCATTGTAAAAATATTAACAAAAAATATGTTAATTAAGTGTGACGATATGAAGGTAGTGGCTGTGGTCATTAAATATTGTACTTCCTCGCATATAACAACATATTTAGTAACAGACCCGCAGAAAAAATACCAAGGAAAGACGAACTACAAATAAAACTTTGTAGACCTTTCGATATGTGATAGTAACATATTCGGCTTTACGTGTAGTGTAGTATGTATGTTCATATAAAATCATCATAAATGTATGCTGAAAGGTGACAATAACCTTATCGACAGTAACATGAGACTGGCACCCATTCTAGCGTATATATCATTCAGCCAGAAGAGTCATTTTGCAATAGTGTGAGTAACAGTGCGTTTACAAAAACTTGTAACTTTATTTTTTTAATGAAGTGAAAAAGTAAAAAAATATAAAAAATAATATTTTATATTCCAACATTGAAATGAACACACGTTTTGTAAATTAAAAATGCTGTCAGCTTAAATTGCAATAATCATAAAAATAAAACTAAATGGAATTTTTCAAGATTAAAAATAAATATAAGTACAAGTATTATAGCGTAAAAATGTTCGTCAGCTTTACCTAGATTGCACATAAAAATTAAATTAATGTAAGATTATTTAACATGTGTGTATCATAATTACAATGTCAAATAATAAAATAATAGTGGATGGAGTGATACTAAATTCTAGGAAACTTTAAGTTATAACAAAGTAACTTTTAACTTTGTCTGCAGCTGTTCTGAACAATGTCTCTGTGCTACAGTAAATTCACTGTCCAATGTCCTTAAGCCAGGAGTTTCTATTTTTTTCCGAAGTTTCGTTTTCCTTGTATCTTCTCCCGCAATATGACTTGGATGATATGGCATCTTAATAGTTTTTTTTTCTACTGTCAACATTGTATTATTTTGTTACAACTGTAAGTAAAGCCATGCACTGATTAAGGTATGCTCACGCGCATGAGCCTCTCATACGCGTGAACGTGCTTTAATCAGTACACGACTTAAGAGCGACAAGTGCCACTAGAAAATTTATTCACTGAGAATTATTTAGAATAGGTGCAGAATATTATAAGACTGTTATTTTTTCTTCGTTTATATTAATCGTATAGTTCTCATCAAAAATGTATTTTATTATTTATAAGTCACTATTTATACAGTTATTAAAAAATAACTAAAAGTATATCTGGTAATTGTAAAGATCGCCTTTTTTAGAGCAACCAATGATAAGGGTTATAATGAATAATTATTCAGCGAGACTGATTGCAAGTTGAGGAATCCTGTTATTTGGGTAGAATTTTCACAGATGATGGAATAGTTAAGAGGGATATCGAATGGCGTGTAGCGATAGAAAACAAGGGCACTAACACATATAAACAAGAACCGGGCAACCAGAGGCAGCAACACTCACAGGAGCATCCAACGTGAATGCGTATTGTTTCCAGACATAGTCTTAAGCCCTTTTTCAGATACCATCGGGAATCGAATACAAATCCCCGGGTGGAAGTCAAGCGTCATACCCATGGAGATCGTCATATGTCTTCTTCTTCTTAAACTTTCTATAGACTCAAGAGTCTGTTACTGCAGGATTGTCCTCCTATGATGCTGAGCTCCAGCTATCTCTCCATCGTTTCGGGGGTCTCCCTGGTGGACGCCGTCTATCCGGTACCCCATGCAGAGCTATGCATGGAATTCTTGTGGAATTCATTCTCTGTTCATGTTGGTACCAGTATCGACGACGCTGTAGTCTCCATCTGACCACATCTTGGACCTCACATACCTCTCGGATTGTGGTGTTTCTTACAAAATCACGCAAAGTCTTCCCAGCAATAGCACGTAGAGTTCTCATTTCCGTTGTCTTTGGCATACTTTTTGTCCTGAAAGTGTCCGCCCTCGCTTCGATGCCATATGTGAGGATAGGTCGCACACAGGTCTTATAAATGCGTACCTTGCTATCCGTTCTCATATCTTTATTCCTCCATATAACATCTCTCAGGCAGCCCGCCACAACTGCAGCTTTATCTACCTAAGGCCTTACTTCTCTGGGGAGGTCATGAGAGCTGAGCAGTTCACTGCCAAGATATCTGAACTGAATTGCTTGTTCAATTGGCTCGTCACGTACTGAAATTCTGCACTCTAGTGGGTCTTTGGAGAATGTCATACACTTTGTTTTTGCTACAAAGATAATCATGTTGTACTTTGAGCAGGATTCATCGAACTTTGTGAGCATTCTCTGTAAGCCATTTTTGTTTTCAGCTATGATTGTAGCGCCGTCAGCATAACAGAGAATTCCCACCGCTTTCTTACCAAGAGTGTACCTCAACTTGAGAGATGCAACCTCTGCAATGATGTTATCCATTATGCAGTTAAAGAGAAATGGGCTTAGGCTATCGCCTTGTCTGATTCCAACCGATGATTTCGTCATATGTGATTTAACTAAAACACCGTCGGGCAAAACGCAAACTACATCATCTTATTTTTGCAATCATTTTGAAGTCAGAATAATCGAGTTTATATTGCCAAAAAAGGAAATTTATCCAATCATATTTATTTTTTATTTATCTAAAACAAAAGTCAAGATTGATATCGAACGACGTGTAGAGATAGGATATGATAAGTCATAGGGACAAAGACACATATGTTATGTATTTTAATCTAGCAGTATCAAAATCTACTTAGTCCACAATATTATTTTAGTGTCACATTTGATGTATGGAAGTGCGACGTGAGAATACTGAGAGAAGCCGGATAAATGCGAGCATTGAGAAGAATACATGGAGTGGGAACGAATGACAGAATACGGAATGAAGTGATAAGGAATGAATATGACGGCTAATGTGTTAAGTAAGATGAAGAAGACCACGCTCAGATGGTTTAGGCATGTGGAACGAATGAATGAAAAAAGACTAACAAAAAAATATAAAGTGCAAATGTAAGTAGAAAGCGTGTGAAAGAAATATGAAATAAAATGTGGTTGGTTCAAGTCAATGATATTCTGAAAGAAGGAAACGTAGAAAGTCAGAGAAATCGTAGAAGTTGTATGAATGTAGAAGAGGTTAAGGCTATGTTTCGAGATAGGAAAGTAGAGCGCTTTGTACCGACAGGGAAATGACGTTATGGTATTTATGTATGCATAACAAATTGTTAATACTGTATTTTTTTTTCTTTATTTAAATAAATCATATAACTGTCATCAAAATGTGCGTATTATAAGTTATCAGTAATCAATAACATCGACTTATTGAAGAAATACTTAAAACTTTTTAACAAAGTAAGAAGAGATTATGTGAGAATACGTAAAATAGCACCTATTTTATGGCTTCATTTACGCGTTTTTTTCCCTGAAACATTAACCGCGTAAATGAGGATTACTGTTCATACAATGTAAACCTTTTTAAAATATACATCAAAGACAGTCTGGTTTACTAAAAGAGTTTTCCAAACTTAACAGTAACAAAAGAAACGAGGAAGTGTCTTTAATGGATGTTGGCGGCCACCTGTCAATCATGAGGTCGTGTAAGGAGTTCCCGACCAGAGTTGCAGAAGTGACAACTAGGCGAGCAGGCCAAATTAAAATCAATTTACAGTTGGCTGTAACACAGTTTGGTGCTAAGCGCCTGTATGTTATCATAGACACAAGAATACCATAATGAACAGATACTATTTCCCCGTTTGTATGTCGAGCGACAAACGATGTAAAACCAATTCTATGGCGTTTTGGTAAAGAGGTATAAGTCATCAATTAGTTGTCAGTTTGAAGTTTTGCAACACTTGTATTCCTGAAATACAGACTAGGTAAATTTTAAAGGTAAACTTTGAATACATAAATTATTTATGTATTCAAAGTTTACCTTTAAAATTTACCTAAGGTTCGATAGAGATTTCAGGTTTATAAAATCGATTCCATTTAATGCAAGGTGCTTGAGTAGTGTTCCAAGGCGGGATTGTGAAGACGTCCGTGACCTCGTTGGTAAGCCGCTTGACTTCCACCCGGGAGTTTCAGGTTCAGTTCCCTATGGTGCCCAAAACATAAAAATAAAAAAAAAGGTAAGTCTGGTAACAATACTCGCTCGCGGTAGACGTGTGTAAGTGTTTGCCTCTTCACGCGCGGTAATATTGCTAACACGTACAATGACAAAGACGAGCCCGAAACACAAACTCAGATACGTTGAGGCATATCATACATTTATACACATACCATCATGCCGTTTCCCATCTCGGCACACCTTGTCATATAGTTCTTACGGTTTCTCGTACTTATTTGTTCTTCTTTCATCCAACCATACTTTCTTAGGCATTTTTCTACTACGCCTTCCACTCATATTTACACTGTATATTTTTTCGTCCTTTTTTTCCACGTGCTCTAACCATTGAAGAGTGCTCTTCTTCATCTTACTAAACAACACATCTGCCTAAAGTTCACATTCATTCCTATACTTCATTCCATATTTTAGCAAACATTGTCCGCCCATATATTCTTCTAAGTGCACGTATTTCTACAGCATTCATTCAGCTCTTTTCATTATTTTCCCGAGTCCTCGTTTCACATTCATACATCAAATAAGGCCATGAAATACTATTGTGGACTATCATCTTAGCAGATTTTGATACTGTCCGGTTCGAGTACACGAGTATTTGCGATATAATGCAAATAAATGAAAAGGTAGGATTGCTGGCGTTCGCAATAACCAAGATAAATTGCAAAAAGGAGAGTTGGATGGAATCTTAGTTCTCGACTGGAAAACTAATCATTCCATTTTATCGTGTGTTTTTTTAATTTGTTCTATAATTTCGTATGCTTGTTGCTCTTTCAAGAGATTTAAACATTTTCTATGCATATCTTGTATTTTTGATAAAATTTAATTGATTTTATTTTACTTTTTTTAACTTTTCATGTTGTACTTGATAATTTCATGCAGCATATTGAAAGATATATGTATTCTGAAATTTTCGTTTTTTTTTGGAAGATGCTGATATGTCATCTTTTATTTTATAATTTTTATTGTGACACGTATTGTTATTGTGACAAATTTAATTTATTTTATCAATTATTAAATAAACTGAGGTCCAAAATGTAGATCACATGAAAATTCAACAGGCACAGGAAAGGCACAGGAAACTAGAAAACCATAAAAGGCATCACCGACTGACAAAAGTATTCAGTAGCACGTGTCACCAGCGAAGTTTTAAACAGATTTAAAAACTTTAGTTTTCAATACAATCATAACCAATCTGTAGATGCTCATAAAGCAAAAGACGCTAGTGGTCTTCATAAAACAAGTTGAGAGATATGATACTTAAAAAATCATTAATATAAACAAAGGATAAATATATTATAATAATTTCGTAGCCCATCGGTGTTAGTATTTATTTATTAAAAATATAAACGGCACTTAAGTGTCGTTTACAAATCATACACAATATTTTTTAAACACTAAAGATAAAACGTCAATTTAAAAAATCAACGTATACGGCGCATGAAAAACCAATGCTTAGTATTAAAAACATTGAAAAAAAAGATACTCGAACACAATGAACGATAATACAAAATTAATCGAAAACAATTAAGACAAAGTGAAAACGGAACAACCAGGTTCCCAGTCAAGGCTTTATTTTGCTACAAGCGAAATGCCGCAGAAAAAACCCTCCTGAAGTCAACAACGTCTATATTAAAAATATTCACCAAATAGGCACAGAGCTATCTAACTCTAACATTATGTATAGTATAAGGACTTGCGGAGTTCGTACGCATTTTTGTGGCACTTTGCACCAAAAAAATGTGTAAAAGATATTAAAGTATTTCTGCCATCTGGATATTACTGGGCGTTCCACGAATCAAGCCTTCTTCGGTGCAAGACACCGGCCTCTTTGTTTTAGTGGCACTTTGTACCACAAAAATGTAGTATGGCTTGCGAAATAACTTCTTTTCATCTCAAAGGTATTAAACTAATTCTGCCATTTGGATATCGCTGGGCGTTCCACGAATCAAGCCATCTTCGGTGCAAGCACCGACCTCTTTGTACCACAAAAAATGTAGTATGACTTGCAAAAGAACTTTTTTTCATGTCGAAGGTATTTAACTATTTCTGCCATCTGTATTTCGCTGGGCGTTCCACGAATCAAGCTGGGCGTTCCACGAATCAAGGTGCAAGACACCGACCTCACTGCTTTTTGTGGCACTTCACACCATAAAAATACCGTGTGAATTGCGAAAGAACTTATTTTCGTGTCAAAGGTATTAAATTATTTCTGCCACCTGGACAGCACTGGGCGTTCCACGAGTTAGGTCATCTTCGGTGCAAGACACCGGGTTCCTCGGGCACTGCATCAAGTTTCGCATGGACTGCTCCTGAACGCAGATACAGAGAATTAAGGCATCGCACAACGTTCCCCATTTTGACATATTGTCCTTGGTTTTATAAATTCCTGTTCGGAACCTGTTAGGAGATTTCCAGGTCACCCAGGGCAGTTCAGAGCAAGGTGATAATAATTACTGTACTGGTAAAATTCACCCACCGAAGCCTAATGCTCCTATCCACTCATTCAATGTACAAAAGAGAGAAAAAAAATCGAACAATGTATATAAAATCACGTAATAACAGTTAACAAAGTGTTTATTCGTTCAAAGGACAATTTTATATAGTCGTTTACAAAACAAACTTCTCAAGGGTGCTCTAGCTCGGAACTCGAACCCGCTATTACTAAATAAATCACGTCTGGCAGCTATAACAACGCCCGAGCGAATCAAAAACCAGACTGAATATCCTTTATTTTTTAAACTGGGTTCCAGTGAGAATTGAACCCGCAATCTTCCGGTCGGAAGACAGACATCTTACTAGTTAGTAGGTATAACCTTTTCTGGTTTGCCTTACTCTTTATGGCTGTGATGAATTCTCATATTCTATGTTTAACACTACCGTCATGTATGCATGTCTTCATCTCTCGCAGTTTGTATGGTAAAAAAAACACAAAAATATATATTATATGGAACAACAGTAAATTAAAAGATAGGTAAATTTTTTGCAGTTTTCTTACCATATACAAATGCGGGAAAACACTCTTGTCCAATGATTCCTATTCTTACACACATTTTTAAAAATCTGTCAATTATAGTGTTCGAATCTCGAAGCACCTTTGAGGATAGTCTGCTCTCTTAACGGCGCTATATAAATTTACTAAGCCACGTACGCCAAGTAGACTAATACAATTAAATAAAATTAATAAAGAAAAACGATCAACATTTTAAAACAAAGTAAATTATACGAAATATTAACACATTAATTGTAATGTTAGGAGTTACGAGTATATAGGCAGACGACGATTTGATAATAGATAATGAAGACGTTGAACGGAAACGGCACCTGCCAATCCACGAAACAAGTCGGACAAGGTGTTCCCCGGCCCATTAGCCAGTAGCGACCTGCGACCACAAACTGGGTGTGAGTCATGGGCGATTGGGCATGTTCAAGTATTATTGCTATACACGACTAGCGATGGGAAAAGGAGATAAAAAGGAACGGAAGAATTATAGAACAAATAGTAGAAACGGTTTAGTATACGAGTATATTATTTTTAATTTCTGTACAATTTTCACCATCGTCATTACAGAATCGTCAGTGCTAATAAATTAGCGGTAAACGTTCTTGTTAAGTAATTCAACGTCCTGGTTTCGATTGCAAGTCTAACAAGATTGAATTGATCTTAAAACAATAATATTGGCTCGACCGACATAAAATAGGAATTAAATTCAATAATCAATGTATTATAACTATTTAGGAAGCACTTCAAAAAACTCCTTTTTGAGAGGCCTTATCAAAATTTATGATTGTGTACGAGCACTACACACATAGGCTACACCTAAAGCCGAATGAGTTACAATCACATATCGGATGATCTACAAAGGTTTCTTTGTAATTCGTCTTCCCTTGGTAAAGTTTTCTTACCAAATATGTGTTTCTAAACAAGTGCAGATGCGGGGAAGTACCTAATCTAATGGCCATAGGCACTATCTTCGTATCCTTACTCAATGTATCTTGAAAGGTTTACGTGTCCCTGAGGGAATATACACTTATATTGATTAGTTTTAATATATTACCAAAGATGCTCAGACTATATGACGACTGGTGACTTCGTTGTTGATACGATCCTACAGTCCAAGCTGATTATCAAAATTATAAATTATTCATGATCTGATGCTATGAATGCTGTCTGTTGTGCGTTTTCCCGTGCAGCAGGGCGCGTATCGACTTCCATTGTGTACCTAAGCTATTCGGACTACCAAAATTCATTTTGATCATAATAGCTGTAATGGAAAATTTACTAGCTTTAATCTCAGCATCGCGTTGTGTTTTCGCGACCATTTTGATTAATACGCAGATCACATTTTATTGTATTGTTATCCCTCGTCAATGGTCTCAGTTTCTCTTCAGGTACAATAGTGGGCGACTGGAAACGGTGTTAGTTTCTTCCTTATGTGCAGCAGAGTAAACCTTTGGTGTCAGAGGTCTCACTGATTCAGGTAACAAAATAATAAGGGATCTCCCGTCAGGTTTGGTATACATATATATTTAAATATATATTAATATTTATTAAAAGCAAATCGTACAGAATAGTAATATTGAGATTACAAAATAGAATGACCCATTCTTATTGTGATTTCGTTGTTTATATAGTTACTACAATGTTCCCGATGGTGGGAGAGGATTAGATAATCGAAACAGAAAACCCAGTGAGGTCAACTTGCCTTTGCAAGAAGCCGCTGAGCTGAAAATAATTATGAATTACTTTGTGTCGAAGGAACGCGTGGAGCCACAAAAAATATATTACTTGGACAATTTCGACATTTTACTTTTCTATATGTGTTCCGTACGCCCAGATGACATCATTAAAATATTATCAATAGACGCTTTTGTTAACTTGACGGATGTTCGACATGCTAGGGTTAGTACTAAGATGAAAGACCAGTACGTAATCTCCAATAAGCCTTATAGTAGCTGCATTCAAATATTTTTCAAAGGGCTGCTTGAACTCTAGACTTTAAGCTGCTTTCTCATACCGCTTGTTTGCTTGCAAACTTCACAACGATGAATCAATGGTTAAAAAAGAAACTGCAGGCAGGCAATATAACAATCTGACTAGGCACACTGCGTTATCTCGCGCTCAAAAATAAGCATTTCGATTTACTAGCATAAGTCAGAATGGGTTAGGATTTATTTTGTCCCCCATGACAGCGTGGATGGTGGTGACGGGATCGAACTGAACTGTCTGCTGTGAGTTGAGAACGGGCGTTAGTTTTAGATAAGTTAATTTTTATATATAGTTGATTGGTTCACAAAACTATAGTCTTTCATCTCTTTGCTGGGTTATAAAAACATAACATCAAATGCTTACAACTTCAAACGTCTAAAATACAGCATCTGTTATGTATGATGTTGTTTGTGCCTCTGCCCATGGACAGGTGAATTGTGACGTGAAGTGTAGATAAAGCGATGACCGTTAGACCAGAACGATTGTGCCGTGCCTCCAGCGATGTACACTAACAATATATGGATGAGTCCATAGAGTTAAGAACGTTCAACTGTTGGAGTATTCCCTATAAATATTATCATAAAACTTATCGTGGGATACATTATATTTGAAAATTTTAAGAAGATTAACAAAACAAATATATAGTGCAAAAGTGGAAGGCGTGAGAGAGGAAGACCAAGGGAAGTATGGTTTGATGAAGTGAATTATATTTTGAAAGAAGGAAACGTAGAAAGTCAGAAAACACCTAACATAAGAGTTATATGTTATGAAAAGGTGTATGGGTCGTAGTTGCAGGGCTCCTAGTCGAGGATTCCCATGGCATTCCAAAGTCAATTCAGTTGGAAAGCGAAGCTGTACCGTGGAATTATGTTTCTTCTTCATTTTTCTCCTATTTAAGTGAATGATGCGTTGTACACCAGCAAACTCACCGGTTATGCCATGCTTACACGAGCTTAGTACCTGTCATTAGTACTTATCATTTGTACTAAGCTGTTTAGTGACAACAAGCATAATAGTACTAAGATTTACTAATGCTTAGTACTAATATGCTTGTTTACACGTGGATACAAGTGCGAGTGAGAAGTACTAAGCTCGTGTAAACATGGCATTACACCGTTGCACTGGATCCGATGGCACACCGAAGTGAGACGATCGGAGCACACAGGCATTTTATTTTTCTTGAAAGAATAGATATGAAAAAAATGCCGGTGTAATTCGAGGACAGTAGCTTGGTGCGGGGTCCGAACCAGCGACTTTCCGCACGGAATTCCAGTGCGTTATCGCGCGACCGCGCGACCGACCCATAAGGTGTATGTATATAGAAGACGCGAAGGATGTGTGTCGAGAAAGAAAATTCTGGCGTTCTACCGTATCTGCTTACCCAGGAGAAATTGCATGATGGTATGAATGAACATAAGGAGAATAAATCGCAAGAAAATAAAAAAATATAAAAATAAATATCACGATGAAGGATATTTGGAGTTTGCATCATGATCATCGACGAGTTCTGAATATGAGAGCTGTAATGCTCTCGAAACGTCGGCACAATGGACAATCCAACATCGTTTAATATGAGACACGTTCAAATTACATTCACAACGAAAGCGTTATATAATAGAATGCACAGAACAGATTTCAGGTAATAATATGCAACATTAAATCATTCATTCATATGGTATCTTTTAACAAATCTGAATTGGTTATTCAGACATATTGTAAATCGTGACCGGGAGACAACATTGTCTTCCGCACCACGAATTGAGAATTTAGTTTAGATCACCTGAGTAGGCACGGAACTCGCGTTTCGTCATCGCGTAAGTTGGTAATGCTACAAAACTCGCACAGTGATTTTAACAAACCAGCTCTTTTACCAGACTGGAACATTTTATTTCAGGTACAGTTGAAAATCAAAACCCTGGCTGGAAGTCAAGTGTTCTACCAACTAAGGTATGGAGGTCGTCAATGGAATACACTATTGTACTCGTATATATGACATTATTGAATACCAGTTTTTTTCTTTGTTTAGAAATTTAACCTTTATTAATTTTACGAATACAGGATCCTCATTTTTATTAGAATCAAAAGTTAATATCGCTATCGGAAATAAATTATGAAAAAACGGGTTTGACATCTGGATTATTCAGGGACAAAAGATATGTAATATAATTAGGGGAAACAGTAAGTAATTTTAACAACGAAATTGTACATACGTGTATTGCTCGAAGAGGGGGGACTCAAACAGTAAAAAAAATACGTTAATGCGGGTTTCAACTTTTGAAAAGATTCGGCCACACAAATATTCATAAATCGGTCTAACCTTCAAAGGCAACAAAAATGTTATATTTTAAATTCAAATGTCAAACAAATAAAACTAAAAAAGTTAATGCGCCACAAAAGATTTATTCGCAACATTATAAAAAGCATAAAATCATCGAAGTCGTAAAAAAGTCAACAAATCAAAGGTGTAGATTGGACTAAACTTGTCCTCGACACTAATTATACTCTTTTTTAAAACTAAGCTTTTTAATTAAAGGTTTTCACAATTCTTAGATTGGATAAAAACGTCGAAATAAAAAAGATTTTTTTTTGTTGATAGCAACATAGCATGCATTATATATACTCTATTTAAACATTTTCTGCAATTGCATATATACGAATATCTTAAGATAATGGCGAAGAACATACATTTAAGACAGAATCAAAAGGTGAGGGCTCATCTCACAACATCCCTCCGGTCGAGATACTTCTGTTATGGCCTTTTGCAACGAAAACACTTTTAGAATTTCAACTGTGTAATTTTATTTGTATAATCGTTGAATTACATTGAAGTATAATATTAACAGTATTGTGGAAGTAATAATAACGATGATGTTAACATCGTAGTAGCTTTAAGAATAATGATTCTGCCTCTGATATGACGTCCTATTTAAAGCAAAGATAACGTACGCACGACCCTTAGATAATTAAGAAAGAATTGGTCGGGTATGTGATCGGTGCCCTTAAGGTCAAATCGATATCAGGCAATTATTTGGAATGTCTCGTTCGCTGCTTACTTTCATTTAGTGATATCAACTCTTTATTGAACTTTGATAGTAATTAGTTCCTGATAATTCATAGATAATAAATTTAAACATAATACATTGAGTTAAGTTTGACATACACGTGATAACACTAATATTTATTGGATGTATATAACGTTTTCTGGTATTCAAATATTGATATGCCAATTAATAAAAAAAAAACACGTGGGTTCTTTAACCCAATGCAATGGTGGGTTTTGTAACGCGACCTAAAATCTTTGCCCACCCCTGAACTAAACATAACAATTTGTAGACATAAATCAAAACACAAACTGCAAAGAAATTAATAAATTCATATAGAAAATTAAAGAAAATCGAATGTAGAAATTCTACATAAACAAAAATACAGAGAATTTGAAAATTATAGAACCAAATACATACAGTAACCGGCGGTAAGTAATACACATCGGGCTTAAGAAAAAGACTGTCGGCAATAATCGGCTAACTTCGGCTTTGTAGAGCGTCGTCTGTGTCATTCATACGCGACAGAGACAACGCTTTACAAAGCCGAAGTTAGCCGATTATGACCGACAGTCTCTTTCTTAAGCCCGATGTGTATTACTAACCGCCGGGTACCGTACATATCTTCATGACTTGTTTCTTGCGAGGTAGGCAAAGAAAACAGATCTCGAAACTTTCCTATCCAAGCACATAACTTTCACCTTTTCCACATTCATACAACTCGTCATGCGCAATCTTCTCTTATCCATACTCTTCACTTTAACTTCAAAATCTGGCCCATTTGATTCAACCTTTCTTGTCTACCTCTAGCACATTTACCTTGTACTTCTAAGTTGTATACTCATTGAGTCGTTATTTCGGCATTAATTCTCTCCATATGCCCAAACCATCTTAAAGCTCCTTTGTTCATCTTACTTTAAACATCCATTTTTTCCACGCATTTATTTCTGATGTATTTATAATACATCGAAAATATGTTTTTTTTATTTATTTTTCTTAACACTTATTCACACATGTCAAAAGAGAAAAAATAATAAAAAAATAAATTAAAAAATATAAAAGTTGAAGAATCTCTGTTTCCTATTAGCAAGTTCGGGCCTTGGCGCGACCTTGGGCGTTACCCGAACCCCGCGGGACCGGCTGATCAATGAAACGTGGCTCACATAATGGACAGTAAAAAACGATGTGCCGATATCTCCTCGCTACTGCACGGTATTTAACTTTTACTCTTAACGCGTTATGTGCTCCTGATAATGAAGATGTATTCATTATATCATGTTAATTAATAAGGTATTGAATATTGAGTAATTTGCAAATAGTAACTAACTACTGTTATTGAGTAACATGGATAACAGCACATGTGAGTGAAACGCGGACGTTGAAAAAAAAAACTGAAAGAAGCCGAATAAATGCCGTAGAAATGCGCGCACTGAGTATAATTACACGGAGTGACAATGAGTAACATAATATGGATGAAGTGAATAGAAATTAATGAGAAGTTAAGGCTTGTGTGTTAAGTAGTAGGATGAATAAGAGCACGCTGAGATGGTTTGGGCACGTGGAATGAATGAATGAAGAAATACTAAGAAACGTATATAAAGTGTAAATGTGAGTGGAAGGCGTGAGAGAAGAAGACCAAAGAAAGTGTGATCAACTGAATATATTTTGAATCAAATGAATATATTATGAAAGAAGGATGTATAGTAATAGAAATCGTAGGAGTTGTATGGATGTACTATAGAAGTTGTTTCTTTTTGTTGTTTTACATTTGTATTTATGTATATTTTTGTTTTAATTTTTATGATTGTGTGCGGTATATTATGGGATGAACATTTTTGGTCTTTCTGGAGTGATGATGTGTGAGGAGTTTGATTTCGCATGATGTTTCCAGTTGTAATTGAGTGTCACTGTTTGTCAAGTTGATGAGAACGTGCAACGGGGTTTTGTTTTTGTGTAATCGAAAATAAGTATCGATTTATTTTTTCATGCTAAATATCCTCAGTGAGATACAGGCAAAAAAAGCCTAGTTTACTGGGGGCACGAAAAATTAAAGGCAACAAACCCAGATCCATTAAAATTGTATGTCCAAATTAAATTACCTGTTGTTTTTTCGCCAATTATGTATATTTCTTGTCATGTGTAATAAATAAATAAATAAATAAAAATAAATAAATAAATAAAGAAGAGGCGACGGATGTGTGTCGATATAAGAAAGTCTGGCGTTTTTTCTTCTCTGCGTACCTCGTCAGGGAGACGGCGTGATGGTATAAATGTATGAATACAGATTAAATTGTTTTTAAATTTACATTTTTTTTTAATAAATAAAATTATCAAAATAAAAATAATACAGGTAGATCTCAATTTTGTGACGGTTCAATTTGCGCCAATTTATAATACAGCCGTAGAGCTTGGAGTTTCGGGGAACACCCGTGGCGTGTATACCGCACGGTTGACTAATTGACAATTGTCAGTCAGGTGAAAGCATAATTTTCACCTAACACCACGCTTTTAACGGTCTCAGACGATATGACAATAACGTGCTTGGCAGGAAATGATATTTGGAATTGTTTGTGGTAAAATTTTTCTCAAAATATATTTATTTATTTAACACTTTTATTGCAATACAATCTGGGGGGCTTATTGCCAGGCTCGAATCTCTTCCAGCCAACCAGACAAAAGTAAATGAAGCAAGTTACGTGGTCGCATAAATCATTCAAACGACTATCCATCCCCACGAAATCCATAAACATATAACATACGTGAGCACATGCCCACTTGACCCACAAAGACGGACAATCACCCGAACATTCTTTTTCATATAAAGTAAGATATCATCAATCAAAAGGAAAGGAAGGGATGGTGGAGAGGAAATGAAAATAAAAATCAGGAATGAAACACGTTATTTTACTGACTAGAAATTAAGAGTTTTTTCAGTCGCTTCTTAAAGCATGCCAAGGACGGAGCGAGTCTTATATTGGTTTGTAACCGATTCCAGAGTCTCACTGCATGGACAGTAAAGGACGACGTAAAGAAAGAGGAGCGGTGAACTGGAAAGGCCAATAAACAATCTCTGTTTGAGCGTAGCGCTAATCCATGATTGGAAAGACGCTGAAAATTTTCGGCGAGATAAGAGGTTGCGGCGGAACAGTTAAGGATTTTATACAATAGAGACAGTATGTGAATTTGGCGTCTATTTCTAACATTCAACCAGTTCAATGCCTTCTGGTATGAAGGTTTATGACCGTACTTTCGTAGGTTGAAAATGAATCTTAGACACACATTTTGAAGACACTTTAAGCTGTCCCTCTGTAACATCCAAGTAACATACGTCCGCATAGTCCAGAATCGGAAATATATGCATGGCTTCAGAACATTATTAGATATAAAGAAGCAGTTTGGCAAAAGAGGCAGGACGATGTTACAGATGAAGTTGTAAAAAAACTGCTGAATAACTATAATTTACCCCTTTCCAATGAAGATATGGCAAAGAACAACGCGAACACAGAAGTCAATTTGAAAAACCGTCGTAAAAAAAGATTAGTTAAAATATTTTTTTTCTTTTTGATACATTGATAACATAATGTACAAGGTATTTTTTCCTATGCACAGATGTACAGTTTTCACCACTTTAAATGTTAACCTCTTAAGTTAAGAAATAGTAGGTTTTCTTTTAGATACCAGCACACCATTTCCTACCGGAATAGGCATAAACTGTCCGGTTCGAGTGTATATGATTAGTGCCACATATACTCCAGTTCCTATCGCTACACGTCGTTCGATATCCTTCTTAATTTTTCTTTTAGATAAATGAAAAAAATACGATTGGATAAATTTCCTTTTGAGCAATGTAAACTCGATTATGCTGATTGGAAAAATTGAGATGATATTTAGTAGTTTGCGCTTCGCGCGGCGGTATTTTTGTTAAATCACATCATTATGACGACCTCCGTGGGCCACTTGGTAAGATGCTTGACTTATTGTACAACCGGGGGTTTCGTGATCAATTCCCGATGGTACCTGAAAAAAGGGTTTTAAACTATGTCTTGTAACAATACTCATACGCGTTAGACGTGTGCGAGTGTTGTTGCCTCTTAATGCGCAATCTTAGTATTGCTAATATGTGAAATTACGAACAATAAATTCGTTGTTTAGTTTAGTAGTTTTCAAAATCGGCTTGATTTATGGGGCCAAAGACAATGTTGTCTCCCAACCAGCTCTTCAATTTGTTTGAATCATAAATCGGGATGAGCGCTCTAAAATGATTTCGGCAAATATGATGAATAAATTTAGAGACTAATAAAACAAATAAAGGCTTCAAATATGAGTGGAAGGGGTGGCAGAGAAAGACCAAGGTATAGTTGGATCAAGAAAATATTATTTTTAAAGAAGGAATTATAAAAAGTCAGAGAAATTGTAGAAGTTGTATAAGAAGGTGTACGGGTATAAAGGAGGCGAAATATGTATGTCCTGCTAAGAAATTCTGAGGCTCTGATCTCTCTGCGTGCCCCGATAGATAAATGTTGTGATGGCAGTATGTATGCATGAACCAATTAAGATAAGTTCAAGTGTATCTATACAAATAAAACAACATAACATATACTCGTATGTGTATGTTTGCAACAAAAAATGTCTTGTAAAAAAATTCTAGCGTATCGATGAAGTGGTTCATGAAGTATAAAAATTGATGAGGCGATGTTTCCTGATGAGTTGATTGATATACATTTCTCATAACATGATATGGTCTCCTGATAATAAAGATGTATAATTTTATTACCTTTATTCATAATGCAGATTGATTTCATGAATACGTTAAGACGAAGATGATGAATTTCATCACGAACTTTCTGTATTAATGTAAACCTTTTTTTAATAAAACAACTCATTTTAAATGAGGCACCACAGTTACTTTGCCGTTCACACAATATGCTACCCATATTCAAGCAAGTATAAAATAACTTTAAAAAATATTAAATTTTGAATTGAGTCGACAAATCATCTACGGAGGAATTTCTTCATTACACCGGTACGCCATAGCTGTAGACGTCATAAAGAAAATTTTGAATTGAGTCCACAAATCATCTACGGAGGAATTTCTGCATCACACCGGTACGCCATAGCTATAGAACTTCTTAAAGAAAATTTTGAATTGAGTCGACAAATCATCTACGGAGGAATTTCTTCATCCCACCGGTACGCCATAGCTGTAGAACTTTTTAAAGAAAATTTTGAATTGAGTCGACAAATCATCTACGGAGGAATTTCTTCATCACACCGGTACGCCATAGCTGTAGAACTTCTTAAAGAAAATTTTGAATTGAGTCCACAAATCATCTACGGAGGAATTTCTTCATCACACCGGTACGCCATAGCTGAAGAACTTCTTAAAGAAAAGATACTGCAATGTTTTGGACATGAAATGGACGACAGTCAGCTACCAAACGACATACTCGACGGTGAAATATGTATCGCTATTTGTTTTATATTAAAAAATATTAAAACACTTTTGTAGATTATTCGGTTTTAGATTAAACGAGCTGTTCTATGAACGCAGGAAATGCAAATTATACAATCGATTAATTTATGAATAGAAGTTGCGAACAGTAAGGTGATGTCGACAACATTACGGAATACAATTTTTGACGCAGTCGTGATGACAGTTGCATCGCATTCAAAACGTAGGGCATTATCTAAGCCAAATCAACTGGGCAAAACTTGGAAAAAACTTAAGCTAGTGGAAAACAGTCGTGATAATCTTCAAACATATTTGACAACTAATCGTTTTTATAGCTTAATTTGTTCTGGAAAGATTGAATAAAAGCCTTCAATAGTCTAGAAAATTGATCACATTGTACTAGTAATATTATATATTCCGAGAAGTAAATACGTGTTACTGGCCACGAATGCAGATCTGACGACGCCCACTTTGGAATGGGATCACTGACTGCGGCAATGATGAATCGGATAAAAAATACTGAAGATAACTTTCTGTAGCATTAGGGCATAAGTAGATAAATAAATAAATACAGGTTTATTGATAGCAACATAGTATGTACATAATACATTTAGATATATTTCAAGAACACATTAAAAAGAGAATACATTAAACAAACAAAAGCTATCAAAAGATCTGGGCTCATCTAATAACATTCCCCCGGCAAAGTTACACCCCACCAATATAGGACGAGCCCAGCCACGGGGACACCAGATGTTTTTCAGCCGACACCCTTGAACATGTAGAATAAGAAAAGAAAAATAAGGAGATATAACAAAATATTACCTGACGATGAAATTGATGCATCAAGAATGATAAAGACACAAAAAAATCGCCTTGTTTATTTTTAATATTGATCTATGACAATATAGTGGGCGACTTGATGGAGTTACCTGTTTTTCCCTACAACGGAAGGAGTAGTGTACTCTGAATAGGATTAGATGCAGAGTGGGCCGCAATGCATTTTATATACACAAGTGAAGATCAGCAGAGTCGTCTTTCTGTGAGTGCGGGGAGATCCAGACCACGGACAACATCCTTAATAGCTGCCCATTGTATGCGTTTCCTGGAGGCGTGCAAGAGCTGCATAAACTGGCACCAGACGATGTTACCTGGCTGGATAGGTCATACTACTTGTGAGGACTGCACGCAGGAAAACAAAAATAATACATAATATAATTTGTGTAGTCTTCGTCACTTCGAAATTGAAAGTTTCTACGACGCCAGTTCAGCGCAGAGTACATTTCTACGCAGGGATATTTCTGTCTAGGAAGCTCTACGCAAAACGGCAGTATGAGTTGAAAATTAATGAAATATTTGTTTATTCTCGACACATTATAGACAGATTTGAACGTATTTTCGATTTGTTCGAAAATTTTGGATTTAATGAGATATTTTTGAAGGAATACTACTTTTTGATATAGTCTTTTTTATATAATTCAACCGTTCAGTTATTTAACTTTAAAATTAACCCATAGTCTCGTGAAGTAAGGTCCCACTTAGGATCTTATCAATGTGCAACTCCATCAGGAAACAAGTAAAGGGTCTTTCAAATTGAGCGGTTATTTAATTCTTGGATAAAACACAAATGGCGTCGCGAACTTGCCTGGGTCTTATGACATTTGAGAAGTGTAATGTATGACATTTATAAAAATGGAGTCGTATACAATACAACAACGCGTTCAACTTGTTGAATTATTTTATGTATTGTAATCTCCGGAAACGGTGATGTTAATTGGCCACCAAGATCATGTGATCTGACACCATTGGACTATTTTCTCTGATGTTACGTGAAAAGCCAGTTCTATAAGAATGGCCCCCGATCAATTCCTGAGCTGAAGGACGAAATTATTCGCGTTATTGGTGAGTTAGAATCGCAATTATGCCAAAATGTCATCGAAATTTTTGACAAAGGAGTGGACATCTGTGCAGCTGCAAGGGATGGACATTTGGCGGATATTGTTTTTTTATTTAAATGTCATACATTATACTTCAATGACCAATAAAAAGGTTTGTGAAATCAAAGCAAATTGTGTGTTTTATTCAATAATTAAAAAAACCGCTCAATTTGAAAAACCCTTTATAAGAATGTATTTTATATGAATTCAATATACTCGTATGTTACTTCTACCACATACCTCACATTTCTAATACGTCCAATTGATTAATTACACTGTTGGTTAACGTCATAAAGCTTAAATATTCAGTTTCACATAGATCATACAAAAATCTCGATTACAACATGAATAAATAACAACAACAAATAAATGTTGGAGTTGATTGTATTTTAATAAAATAGCAACAAGAATTACGTAATAATTGGAACCTGTTGGATTTCCCATTTCCCACACATGAAGTGCTGGCTCAACAATTACTGCTGTCCTCCCAAGATATGAAGAAACACCTAAAACAATGAATATGACTAAAAAACAAAGCAATTTATGTCTGCAATTTATTTTCTTGCAATTCAAATGATTTTATGTAAGAATAATAACGTCTAACCCACACGTGACGGTTGTATTAAAACGATTAATATTGCAAAGTCCAATAAACTATCTTCATTGTATGTAAATCTTATGATTTCTTAAATATGTGATAATATTATATTATCGATAAATGTGTGGAGGAGATTGTGGGACGGGCTGTCAGTTTCTTTGAACTGATGCAGTAAGCCAAGGGTCGACTCACGTGGTACATACTCGTTATTAGGTCTCACAACTTTTGACATAGGAGAAAATTAATAATAGAGAATCGGTAAAAAGTATTAGTAAATTTGTTCATATTGATAATATCCCCAGTATGATACAGGCATAATAAGTGTACTCTATCGGGGGGGCGCGACAAAAACAGGCAATAAATCCGGATCAATATAATTTGAGCGTCCACTTGAAATTATTTATTTATTTATTTTATTCAATTAACGACACAACAGCGGATTTATATACAAATGAACATATGTCAGGTTATACAAGTACTTAAAATTATTGACAAAAAATACAAAACTTTATCTTAAACTAATATGAAGATACAAAAAGCAGTGGTAATAATAAATTACAGTCATTGTTTTAAAATTATTTAATAATTATATGTATATTTATTTCAATATATGTTATGTATGTATACCACAAAATATTACCAAATTTCACCAAGCAGACTTACGTAATTGTCGAATACTTATTTTATAGGGGTAAAGAACTCAGATTTGTTTTTAGTGGAATAACGCTTACATAGAACAAAAATTGGATTTTTTGAGAATTTTATGAATAGATCTTGAGATATAGAAAGCACATGGGATCACTTGTAGAACGAGATGCAAGCTGCTCATAATAGGAATGAAGAACAGAAAGAACGAGCGACTATAACGAATAAATTTAAAATATGAGTGGGGAGACGTTGGAGATGACAGCCGAGGACAGTATGGTTAGATAAAACATGAGTGGGGAGACGTTGGAGATGACGGCCGAGGATAGTATGGTTAGATAAAGCATGAGTGGGGAGACGTTGGAGATGACGGCCGAGGACAGTATGGTTAGATAAACCATGAGTGGGGAGACGTTGGAGATGACGGCCGAGGACAGTATGGTTAGATAAAACATGAGTGGGGAGACGTTGGAGATGACGGCCGAGGACAGTATGGTTAGATAAAACATGAGTGGGGAGACGTTGAAGATGACGGCCGAGGACAGTGTGGTTAGATAAAATTAATGAATATTTGAAAGAAGGATACGTTTATGATTCAAGGATACAGACTAAGTGATGAAGTGAGGTCGTGATAGAAAATTCTAACGCTCGGTCGTCTTTGCATACCCTGATAGGAAACGGGCGTGATTTTGTTGACTTTGATGTAAGAAAAAGTATGGTTCCTAAGCCAAAACCAAAGTGTCAGCACATAATACCGTATTGGCCTGACTAAAGGGCGAGTTTTACTCCCAATTTTTTAAATATTTTTGGTAACAAATATGTCCGATACTGCAGCATACTCATTACCCAATAGATGTAATCTGGGTATAGAAAAATATCCTGCAATATCGTTCTTGTCGTAACGTCGTAGAATTCAATATTAGATTTACAACTCTTGAACCGGAATATATCCTGCAATCTCGTACTTGTAATTAATTATTGGCATCACAGCAGGCGACAATAATCGCTTGCACGGGTGATTGCCCCCGCCCACGCTTAACGTCTCGCCCGGTCTATTAGAGTACCGGGTATAATTAAAATACTGTCACTTCCGCGCCACAGCACCCATAACATGACCCGAGCGGGAACAGCGCGCTAAATGGTAGCACTAATCGTGAGTGACTACTGATTAACCACATAGTCACTCCTATTGTGTTAACGCAGGGTGACAAGACCTATAAATGTAAAAGGTGTAAAAATGGATCGAAATGTATGGTGATCTCATCATCATCCTGTTGTGTAGCTCATGACTGAGCACTGTGACTTCCATGATAGTCTCCGACGACTCTTCTCCATCCAGCCCTGCACTCCGTGGCTCGTATGACAGTTGTTAAGGGTAGTCAAGTTGTGTCTCACTTAGTCAGTCCAACACATAGGGATTCTTCCGCTTGCGCATCGTCCTTCTACATCTCCAGTAACCACAAACCTCTCCAAACTGTTTCCTTAGCCATGAGTAGTGTGCCCAAAGAATCGGAGAACTGTTAAGAGGCATATTGTCAACAATCTGTCTGTGATTTTCAGTTTTTCGAGAATGGAGGTGTTAGTTCGTCTTGCTGTCCATGGAATTCGTAGCATCCTTCTCCATCACCACATTTCAAATGCATCCATTCTATGTTACATCTCTCGGTGATCTATTAAAATGTATATCCCAAATGGAGAATGGCTGGCGTGGTAGTGTAATTTTTGTCACTGGGACTCGTAATCGAGGATCCCCTCGTTATTACAATGGCAATTTCAAGCTGTTCATTCACGTTGATTGTCTGATCTGTGAGAGAACAGCCCAATCCTAGATACGCATTCCCTTCAGCAAATGTCAGGACACATGGATCCCGCTGGGCCGCCTGGTAACGCTGACTGTTTCTCATACGTCTAACTGTTGAGGCTCCATCAGCTCAGAAACAGATAGTTTTCCACCTCTTACGATCTTGATCCATGTTATGTGATGGACGCTCATTCTGTTTTTTTCATCCAGGAATAGGATCGACTGTCTTGTCAACAGGATCCATTATAACATTGCACATGTCAGTCATAAATATTTCATCGTTGCTTTAAAGTGCTCTTGGAAACACTTCCAGCTCCTAGAGATTAATGGGGTGTGAGACAAGTAGTGTCAGGTTCTTCTTTACCTGAAATATGGCATATCTGTCAACTGTGTCCTTTGCTCTTACATTCTCAACGGAAAAAATATGAAGATTTCTTTCACCAAAATGAATATATTAAGGGTACATAAGGCCAAAATTATTTAGGTACAATTACACTAAGGAGGAACCAGGTCAATATGACGTTCCGCTCCGTAAATATATCTCCGTGAAATACTAAATTGAAAATTATTGTTTAAGTCATCTGAATATAATGTTGAAGAAAATGTATTTTTTCCATCATCACCATCTACTCCCGACTTCTGACATAACAACCACCCAGCTCCCAGTCTTCAGGCAAACCGCACAAAGTCAGCGACTCCCGCAGACTGTCTAATAGCGTTTCTTCGGTCCACAAACCCTTAGCTTGTCCATTACTTCCTCATATAGAACGTATTTTACCCCACCGATTGATTCGGAACAATCAATTTATTCGATGAAGACGAAATTGACTTCAAAGTTTAATTTAATCCGAAGGAACATGTTTCGAAATTCGACACAGATTGGAAAGACACAATGAAAACTTATCACTCGATGACTTGAATACTAAAAAAACAAAGCGTGAAATCAATCCGTTTGCGACACTTGAGCCAAAGTAGACTATTATGTTTTCAATAAGATAGTCGTACAAGGCAGTTATAAAAGTCTGTCAAATATGAAATTATGTTGAGACTAAATTTAACAGCAAGAGTTCGAGGTCAATTTTAATTGCAGAGTTCGCATCTCCTCGTTGAGCATTAAGGATGCCAGCAATATAGAGGCATTAACTATTGCAAACTGCTGTCAAGTGACAGCCGCTATTATGAAGTCGGTATTTTCGACACGAAGGATGAAGGACAGTACTGAACAAATAGAGCTATTTCAATTACAACTCACAGGCACCACGGCGCCATTTTATGGTCGTAATTTATCTTGTAGATGTGAACATTATGAGTGATGTGAAATGGACAGAGCTGTAATGGAAGCATCCTTCAAAATATTTTGTGAATAATTCTAGTGATATGGACTTTACAACTGGGTTCCTGTTGTGTTACATAACGTTGTGGTTTTATTGGGTTGTCCAAATAGTAATGTGTTTTAAAGTCAAATTCAAACTTTAAATTACACCAAATCCTAGTGGACGGTGGTTTTCATTTTTTTTTAGTATCAGACATATGGATGACGTGTGCAGCTTTAGGAAGAAATTGAAGACAACCCTTTTTCGGAGGTCTTCAACATTTATAATTATATTTAAACACTAAATTTGTCACTAATCCGAATATGTTACTATCACATATCGGAAGATCTACTAAGGTTTCTTTGTAATTTGTCTTCCCTTGGTAAATTTTCTGCGGTTTTCTTACCAAATGTGGTTTTCTAAATATATGCTGATACGGAAAAGTACCTAATCTAATAGCCGCAGCCACCATCTTCCCATGCTTATACTCAACTTATATATTATTTGTAATATTTTTAATCTGTCAATAATAGTGCGTTGGAATCACTGGTTCCAGCGCTCTTGAAGAGAGCCTGCTTAATAAATGGCGCAATACAAATTGTCATTTCATTATTCATTGCGATTCCATCTTCAAAATAATGCTAAAAAACGCGTTTGAGCAGTTTAAATAAATAATGAATGAAAAAATGCGCTTAACTATAACTATGAGTACGTTTGGAATGAAGTTTTGTCATAATAACATCTATCCATTATACTTTTCGGACCACCTATTATTAATTTATTTACTGACAAAATAAACGACACTTAAGTGTCCTTTACACATCACAGAAACACATCAGTAAAAACAAATATATCGATAGAAACAATTGTAAAATAAAGATAACGTATTAACATTTCCCAAAAAACCACAATAATTCATATCTTTAAAAATATGAGTGAAAAAAAACAATGTACAGTGCAACACGGAAAGTAAAAAAATAATCAAATATATTGAATTAAATTCGATAAACAATACAAGTCACGAGTAGGAAGATATTAAATACATCTCACGTGCACCGAGAATACGAAATTATAGGGTAATTTACAAAATAAACTACTTAGATAAAATAAAATAACCAGGCTCCCTTCCAGTCAAGATCCAAGATTGAAGAAATGCCAGAAATTATGAGATGATGATGCGAGGTATACTCGTAGTATGTGGATGGATCGAGTGGATTAGATTTATGTACTTTTAAGAACATACTTTAAATAAATTTGCACTGTATATTTTTCTTCATTCATTCGTATCACTTATTATTTACCATATATAAACATGAATTTAAATACAAGGTTCAATTTTAAAATAATTAAGCAAAATATTACATAAAATACCCGAATACGTTGGTAAATAAGCCTCGTTGCTCCCTTATCTAATTCATCTTATCGTCCCAAAAGTACTCCACTGCACCCACTCAGAATTCAGCCACCTTGACAGCACTGAGTGTTCCACTAAGCAAAATATTGGGCTCTTCGGGCACTGCAGCAAGTGTCACACAGACTGCTCCTTACCGTAGACACAGATAGTTGATCCATTACGTAATATTCCCTATTTTGACACATTGTTCTTGGGTGTCTAAATTTCTGTTTGGAACCTGTTAAAAGATTTCCAGATTCTCCAGGGTAGATTAGAGTCAAATGGCAATTATTCTACAGGCAAAATCCATCCATTGGAACCAACTGTTTCTCTCTACTCGTTCATCCTAGAAATATTAACAGAGATGGTTGTTCCAGTAGCTTACTGAAAGTGTGCCTGGATTTCAACCTAGGGACTGATGGTCATGGAAACGATGTCTGGTTAAATCTCTCAGCACTGCTTCCAATGTATCTTCTGCCTTTTGGGGGGAAGAATCTCGGCGAAGACGTGATTGAATCTTATGAGACCTTAATATATGATAGAAGAAATATCTTCAATTGAGAGCGCCTGCCCAAGTAGTTTTAAAACACGCTCTTCAAAATGTCCGCATCGCTAATTCAGATATGATGAAAGGTGCCACCACCACCGGACGAATGTCCTCGACACCCGATTAACAACACTATCAAGTTTGACTGATCTCATCCAGTCTTACTGTCACTTGTTATTATTTGCATGCGATGATGCAAAAACATATTTATAGACAAGATGACGACAGCTATGATATATCAGTAACCATCTACGTCCTGAAATCTTCACATTACACTGGTCCATTTTTTTACTGTAGGGTTATCAGCAATGATGATTGCTTCCTCAGCATTACTAATATAAAAGTTAAGGCTCTTAGACACCAAACATTTTTGTATCATATTTCTGACGGATTATATGGCATAATATTAAATGGCAAAAATATTTTTTCCGTACAAGAATCTTTGTATGTTTTGAACCCACATCGCGGCGGTGCTAAAGCTTAGAATTTTTCTCTCTATTTATCTTGGCCATTTTTCAAGTGAGAGAAATAACTTCGTAAGCGCACTTACAACCAATTCGTGGCGTATGAATGACGTAAAAATATTCACAAACCACAAAAGCAAAAGAAAAAATAAATGGTTTACATTTAATCTTCAGGTGTCTTTATTATTAATATTTTTGAAAATGTCGCTACAAACCTATGTGTATATCAAAGTACACGTGTCAATTTTTATTTTAAATATTAACAATATTGAGAATCCGAAAAACGTAAATGTATAAATATGAATATCTTTGTTGACATTTTAAATCATCATTATCATGATCATTACGCCATGTCCTTATTGAGGTAGGTAGAGTTCACAGACCTACACTTCGTACTATCCGTGCAAATATTTCTCGCTTCTGCCAAGCACATACACCTTGTCGTGCATACTTTCTATTATAAATGGTTTTTAAACTTCCCTCTTTCAGAATTTGGTTGTTCCACCTCTTTCTATATCTAATCCAACTTTTCATATCTTCTGTCGATTATATTTTTTCTATACATTTCGTACCTTCTATATTCTATATTTTTTTTTAATCCTCATCCTTCATTATTTCTACGTGACTCAATCATCTCAATACTCCTTTCTCTATCTTCTTTTCAATCCGAATTATTTCTTAATGTCCTAATTCCTTATTCTGTCATGTTTTTTTTATGCTTAATCGATATTTAAGAATAAACTAAAGAAGCACTATTTATCACAAAATATTCCTCGCCCATAACTACAATTCGATTCCCACCTTAATCATTATTTTCCTCGAGATTTGTCTTTTACTTTTTGTTATTTTTTTCTCAAATATAGTTCTCATATACTACGTCAAAGACAAAGTCATGGATACCAATAATAATTATGAAACAAAAGACGGTTAGTTGAGAGAAATTGCTTTAAAACAAATACATCCACCAGACGTATTTGCATGAAATTGTTAAATAAATTCATAGAAGTTAGAACCAATCAAATGTGTGAAATTTTGACGGCTTTAATTTAATTGTTTCGGAAATTAGAAAAATAGGATAGATTCAGCAAATTGTATAGTAAAGAAAAAATATATGATTATATTACAACAGTAAACTACACCTAAAGCCGAATGCGTTACTAACACATACCAGAAGATCTACAAAAGTTTTTTTATGGTAATTCATCTTCCCTTGGTAAGTTTTCTGCGATTTTCTTACCAAATATGTTTTTTTTTCCAACATATGCAGATGGAGAAGTACTTAATCTAACGACAGCAGCAATTACCTTCCTTTTCTTAGTATAATTTGTGTTTTATTGTTATATTTCTAATATGTCAATAATAGTGGGGCCGAATGTGTTACTAACACATACCAGAAGATCTACAAAGGTTTTTTGGTAATTCATCTTCCCTTGGTAAGTTTTCTGCGATTTTCTTACCAAATATGTTTTTTTTTCAACATATGCAGAAGGGGAAGTACTTAATCTAATGGCCGCAGCAATTACCTTCCTTTTCTTACTATAATTTTGGTTTTATTGTTATATTTTTAATAGTGTGTTCAAATCCTGAATTAGATCGCCCTTGAAGAGATTCTGCTCTCTCAACGGCCCTTCATAAATTATTATTATGTTATTAATATTCTAAGCACCCGTTTTTATAATCGTGTATTGGCAGCTGTACAGTAGACTGGGCTAAGTGAGCAGTCAAATGCAACGACAGTTGTGGCACGCTTCATCGGGCTAATCGTCTGTCAATTGGGTAAACGAAGTGGCTATTCTGATAATGATCCTGGCGTGTCCACATCTAACGGAAGACACTTATAAAGTATTTACGATATTTTTAACCAGGAAACGCAATAAGGTGTTTCCGATGAACAAAAAACCATTTTTTACTCACTTAACGAGTTCTCACTGAATTAGCTAAATAAAGTAAGTAACGAATTAATACCTGCGTAAGTGCGCGAAATAGCTTTTGGTTTGTGCAAAATTATAGTAGAAATTCGGGAAGACAGGAGTACATACATAAATGCCTATTACTGAAATGATCATCCAAGGAGTGGAAAGAAATATATGGAATCTTAAATCCATGTTTATTTTGTTGTCTATAGTTAAGGCATTAACGTTGTGGGGTTTAAAGACATTGTAATTTATTTTATCAAACACTGTTTATTCCACTTTTTTGTGACGGTATAACCCTACCGGTTTCAAGGCTTTCACCTCATCTTCAGAGGAGCGCAAACACGTCTTGTTTGCGCTCCCCTGAAGATGAGGTGAAAGCCTTGAAACCGGCAGGGTTATACCGTCACAAAAAAGTGGAATAAACAGTGTTTGATAAAAATAAATTACAATCGTGTTTATTTTTTATTTAAATAATAATGTCGACATCGGTAGTCTAGTTGGTAAACGAATAAATAAATATAGGTTCATTGATAGCAACATAGTATGTACATGCGTGTATATGTAATACGACTGTCTTCCACCCCGCGGGTTGTGCGTTTGATTCCCGTTGGTACCCCATTTTTAAAGAGTTCCAGTCTGGTTATCCCTTAGGCCTCGGCCACACAGGTAGGAGCCTCGCTTGATGCTTAGAGCTATGTTGCGAGTTAGGCGACATATCCTAGCGAACCAACGCACCGCATACTATCGCAATGGCCACACTGCACGCTTCGCGCCACGTTGCATGACGATTAGCCACCGAGTGAATCTCCTAGCGAAGAGACGTGTTGGTTAATTTTATTGTGTCACCGTGATTTTACAAGATGGCGGAAGTTTTAATAACAGCTGTGTATAAAAGGTGAGCCTTTGTGGAACCCATCGAGCAAATTATACAAAAATGTACTTGTAATAAAATTACTTTGGAATGAAGTTGCACAGGAAGTAAATAAAAATGGTAAGTTGTAATGAAATAGGTTAGTTTTGAGAGTGGCATCGTGTGTTGACTCAACCGCTCCCAACTGTCAAATGAATTTGTGCGTAGTACTTTGGTGTGGCCAAGGATGAAGTCACCAAGTATATGAGTCACGTAAAACCTAGCTTAGCACCTAACGAAGCACTTTGGTGTGGCCTCGGATTGGAAGATATTTCCGCAAGACATTAAAGGCGTCAGGTTGTACTAAATACAATGAAAGTGTCATGTTATATTAAAATACTGTAATATCAAAAAATGTTGGTACCCCAATTTTTAAACAGAGTTCCAGTCTGGTTTTCACTTAAGAATTGTTTACACACGTTTCTGATTGGTTGGAAGATATTTCCGCATGACATTAAAGGCGTCAGGTTGTACTAAATACAATGAAAGTGTCATGTTATATTAAAATACTGTAATATCAAAAAATGTTGGTACCCCAATTTTTAAACAGAGTTCCAGTCTGGTTTTCACTTAAGAATTGTTTACACACGTTTCTGATTGGTTGGAAGATATTTCCGCATGACATTAAAGGCGTCAGGTTGTACTAAATACAATGAAAGTGTCATGTTATATTAAAATACTGTAATATCAAAAAATGTTGGTACCCCAATTTTTAAACAGAGTTCCAGTCTGGTTTTCACTTAAGAATTGTTTACACACGTTTCTGATTGGTTGGAAGATATTTCCGCATGACATTAAAGGCGTCAGGTTTTACTGGATACAATGAAAGTGTCATATTATATGTTATTAAAATTCTGTAATATCAAAAAAATTAAAGCAAATAGTGATTTATAAGATTTTTGGCTATTTGCGTATTCTCGACAAAGTTCCATTACACGTATAATATAGTATATAAAAGACACGGTTGTGTCGTTAATTAAATAAATAAATACATAATATTTGTGAAACAAAATCTGATTGATTGGAAGAAATTGCTTTAAAATTGCGATGAGTGTTAAATGAATAAATTCTCCCGAATGCTCTAATCTTGCGAAAGGGAGACATTTGCCATCTTTCGACACTATTTTTACGTTATTAATCGAATGGTAAGCGTCCAAATCTAATGGCAAGCTTCCTTGGTAAATACTCATATTTCTTTCCAGATATCAATCTCTTGCTGAATCGTACTAAATTTCTGCTTAGTCGGTTTTCTTTGAGTTTATGGTTAAACCCGAGAAAATGATGGTATCCGAAAATATAAATAAAAAAGGTGTCTGGTAAAATAATTCGTTTGGTAAAATATTTCGGTCTGGGAAAAGAGTTCGTATGATAACAATACACACACGCGCTAGTCTTGCGTTAGACTTGACTTGACTTTTTACGTTCATGTTGTTAACCCATATAAAGACGAACCTCTAGTTCCATAACTATACCACTACCGGCCACGCTTTTTAATATGTTCAACTAACCAATCGGATAAATGTGTTTTGAGGCGTTCGTGGTTCTTCGTATCAGTTATATAAAGGTATTTCGGAGTTGTGAAGTTGACTACAAACAAACCCTGAAGAAGAAAACTGCAACGTTTTCGAATCGTCGGCATCATAAGCCAAACCACGAGGTACAACACTTCAAAATATATTATAAAACTGAACCAATCTGATATATTAAAGGACGAATGAAAAATAAAAAGTGATTTATATGTTAAATGCCGCTGTTTTAGATAATACATTTGTCCTTTTAAAACAACGGAATACCATGCATGTAAAATCTCCTCTAGTTACTCGAAAATCGCTTTGTCGCATAAAGTACACTGCGTCCCTGTTGACATATCGATTGTTCCACCATGACCTTTCCAAATTCCACAAAAATGGCACAAGTAATTCCACGGCGCACTTGGCACACTATAACCACCCCTTTGTTGGCGGTGCGGTGGTGGAATGGTGGTAGAATATTGATTTCCACTCTCGACTACTTGGCACCGTTTCGCAGACTGTAGACGCATCGGCATTAAGTAGAACGGGAATGTGGAACGGTAAAATTCCACCCTATTAACAAAATAACTCATACCCTAGTAACGGTTCAGACTTGGCAGACTCAGTCAAACTGAGTTTTATTTAAGAAAAAATACAGAAATGTCGTAGTTTTTCGTCGTACAATACTATACAAATGGGCATATGAAAGGTTATACAAGTACTTAAAATTATTGACAAAAATAAAAAAACTTTATCTTAAACTAACATGTACAGGAGTTACAAAAAGCAGTAGTAATAATAAAAAAAAGTAATTACAAAGTCATTGTTTAAAATTATTTAACATTAATATGTATATTTAAATTCAGTATATGTATGTATATTACAAAATATTACCAAATTTAGCCAAGTACGTAATTGTGGAAGACTTATTTTAAACTAGTAAAGAATTTAGATTTGTTTTTAGTGGAATAACGCTTACATAATTGTGGAAGACTTATTCTATAATGGTAAATAATTTAGATTTGTTTTAAGTGGAACAATAATTGGATTTTTCGAGAATTTTATGGATAAATCTTGAAATTTAAAATTATTGGTATCCATGTTCGCGTCTTTAACGCAGTGTATGAAACCAATATTAGATAAGAATGGAAATTGTATGGGAGTTGCGAATTAGTAATATTTTAAGATTAATAATGCTTCTTTGGTATCGATGAAGCACGTTTGATTGGACCAAGAAGATCGTTCTTAAGTCGAGCTGAGTGAATCGCAAAATATAGCGCGTAAAATTATGTGTGATGTATTAGTATGTTATGAAAAGTATGAATAATCACTAGATCGGAGAGACAGTTCAAACTCAAAAAGATAATTTATTTTTTCAAGCAGACACTGAGGACAGCTTGGATTGTGCAACACTCCAAACAGGGTTGACGGAACTTTGAGATTTTTTCGCTGTCTTGCTCTATAAGAGTCTGGCACGATATTCGGATATCATCATCATCATCATCATCAGCCTGTATCTATCCACTGCAGGATGTAGGCCTCTCCAAGTTATCTCCACAAAATCCTGTCCTTTGCACATTGCTGCCACATAATACCTGCATGCTTACGTATTTAGTCCACCCAGCGCGACTTAGGTCTTCTTACAGGCCTTTTTATACCTATTGGGTGCCACTTGATTACTTCATACGTCCAACGATGATCTGTTGCTCGGGCGATATGTCCAGCCCACTTCCACTTGAGTCTTTTTGCAACCTCTATAACATCTTCAACCTTAGTTTGGGCTCGTATCCACTCATTACGTTTTCGGTCTCTTCTGGTATAACCTAGCATGCACCTTTCCATGCTGCGTTGTGTTGTTTGGAGCTTTTGTATCATTCGGATATATGATCATATTTATTTGATTAAAAACATTTTGGAGCCTCACCAGTCTATTCAACAATCGAGTTAACAAACATCCCGATAGTTAATTAAGAGTATGAGATTTAGAATAGTTTTCGCTACGCTAAGGCTAAAATTGAGTTCTAAAGAAAAAGCGAGTCCGCATGTAAATCAGTAAACTTGGAATTGAGATGTACATGTTTTTAAGATACAAAGTGTTACACATTTTAATAATTATTGATGTCTTTCGTGGCGCATTTGGTAAGATGCTAGTCTTCCAACTGGGAGTTCCGATTTAATTCCCAAAGGGAACCGAAATAAGTCTTTCAGTCTAGTTAAAGATTTCGTCTGGTAACGATCATCGCACGCGCTAGGTGTGCGCCAGTGTTATTGCTTATCTTTGTGCGGTATTATTTCAACACGTATGATTATTGACGATCTTCGTGGCCTAGTTGCTAAGACGCTTGTCTCCCAACCCGGAGGTTGCGGGTTCGAATCCCGCTGGAACCCAGCTTAAAAAAAATAGATTCCAGTCTAGTTTTCACTTAAGGCCGCTTTAACATCTTTCTGGTTGGTTGGAAGAGATTGTTACAAGGCAATAAGCTCGCCAGGTTGCACTGAATACAACGAAAGTGTAATACAGTACAATTATTTACGTACTCCAGTGGTTCTTACCCCGAAGGCTCGATTACCGGCGTTGAAGACAAAATCGTCCACAAACATGTGCGCATTATAAATTCTTATATGTTATGTAAAGGGGTACCATAAGGATGAAAAAAAAGCACAAAGAGAAAATTTCCTTCATGTAGAAAACATTTTTTTTATTAAAAATACTTGGTATACCTTGAAATAAAAATATATTGTTTGTATCGAATAAATCATTAACGAATTATATTCATAAATACAATTATTTTTCATAAGCTTTAAAAAAATCGAATAACATCGGGTTAGTGTTAAAAAAAACGCAATAAATTCGAAGACCAACGTTTAAATTTACGTCATTAATAAAAAAAAAACGATAATCGGTTTTGGCGACAAAATGTCGAGAAAAATAAAGAAAATTCCGCATTTCGGAGATTATACAACACTAAGGTAAAACCGCACGTTTCCTGCTAACCTTGAGAAAGCAGCAACGAGAACGAATTGCAAATTAAAAAAAAAAGAAGAAATATTAACCGAATTCTTGTTATTTTTTAATGAGATTCTTGCAGTTGTGCCAATTAACACAAGCAATACACTGTACCAGTCTCACTTTCAATGAAGAGTAAACATAAAGTAGTCCTCCTTATCCGCTGTTTCAGTTACCCGCGGTTTTAGTTATCAACGGTTAATCGCGATTCGAAAATATTCAATGAAAAACTCCAACGTATCCTCAGGTCAATAGAAACTAAACTCTACGTTACAATGTCTATGTCTTTCACATCAATTCCTCTATCACACTGTATTGTATTGTACTTCGTTGTAAAGAGTACATGGCGCGTTTATTACCATGTGGCAATCTCCTCCAATCAACTAGAAGATATTTTACAGAGACATATAGTGAAAATCACACTGGAAACTTTTTATAAAAAAATCTAGATTAAATCGGCGAATTAAATTCGCAGCTCCTGGGATGGAAGGACGCTTTAGCAACAAGGCCAAGGAGGTCTTTATCGCTATCAGCGTCACCTAGATT
The DNA here is from genome assembly GCA_949825065.1 of Odontocerum albicorne. Lineage (NCBI taxonomy): Eukaryota > Metazoa > Arthropoda > Insecta > Trichoptera > Odontoceridae > Odontocerum > Odontocerum albicorne. Next base: position 16,557,607 of record OX463862.1, read on the forward strand.
ATGCAAGATAGTTCTGTCACTATCATCATCCCAAGAAGAAGTGTAAGTCAAATAGAAAATATTTTAAGAGAGAGAGACACCATTTTCATACAGTTTTTATTATAATAATAACATTGGTACGAGTATAACTGTTGTATTTAATTATAAGTTATTGTTGTTAATATCTTGCTGCATCTAACTTATAAATTAAACTTTATCATAAATATGTACGAATAAAAAAAACTTAGTGTATTTAGGGTTTGGTATTAACTGCGGTTTCAGGCATCCACTGGGGGTCTTGAAACATATCTCCCGCAGATAAGGGGGGACTATTTTATTTATAAAAAATAGACGTGGCACGTCGTGCATTGCGCTCAAAATACTAGCGGGGGCTTGCGAAAATAATTTCGCACATGCGAACAAATAGACAACATAATAAACACGTGTGTGGTCACATATATTACATATTAAATAAATAGATGGGGACTTATTTTGTCCCCCATAACAGCGTGGGTGGCGGTGGGATCGAACTGAACTGTTAACCAACACGCCGTTTCCCTATCTATTGTATGTAAGCAGAGTAAAGAGCACCTGAATCTCTATCGCGACACACATTTTCTATCGCGCCACGACCTCCGTGGCCTAGTTCGTAAGACGCATGTATTCCAACCTGGAGGTTGCGGGTTTAAATCCCGCTGGAATATTATTTTTATTGAAAAAAAAAAATTCCCGTTTGGTTTTCACTTAAGGTATCTTTAACATATTTCTGTTTGGTTGGAAAACAATGCCACATGGCAATAAGCCCGCCAGGTTTTACTGTATATAACGAAAGTGAAACACAATTCAATACAGTTTAGGCCTCTTCTACATCCATACGTGGTATACATGCCGGATGTGGGTTGAAAAACATCTGGTGTCCCCGCGGCTGGGCTCGCCCTATATTGGTGGGGTGTATTTTGGCCGGAGGGATGTTATTAGATGAGCCCAGACCTTTTCATAGCATTTTTATTTAATGTATATTCTGCCATTTATGTGTTTTTGAAGTGTATTTAAATATATTTCATCCATGCTGTTGCTATCAATAAACCTATATTTATTTATACATTTCATACAACTCATATGTTTTCTGTGATTTTTTAAATTTCCTTCTTTCGAAATATCATTAACTTGATCCAAACATACTTTCCTTGAACATCCTCCACGTTTCACTGCCATACATCAAATATAGTACAAAATACTGTTGTGGATTATCATCTTAGCAAATTTTGATACTGTTCAGTTCGAGTATATATGTTTTAGTGCTCTGTATTTACTTTGTTTTCCTATCGCAACACGCCGTTCAATATTATCGTCCATCGTCTGTGAAAATACCACCTAAAAAACACAATTATTTTACTTTCTTTAATCTTTCATTACTCACCCATGTATCAATTTTACTTTTCCTTTCACATTTTTCTATCACCATAAATTTTGGATTTTGCAACATTAATTTCTCTCTTTACATCTCTCATACAATTCACTTATCATATCTCTAAGGCATCATCATTCTCCGCTAACATTACCATGTCATCAGTGCAATCCGCACAAATTCCCATTTCTCATTGGTATGCCACCCATTGAACTCCGCATTTCCTTTACACATAAATCTATGCAAATATTAAACAACTACTCTATTTGAAATATTAAACCACTCAATCAAGGAACCGTTCACACTAATACTTGCTCTACTTTCAGTGTATAATGACACATTACTACTTTGATGCGAGATAATTACACAAAAGTAATTACGTATATTTTAGCATAAACAATAAGGAACCAATCGCATTCAAGTATGCTTCTAGATTCTGTGCAGGAAGAAATTTTAACGTGCCTCTTCCAAGAACCCCTCCGGCACATAAACAATTCGGTTTCATGGCACCATTTGACTTTGACATGCACGTAATACCACAGGGCTTAAATGATTGAAATGAAACGCGATTGTTAAAAAAAATACATTACGGATGCACAGAGAAGGTGTGCGGTATGACTTTGGGACCCTGACTGATTACGCGTGGAGGTTGAGAGTGACGGAGGCGAAGTAACATATCATACATACCTACGATCAAGCCGTTTTCCTGTCAAGGTAGGCAGAGAGCACAGATCGTCAGACTTTCCTATTTCGACACACATCCTTCGCCTCTTCTGCATCCATAAATCTTCATAAAACACCTACGATTTCTCACATTTTCTACGTTTCCTACTTTTAAAAATATCATTCACTTGATTCAACCATATTTTCCTTGGTCTTCCTCTACCACACATTCCACTCACATTTGCGTTATATGTTTGTTTTGTTAGTCTTTCTTCAGTCATTCGTTCTACATGCCCAAACTATCTCAGAGTGCTCTCCTTCATCTTCCTCAATATATCAGGCTTAAATACACATTCATCCCTAATAATTTCATTTCGTATTGTCATGCATTATCATACAATGTATTATTGATTTTGTTTAAAGCTTTTAATACCTTGGGGATTGTTTTGTTTTATTGCATTTTGTTATGGATTCAAATTTTGCTATTGAACAAAAAAGAAACTTATAAAAGGTTATGTAATTTACAACACCTATAAGCATACCAATAAATTGAGCTAAGTCCTATTTATAAAAAACATATCATACGAAATAACCAAAAATATTCCAAGTCACATAAAGCCAGCTTTTTACACTAATTTTAAACTTCAGAAACTTTTATTTAATGGGAAAGGCAAAAATGGAATACTTAGCAACAGTGATGTGTATAAACTTTTATGTGCTGACTGTGATAATTTCTATATAGGAAAGACAGGAAGATCTTTTGAAAAGAGATTTTGTGAACACAAATCCGCCTTAACAAATCCTCTAATTTATTCTGAAATGGCTAATCATTGTCACCGCGAAAACCATACTTTTTCTATCGATGATGCCAAATTCTTACATATCAGTAGTAACGGAAATAAATTGGACAGATTAGATGCCCTAGAAATTTCTAAGTCAGTACACCGATCCGAACATCTGTTGAACAGTTATATCCTAAAAATATCTCCGCTCTTGGCCGAAATCGTCCCATGCCTCCCTCACCCCTCAGTCCCCAGCCGTTGAAGCGTGTATATCGGTACCAGTTCGAACAGGATTTAGTCTTGTTTGTGCTCCCCTGAAGATGAGATGAAAGCTTTGAAACCGGTAGGGTTATACCGTTACAAAAAAGTGGAATAAAGTGTTGGATAAAAATTACAATGAAAAAATCTTATATGCTTTTTTATTGATTTCTGTGAATATTGTTTAAGATGAGATCAAAATGTATTGTAATCTGGACTGAAACAATTTATTGAAACGTAAGTATAGATATAAAGGCACGGGTAATTGTCTAGTTGGATCCTGAACACCTAATATCGTCGTTGTTCTACGAAAAGCATTTAAGTCCAAATATTGAGTTCTGAGATAAATGCAATTTAAGTTTCGGAAAGCGATGTAAAATAAAGTTTTTAATAAAATAAAATACAAACGGATGTTATTTAAACAAAGTTTATTTATTTATAAGAATTACTACAAAAAAAATGAGTAACTTAAAAACATATTACCTAAAAATTAAAAATACGGACACCTGTTTTGGACATAATCCTTTCTTGGTGAAAATAACTGTAAAAAGGTGACTGAAACGCTTGTTAAATATTGTTTTTTCTATATTATTTTTTTATTTATTCCGAATCACTTGATGTGTCGTGGTTTATTAAGTCATGAACTCTTGTGCTGGTTGGCAGGGAAGAATACCAACTATGGAATTGCTTCGGGATGATATATTTTTTTTATCTTTTCATAACAGCGAAACCATATAACTTTTGAACATAAATATTTCTTCCATGTGTAGATATTTTTATTTTAAGTAAAATGACATCAAAAAGTCATTTTAAGCAAAAATGGACTTAAATGCTTTTCGCAGAACAACGACGATATATTATATAACTAGCAATACCGTGTTTCACATTATTATTTTTTCTGCGAGTATAACTGTATCTTTTCAATAAAAAATAAAAAAATAAAGATTAAAATGCTGCGCAAAACGTGTTCTACGAATAACCGTTTTTATGTATTTGACATGTTTAGGAATGAATTCAACGTTCCACTTTCTGTTAATCGAGGACTTCGATTCGCATTAATGACAGGTCAATTTGTTGCGAGGAAATTGAGAAAAGGGTATTCGCTGATGGGTGACGGAAATGGGCTGAACAGACAATGAAGTACAACAATGAATAACCCAGAGGAATTCCGCACAAACCTACCAAGTCTGTAAATTGTCGACGCGAAACTAGTAACTAACAGTGTGTCTGTTTAGTGTTTATTATTGAATAGGAAGATCAGTTTTACACAGAGTGTGGCAGAGATTTAACAGTGTGTCTGTTTAGTGTTTATTGAATAGGAAGATCAGTTTTATACAGAGTGTGGCAGAAATTTAACAGTGTGTCTGTTTAGTGTTTATTGAATAGGAAGATCAGTTTTACACAGAGTGTGGCAGAAATTTTGCTACCTAAATATAGATTTGTTTTCAGAATAATTGTAAAAAAATTAATAATGGAAAAATATTCAGACACAGAACTAATTCAGATAATAATTAGAACGGTTCAACTATATTTTGAATTAAAGCTTCCGATTTCAGAGATGAAATAAGAAAAAAGGAAGACGGGATATTCCAGACAGATGGACCATAATGCTGATTGTGGAGCAGTTCAACTAGACAGGAAATGTACAAAAGACACCCTACGAACGAGACTGGACAGCTCGGACTACGAATAAAATAGCCACCTTGACCATCGCCATTCAAAATGATCCCGACGATTTAATATGTATGACAATTAGCGTTGTGCGTTGTTGGCGATTTGAATTTATTTCGTTACAAAATTCAACTGGACCATAGTCTAAATCCAGGGGACCTGCCAATATCGTCTAGAATTTTGCCGAAATTGTTACAATTTCCGAATTACTGAATTAAATAAAAACGAAAGTCCTTAAATGTATTTATGTAGATCGATTTATGTCCAATATTGTACTTGAAAATAAATTAGCATTGACAAAATAAATTTTTGCAATAAGATAGAAGCCGAAAATCAAAAGAAATGCAAGGCGTGTGTAAATTTTCCGAAACCAGTGCTTCGAATTCTGCACGATCATTTTGGTAAGAATATGGTGAGTGCAAGATGGGTGCCAAAACTTTTGAATGTGTCCAAAGGCAACGACGTGTTTTGATGTTAAAATAAGTTTTTAATGTTCTGCGATGGTAAAGAAAAGTAAATAATTGAGTCCATCGTCATGAGGGATGAAACTGTTGTTGCGTAACATAATTCTCCATCAAAAAGAGACTCGATGGAGTGCCACCATCTGGGATCATCACGGCCCAAAAAAGGTGAGGGGGATACACACCTATTTTTTTGGGATTGTCAGGGAATTTTACTAATTGACTTCAAAGAGAGGAATGCTGCGGTTATAGAGTGTTAAATTAATGCAGAAATTAAAGAATGCCGTAAAAACAAAAAACTAGTACAGCTGTCGCAATGTTCGAGATTATTGCACGACAATGCGCTAGTGCACACTAATTTGCTGTAAAGGTTAATACTGTGGTCTAAGAATTGAATCACTCCCCCTAATTAAGTGATCTCAACTTCAAAATATTTTTCAGAGGTATTGAAATATGTTCTTCGTTCCGTTATAGCCCTAGCACATCGAACATTCGTAAAGTTAACAAAAGCGTAGATTGATAATATTTTTATGATATAATCTTGGCATACCGAACACCTGTAGAAAAGAAAAAAATACGAAATTGTCCAAGTAATATATGCCTTATGACTCCACGCGTTCCTTCAACACAAAATAATTCATAATTATTTTCAGTACAGCGGCTTCTTACAAAGGCAAGTTGGCCTCATTGAGTTTTCAGTGTCGTTTATCTAATCCTGCTATCCCACCATCGGGAACAACATAACTATATTAACCACGAAATAACAATAAGAAAGTGTCACTCTATTTTGTCATCTCAATACGATTATTCTGTACTTGTTTGCTTTCAATAAAGATTAATATATATATTTGAATATGTATACTCGTATATGATTATCAAGCTAGACGGGAGATCCCTTATTATTTTGTTACCTGAATCAGTGAGTCCTCCGACACCAAGGGTTTACTCTACTGCACATAAGGAATACACTAACACCGTTTCCAATCACCCACTATTATACCTGAAGAGAAGCTGAGACCATTGAGGAGGGATACCAATTCTAAAAAATATATTGAACTACAGGTTGACATTAAAAATAATATTCCATTCCATTATTTTCTATACACATTGGGCCGGAAACTTTTGAACCTTACAACTTACATACCAATTTGTTACTAAAATATAAGGGTCTTAACTATGTCAATGTTTTAAAATAGATCGAGCGTGCAGGTGTAAGCATCTGATATGAAGGCTTTGAAAGTCTACAAACTTCACGCTGAGTTGGAGATTAAACGCAGAAGAAGATCGGTCTTCGTCACTGATGATGGCAGAAACGGGTGATGATGGAAGTCAACAAACCTGAAACAAAACAAAAACACATAAGTAAACACATAAGTTGTACGGTTAAATTATGTTAGACAGTTGGCTTGAGAAATTGTGCAAATCGTCATATCATTTTGTTTTTTCAGGAACACGTTTAGTGATTAACTATCATAACTAGCATAACCTGATAAAGGCACGATTTTTTTCTTAATTCAGATTTCATATTGAAAGGATCTTGAAAATGAGCTTGAGAGGACCCTGCTGACTATGTGCTGAAAATGAGCTTGAGAGGACCCTGCTGAATATGTGCTGAAAATGAGCTTGAGAGGACCCTGCTGAATATGTGCTGAAAATGAGCTTGAGAGGACGGACCCTGCTGAATATGTGCTGAAAATGAGCTTGAGAAGACCCTGCTGAATATGTGCTGAAAAAAGAAGACGTAAACAAGTGATCAGCGCTAAATAACCTCAACAAGACACACTATAGTAAGTGGACTGCTGTTCTATGCGTGCGATAAGAAATTTTTGTGGTGTGTCAATGTATGAAAGAAGGTGAAATGAAGACATCAGAAATTAATGCATGGATAAAATGGACATTTGAAGATAGGTGAAGAAAGGAGCTTTGATATGGTTTGGGCATGTAGAGAGAATGAATGTCGAAATAATGACTAAGTGAATATACTAGTCAGAAATGCAAGGTGTGTATGTAAGAGGGAGACCGAGGAAGACATGATTGGATTACATTAAAATGATTTTTTTTAAATGTAAAGTTAGAAGTATGAAAAATGGAAAATTGTGCATGACGAAATGTATGAATGTGGAGGAGGCGAAAATTTGGAGATCTTTTCTAACTGCCTATGCTGCAAAGAACACGACGTAACGATATGAATGTTTTTATTTTATAATGAAAATCCCTAACCTTAAACTCATAATTTTGTTATAACAATTGTGTTGTTGATAGGAAGAGATTGTCAATTTGTAATTAACCCGCCATATTGTATACAATATTAAATAAGATAAGTACAATATTCTTACACAGTCAATTGACTGTTAGTTACCATATACCATTAAATATTAAATAAGATAAGTGCAATATTCTTACACAGTCAATTGACTGTTAGTTACCATAAACCATTAAATATTAAATAAGATAAGTACAATATTCTTACACAGTCAATTGACTGTTAGTTACCATATACCATTAAATATTAAATAAGATAAGTGCAATATTCTTACACAGTCCATTGACTGTTAGTTACCATATAACATTAAATATTAAATAAGATAAGTACAATATTCTTACACAGTCATTTGACTGTTAGTTACCATATACCATTAAATATTAAATAAGATACATACACTCTTCTTACACAGTCAATTGACTGTTAGTTACCATATACCATTAAATATTAAATAAGATACATACAATCTTCTTACACAGTCAACTGTTAGTTACCACTTTAAAAGGACTTTTGACAAAGCCATGTTATGGATAAACAGTAAATAAACTATTAAATTGTCAGGAAATTTCTATTTAAAACAAAAATATGGAATTGTATATACGAGTATATACAAATTAGAAATCATACACAGTACTATTGTACAATATCCATTATGTTTCTTTAAAGTTGCCAATTTTTTTAAGACTTCAAAAATAGAACGACTGACTTGAATCTGCTGTAGAAATTAAAATTAGTTGACCTACTTCTTGAGGTAAACCGTCTAACTAAGAAAGAAGAAAATAGGGTTTTTGTAGACATGTTGGTGTAATTCGATGGCTTTTATGAGAAAACTATTGCTTTGATGAGTTCGATATAAAAGTATATATGGTGAAAACTATTGCTTTTATGCGTTCGATACATTATAAAAGTATGTGTGGTAATAAAAACTTCAAATATTGCGGTCCAACGAGAGAATGATTGAACCGCCTATTTCCGGTATCTTTTACGAATAGTTATTGTATTATTACAGATCCTGTCTGGTGGTCAGCGGTTTCCATTAACCATGGTCAGCTTTCGACTTGGTTCCACGAAGCTGATCACAGAACGATGGATGATAATTGCGGCCGGTGACTGTGATTGCAAAGCGATCACGCGTGACCATAGGACCAGAACACAGGCATTCATTGCAGTTGATCGATTTGATCATTCAGCTCGTGGCTCTCTGTGTCATCTAATTGGAAAACAAGTATTTTTAACCAATTTTCGATAATTGAGTATTTCATGGAATATGACAAAACACAATGAAGTTCTTTATATATTATATTAAGAAATGGCATATGTTTGTTGGATCAAAATATTCATCCGTTCTTTTGTATTTATTTATTTAAGACTTCATTGTAAAACAATCTGGCGGACTTATTGCTAGGTGGCAATCTCTTCTAATCAACCAGAAAAAAAAAAGTTAAATGGCCACAAATGCCATTCAAATGATTATTCCCCTAACAAGATTTATGAATTATATACATAGTAAAAGTGAGATCTCATTAATCAAAGGAAAAGGAAGGGATGGCGGAGAGGAAAGAAAAATCTGGAATGTAACATGTCATATTGCTTACTAGAAATTAAGAATGTTTTCAGTCGCACCTTAAAGCACGCCAAAGATGGAGTGAATCGAACAATGATTTGTAACTGGTTCCAGAGTCTCACTACATGGCCAGTAAAAGACGACGTAAAAAAAGAACGGTAAACTGGGAAGGCCAATACATAATATCTGTCTGAGCGTAGCGCAAGTCCGTGATCATAAATACGCTGAAAATTTTCGGCGAGATAAAAGGGGACGGCGGGACAATTAAGTATATTATACAATAGAGACAGTATGTGAATATGGCGTCTATTTATCACGTTCAACCAGTTCAGCGCCTTCTGGTATGAAAATATATGATCGTCCTTTGTCAGGTTAAAAATAAATCTTAGACAAACATTTCGAAGACGCTGTAATTTGTCCAGCTGTTCCTCCGAAATATCCAAATAACAAACGTCCGCATACTCCAAAATCGAATCGAAAAATTTATGTTTAAATAGTGAAGGAAACATGGACACAAAAATAAGAATACCATAAAAATAATCGAATATTAAATGTTTATACTGTGTTAGAATATATCAAGGCGTCTCTGCATCATAGGTACAAAATTGCAAACAATGTATGCAAAAGTGCATAAAATTGTTCACGAAACGTGATACAACAATACGAGTGTTTTGACATTTGTATACTGCATTCCATACGTTTTACATTTTGCGCAGAATATGCATGAATGGAGTCGCATCCTGACGATTTATCAAGGACCATTCTGTAAGCAAATGTTGAGGAAGAACAATGGGAATATAAAATCATAGATAAGGGCTAACGTTTTACATATATCCTGCATAACCAGTGGCAAATTTATGGTACTTAAGATTATGGGTGCAACAACTACTTTTGGGATGCTTGATATTATTTTTTTTAGACGGAAAAGTATTTGAAAATTTATTTGCTATAATTTTCATTTAAATTCTTAGTCCCTATTCCAGAATACCATTTTTGGGTATTTTCACGATTTTTTTAAGACACAGTGTTAAAAATTGATTTGTAATGGTTTAATTTTAATGCCAAGTATTCCAGGACCCAATTTACGAGCTACTTTTAATTGTTTTTTTATTAATTTACCTTTTTTTATTTTTTATAATTAAGTACACAAAACATTCACCTGCCTAACTAGGCGTATGTCTGTCCTAAGGCAGGTAATTTACATATAATTAAATAAAATTAAATATTAAAGAAACATATATAGAACCGTATAAAAAATCACAAGTATAAAAATTTATCAGTATAAAGACTCAAATGTCACAAGTACTCGTATAAAAAATCCCATCATAATCACATTATATAAAAAAGAACATTTAAAATAAAAACATCATAGTATAAATATGCCAAAACCAATACGATAGTTCTCGTCAAAGAAATAAACTGAATTTTGAATACAAGAGAGCGAGAGAGGAATACTTGGATTCTCTCCGAAAGTTATTCGAAATTTGAATCTCGGTGGGTCCGTGATACTGAACGAATTTTAAATACCTAGCTAGCAATTTTTGAACCGGTGTAAAAGCGGACGATGTATAAATGATATACGAGTATATAAACAAATTTTATATTTTTAAATATGTATTTTTATAAATGTAGAACTTATTTTACTTCCGTGAATATTTCACGGGTTGCAACTAGTTTATTTAAAAAAAAGGATCATTGACGGATCGGTCGACACAAAATGGTAAAATATTTGTCAATCGACAAAAAATGAAGGATAAAGATATAGTACAATTACTTTTTTATATATTGGGTGTTAATATAAGTTGTGTCCGTTTTTTTCCAATTTTAAAAATGAGCACCAAAAGTAAAACAGAATGGTAAAGGTTATACGTCATTCGAAAGAAAATTTTCTGCTCTACAAGATATTGTGTTTGCTTTTACGTTACATATATTATTTTATTTGATTACAAGCCTTCAAAATGGAATATCAAGTAGACGGAAGTGAGCATTTTCGACACCTCCTTCTGTTCGCGTTCAATCGAGGGAATAAAGCTGCCAAAGCTGCTCGCGATATTTGCGAAGTGTACGGTGAAGATGCTATGAATTAAAGGACAGCTCGTCGATAGTTTTTACGTTTCAAAGACGGTAATTTCGATATATGTAACGTAAAAGCAAACACAATATCTTGTAGAGCAGAATATTTTCTTTCGAATGACGTATAATCTTTACCATTTTGTTTTACTTTTGGTGCTCATTTTTAAATTTGGATAAAAACGGACACAACTTATGTTAACACCTAATACATTTTTCATAAATAATTCTACGTACATATTGCTGAACCCAATTTTTTGAAGTTTAAAATTTTTTCTATAATGGTTCTCATTTTGATTCCTAATTTTCTAGAACCCAATTTCTGGATTTCTTTTTTTATATACATGTTTTATTAACGATTCCAAGTACGTATTCCAGAATCACTGGGTTTTTTCATTATTATTTTTTTGACGGTACAGTGTGGAGCAAATTTATGCGTGATGATTTCGATTTTAATTCCAAGGATTCTAGAGCAATATTTTATAAAATAAGTGTTAATTGACCAGTTTAATGACTATTATATGGCGATTCCCAATTTAAAATCTGTTTTTTGCGAAGAAACACCGTTTATAAGACGAATACCATAGTTTAAATGAGCTTTTTGAAAAAAAAAAGTTAATTTTCAATAAAAACACAGATACACGTAATGTGTCATTACAAATTTTCGTGTTGGTTTTTTTTTTAATAAAAATCTCGCTTTATAGTCGGGACAATGCGGTTATTTATTTATCTATGCAATGGGTAGTTCACGGGTTAGAAGACAGACATCTTATTCACTAGGCCACGAAGGTCATGATAATTATTATCGAAATTAAAAAAAAAACATAATTGCATATCGAAATTAAAATTAATCACAAATTTCGTCAAAATATGAGCAAATCGATCAAAAGTTAGCATAAAATGTTATAAATTACGATTAAGTGTAAATGCATGAAGCATAATGCTTTTATCATATTGTACTTTCGCTTTTGTTTTTATGACATCCGCATTAAGCAAAGCGTAGTAAGCGGTTGATGTTATATTTAGAGTTATTGCTTTAATATGACCAATTTCCCGGAAATATAAAAAAAAATGTTACATACTCCACTTCCAAAAGTTCAATTATTCAATAGATAATATTTCATCAGGGTTGCCAATAGAAAAATTACATATTTTTGTAATCATTCAAGATATGCAGGCGAGACTTTGACGTGGCATGAAAGTGATTTAAATGCAGTATACATGAGATCATAATAATATAAATAGGCAAAAACCCGTACGACGGTTGTCGCCAAAGAAAGAATACGAGAATTGAATTTTGAATACAAGAGAGCGAGAGAGGAATACTTCGAAATTTGAATCTCGGTGGGTCCGTGATAAAAAATTATACTGAACGAATTTTAAATACCTAGTTAACAATTTTTGAACCGGTGTAAAAGGGGACGGTGTACTCGTATAAATGATATATATAAACAAATTCTATATTTATGAATACATATTTTCATAAATGTAGAATTTGTTTTACTTCCGTGAATATATTCACAGGTTGCAACTAGTTATGTATAATGTGTGGAAAAGCATAAAAAATAAGGCATTAGAAAATAATGCAGATTAAAAGAAGATGCAGTGTTTGAGATAAATAAAAGAGCATGGAAATGATTAAGCCACGCAAAAAGAATAAATGATGTAAGATTTACTACAATAATCCTTTAACTAGAAGAAGTACTAGAAATTTGGGATCTCTTTAACCCTTCAGGCTCGAATGCCTAAAACATATTTACAGTCCCAGGGACATTCATTTTTTTTTATAGAGATAGAGGTAAAATTGATATTAACATTTTATATAAGGTTTTATAGCATAATGGTTTTAAAGCGCAATTAACACTTTTAGAACCACTGGAATGCTTATTTTAATCAGTTTAGATCATGGGTCGGCAACCTTTTGTCGTAACAGGGCCAAATATTTTACGTGGGGATTAGTGCGGGCCGCACTTGGGCTATACTATATGTCATTACAGTACGAGTATACCTACAATATTTGTGTACAAATATTTTAGTTTTGAAAATAAAACGCTAATTATATATTTTTACGACATTTATTGTACTTGATAAAATCAATGTGATTTTTGTGACTCCATTTGACTTGACAGTATTTTAATATTAGCTTGGATTTCTTCGAATAAAAGCGAACAGCGATTTCTTCGAATAAAATAAAAGTTTTTACAACTAAAGCTTGAATCTATTTTTTTTATAGTAATTGAGTTATTTGAACGAAATCGTAAAACTATTGCTCTTATAAATAGATGATAAAACAGGGCACTGTTTTCGTCCATCCTTGTGTGGGATTTTTGGTGAGCGTGCGGTGCACGTCATACGTCCCTGTGGGGAGTTTCGATACGCGTGCGGTGCACGTCATACGTGCCTAAAGGGTTAATCAACTTTTAAACGAGGGAAGAGTCAAAAGCCTTTATAATAGAAGAGTATAAATATACATGACGAGGTGTATGGATGTGGCAAAAGCGAAAAATGTGTGAAAGGATAGATGGAAGTGGAGATCTGTTCACTTTATCTAGCACAATAGGGGCATGAGTAAGAATATATGCATATGTCAGATCTTATTATATTTTTCAATTTTCGACAGTTGTGATCTTATGCAGAGATAAACTTTAGCACCCCCATTCGATCAAATAGATGGCGAGAATTGTTAGACTGTGTCCAATCAAAAACGAACTACCCAAGAAACTTCCCAATAGTGCTTATGCATATACAGGCGGCCCTCGACTTTCGCACCTTCTACTTTCGCACATATTTAAAAATTCATTTTTTTAAAGATTTTTGTCGATAATGCAAAAATTGTTCGCTTCCATGCAGTCGCTCCCACTTTTTTGGAAGAATTATAATATATAGAACGCAATAAAAAATATTGGAGACTCGTGGGCTGAAATAAAAGAGCCAACAATGAAAGGTTCCTGGAAACAATTATGCCCACAAATGATGAGTGATTTTATAAATTTTGAAGAAACTCCAGAAACTATCACAGATGAAAAAGTTAACCTAATGAATGAACTAAACTTGGACGTCAACAACGAAGATGTTAATGAGTTGATTGAATCTCACTCAGTACCTCTGTCGTATGAATACTTAATTGAGCAACAAGAGTAAAATGAAATACACAATGAAAGTGAAGAAGAAGCTGATAAAATCGTCGAAAATATGAATGAAGCCTTCATGCATCTTGACTAATTTTTTACTATCATGAAAGAATTTGATCCCAAGGGAGAACGTTTATCTCAAGTACGTAGGGCGATTGAGAAAGACACAGCATGTTATAGAACTCTTTATCAAGAAAATTAAAAAAAGGGTGGTATTCAACTAACTCTTGACAAGTCTATAAAGAAAACACCTAAACGCACTTGAACACGCCTCGTTAACTCAATTATATATACTCGTATATATTGATAAATAAATATTTTTAATATATTACTGATAAATAAATATTTTAAAATATAATTTTTTATGTGTTTTTACATCCCTCTACTTTCGAACATTCAACATTCGCACACATTTTCAGGAACCAATTATGTGCGAAAGTCGAGGGCCGCCTATATTGGGAAATCAATAGACAGACGCTATGAATATTTTTTTACATTTCCATGGCACGTTTCAAACTTGGCTTGATTTGCGCTTTTTTTAAGACTCGTCACAAACCACAAAACTTACAATTAACGATACAACTTGATTTTGTTTTCTTCCTCAGCCTTTTGAAGATTGTTTTAATCTATCCCCCTATAATGTTCTTACCCTCGAATATTTTTTACGGCTCGATTACACTGCTTACCAACTAGAGCAACGGTCAGTTTTTCCTGTTTTTTTTTACACATCGTATAAACTTGTATTGATTATTATTTAAGATTTCTTTTCATGTTATTGTTCCATAAAATTTGTTCATATTTTGCTGATTTTGTTAAGTTTACTTATTATTTGTCATTTTTTAATTCTTCACTAAAGTCTCTTGTTTCTATATTTTACCCTGTTTTTTTTTTAAAAAACATGTTTGTCTATAACAAAATTATTTAACATATTGTTTTCTTGCTCATATACATTTTTATTCATAATATTGTCTCCTAAATCTTGTCAATTTTAATGTTTTGGTATTGTATATTTTTTCTCTACATCAAAATTGTAAATCTTCCACCTTTAAAACGATTTTTTTTAAAACAACCGTATGTATCAACTGTATAAGGTCTTTCAGAACGTTGTACCATGTGATTTGACTTATGATACCGACCTTTCGAAAACGTTGCAGTTTTCATCTTCAGGGCTTGTTGCGAAACTGCAAAGTTTTTGAAACGTCATCAACATAAGACAAACCACTCGGTACAACACTCTGAAATACCTTACACAACTCGATTTCCATGGCCTAGTTGGTAAGATGCTTGTCTCCCAGCCCGCGGAGATTGCGGCATCGATTCCCGTTGAAACCCTTGATTTAAAAAAAGGGATTCCAGTCTACTTTTCACTTAAGGCCGCTTTAACATTTTTCTGGTTGGTTGGAAAATATTGCCACAAGGCAATATAAGCCCACCAGGTGATATTGTATACAACGAAAGTGAAATACAATACAACTTATACGAAGAGCCACGAAAGCCTCAAAACAATTGTATGGTTGGTTGGAAGAGATAAGTATTGGGTAATAAACTCACCATATTGTATAGTGCCAATTTAGTGTTAATAGTGTTACTATTCGTTACGCCAGGATAACTAGGAGGCTATAAAACTGCCTCCATATAGGTCAATCCGGTGCAATAATTTATCTCTGTTATAATTTCTTGTATCCTTTTGTTAACAATTATTTGCTTCAAAAGTCCCTTGGGCTGTACGTACCAAAAATAAACGTAGGATGTACAAAAAATAAACGTAGAATGTACCAAAAATAAACGAAGGATGTACAAAAAATAAACGTAGGATGTACCAAAAATAAACGAAGGATGTACAAAAAATAAACGTAGGATGTACCAAAAATAAACGAAGGATGTACAAAAAATAAACGTAGGATGTAACAAAAATAAACGAAGGATGTACCAAAAATAAACGTAGGATGTACCAAAAATAAACGAACGATGTACCAAAAATAAACGTAGGATGTACCAAAAATAAACGAAGGATGTACAAAAAATAAACGTAGGATGTACCAAAAATAAATGTAGGATGAACCAAAAATAAACATAAAAAAGTTGATAAAATTTAAACACCCCTCGATATTGCAACGAAACTTGTTCAAGGCGAAAAAAAAAATTTGATAAATCTGGCAATCTTAAACTTGGCGCATTGCAGGCTCAGCGAATCTCGAATGGGAATTGCCGCCGGCAACTTTTGGGTGTAGCTACAGCTCCAATACATTGCTAAGTATAAAATCGACAAGATTTTCAATTTAAATATAAAAAAAATTACACGTGATTCCAAAACAGCGTAACCTTTCTTGACATTACCATGAATGCAATAAAAGGAAGTAATTTGGTTTTTGCAAACGAAATTATTTGCATAACCGGTTGCATAATGTGGTAAGCCAAAAGTAACATTATATTTGTGTCTCATATTATTTAAGAATGGTTTTTTTCCTTACTTCAAGATAAAGGTGGAGTGTGCATCTTATGGCAGCACTTGAAGACAAACATTTTCCTTACTTCAAGATATGGGTGGAGTGTGTATCCTTATAGCAGCACTTGAAGACAAACATTTTCCTTACTTCAAGATATGGGTGGAGTGTGTATCCTTATAGCAGCACTTGAAGACAAACATTTTCCTTACTTCAAGATATGGGTGGAGTGTGCATCTTATGGCAACACTTGAAGACAAACATTTTCCTTACTTCAAGATATGGGTGGAGTGTGCATCTTATGGCAGCACTTGAAGACAAACATTTTCCTTACTTCAAGATATGGGTGGAGCGTGCATCTTATGGCAGCACTTGAAGATAAACATTTTCCTTACTTCAAGATATGGGTGGAGTGTGCATCTTATGGCAACACTTGAAGACAAACATTTTCCTTACTTCAAGATATGGGTTCATAGATCGCGCTGGATGGGGACTTATTTAGTCCCTTATAACAGCGTGAGTGGAGGTGTGATCGAACTGAACTTCCTACTGTTTACTCATCTTTACAAGATTTAGGAACAATACATAGAGTAAAAGTAAGATATCACCAATCAAAGGAAAAGAAAGAGATGTTGTTAAGGAAAGAAAAATCAGGAATGAAATACGTTATATTATTGACTTGAAATTTAGAGTTTTTTTCAGTCGCTTTTTAAAACATGCCAATGACAGATTTCATTTCGACAAAATTTTCGTTGCTTACTTAATTTAAAACGTGCTGAATGTATAGTGTTAAAAAAGGTTATACGTTAGCGCATTTTCCCCCCAAATTGCTAAAGCTGTTCTTGACGTCATTTTGAAGAGGAAACAAAATATTTTTATATTTTTCAAAGGTGACGTATTTTTATTATAACAAAAGAAAAATACGACACAAACCAAAAAATATATTCATACATTAAGTGAATAGCGACGATGCAGTTTCAGATCGTTAGTGTCCAATGTGTTTTAAAAAATCCGTAATAGTGATTCGACACTCGAAGATGGTGTCCGCTCTAGAAGACCGATTCACTGATGACGACCAAATCATGACTTTGATCGAGTATAATCATCGTTCTACGACGAGATATTACTGAGATACTGAATATATCGAAAACCACCGTCCACGAACATTTGGCGCAATTTTATTGTCGAATTTGACTTAAAAATAAGAATTTACTTTCCGGACACCCAATATCATATATGATAAGAACATCGCACACATTTACTACACCACCTCAAGTCGAGTTAATCCGTTTCAGAATCGGTCCGAGAAATCTGATAATGTAGAATTTGAATGAATCATAACTAAGGACAGAGTATATATGGTATACATTATATGAACAAAACTTTATATAAACTATTAAAAACTCAAATAATTTATTTAAAAATACTAATGTGAGCGAGAGTGATATGTGAATCTAATATTTGAGTGTCAATATTAAAAATGTTAGAAAAATCAAACATTCACACTCAGTTATTTATTTATTATTACACATGACAAGAAATATACACAATTTGAGAAAAAAGAACAGGTAATTTAATTTGGACATACAATTTTAATGGGTCTGGGTTTGTTGCCTTTCATTTGTCGTATCCCCAGTAAACTAGGCTTTTGCCTGTATCTCACTGTATCATTATAAACTGCTTTCTCGTTTTAATACGTGTCTTTATATTTTTCAGTACAACAGTTATCTATTTTTGATAAATACATTATTTGCCTTTGTTATTTTATATCTTATGATCATATCAAAAAGTGACAGTTGTCAAATAATATTTTAATAATAAAAATGTTCTATGACATTCATTAGACAATAACTATTAAAATTAAATTATGTCAACACCTAATGTCACTTGAAAGGAATACCGATTTTATATTATTTGATAATTATTACAGCCATTAATTATTATTAAACATCAATTAAACATTAATTATTATACCTTATCAAAAGTGAATTAAAATGAATGCAACTATGTCAAAACGTAATGTTACTTCAAAGTACAGCCGATTTTATATTGTTTGATAATTATTACAGCAAACGTCTTATTAAAAGTGAATTAATACGAATATGTTAAGAATTAGAGTTATCTAAATTATTAACGACAGTAATATTATTTTTAAGCGAAATCTATTTTTAGATTTTACAATTAGCTTTTCACTTCGGACGAACTTCAGAGGTTTCCAAATAGTGTTACTTACAGACGTAAATACAAAATCAATTTTATATGATATTATTTGATAATTATTTAAGAAAACGCATTATTTTATTTACAAAAGAGAATTGATGCGGATCTTTTATTACAAATTAAAGCTATCCAAATTATTATTGACAGTAATATGCTTTTTAAACGACATGTTTTTAGATTTCAGTTTGTTTTTCACTTTGGATGAACTTCAGAGCGTTCCAAATAGATGTGGGTAATTATTATTATTATAATGCACATGTTTCACTTCAATATATCTATCTATTTATTATTGTTGTTTTAATGAGAGAAAATAAACTTGATATACCAGGCATTTTTCTATTTCAAGCTCATGACGGATAAAAAAAACTAATATTTATTCAAGCATTATTTATAAGAGCGCCTTTTTAATAGAATATATTAACATTTAATTATAGTTTTGCAGCCGCTAACCGTCTGCTGCATTGAAAATACCAAATAACACATGTGTAATTAACAAACGTCCTTGTAACTTCCAATACACTAACGTCCAACTGCTGGATGAGTTTGTTTTGCATAATTAACTGAGATATTTCAACACTTTGAATTCAAACAGGGCCTGTTAGTGTTTCAGAGAAAAACTTTAGTTGGGTACTCAAAACGTCTCTATCGCTGTTCTATTCCGAATTTCTTTAAAATAAGAAAAAAATATCGAGCCAGGAGTGGTATCGTGATAGATACTAGTAGATTAAACGTTTCGGTTTTGACTTTGTGGAACTCCATATAAGAATGTTCAACACTTAATTAAATCATTTGTTATTTTACTAATCGCATTAATCTCCGTTACACGCGTTTCTACCTACTATCTTGAGGCTCTCTTCAGACGGGAATTCCGCCACTATTTTATCATTTCAGTGAGTAGGATTTTTAAGAATAGGTTTTCAGAATTTTGAACATATGTGCATCTCCTTCGTAGACTCCGCCTATCTCTTTCTTGGATCCAAAGAGCTATATTATCCGAATGACGCATGCCATCCTAGCTTTTTGTAAGTTTTAACATTTCAATTGTTTCGATCTTTTTACACGTATCAGAAAATAAACGTAATTGGCAAACTACATAGTCTAATTGGTAAGACGCATGCCTTTCAACCTGAATTGTGGGTTTAATTACCTCAGGTTCCGAGATTTAAAAAAGTTTCAGACTAAATTTTACTTTAAACTATTTTACACCTTTCTAGATGGTTGGAAGAGATTGTCACATAACAATAAACTCACCAGGTTGTACTGTATATAACGAAACCGTAATACGATAGACTTTAAGTATGTTGAAAGATTTTTACTGTCATTTTCTTCTTTTCAGCGATAATTTTTCAGAATAGTTCCGATTTCTTTAAGTATAAACGTTCGTGTTTTTCATCATTCTTTTTTTGGATGAAAATAATAATATTTTTTAGAATTAAGCATGAATGTCATATGATTTTTTTAGTTTTAACATTTCTTACTCACACGTTTCTCCTTCTACGACCCCTTTATCACAAAGAGAGATTTTACCCATGACTTTATCCCACATATTCTAATGGGTATGCTTGAAGATTATTCCTTAAGTGGTAGAAGCCATCTACGCACCTGTTTATAAAGGGTCTTTCAAATTGAGCGGTTTTTTTAATTCAAATTTTTGTAATTCTTGAATAAAACACACAATTTGCTTTGATTTCAAAAAACGTTTTATTGATCATTCATTGAAGTATAATGTGTGACATTTAAACACAAAAAACAATATCCGCTAAATGTCCACCTCTTGCAGCTCCACAGATGACCACTCTTTTGTCAAAATTTTCGATGACATTTTGGTACAATTGCGGTTCTAACTCACAAATAACGCGAATAATTTCGTCCTTCAGCTTAGGAATTGATTGGAGGTCGTTCTTATAGACCTGGCTTTTCACGTAACCCCAGAGAAAATAGTTC
The DNA here is from genome assembly GCA_949825065.1 of Odontocerum albicorne. NCBI lineage: Eukaryota > Metazoa > Arthropoda > Insecta > Trichoptera > Odontoceridae > Odontocerum > Odontocerum albicorne. The sequence goes on from OX463862.1 coordinate 16,578,465, forward strand.
AACAGTATCAGATCACATGATCTTGGTGGCCAATTAACATCACCGTTTCCGGATATTACAATACATAAAATAATTCAACAATTTAAACGCGTTGTTGTATTGTATACGACTCCATTTTTATAAATGTCAAACATTACACTTTTCAAATGTCACGAGACCCAAGAATAAAAAAAAACGCTCCATTTGAAAGACCCTTTACATACACAAATTGCTAACGGTAAAAGTTGCAAACTCTTCATTGATTTGTAAAATTTTGTTTAATGAACCTGATAATTAATAACGGCATCATGAATTAAGATTGTTTTCGGTGTCGTATTCACGAATTGGCTATTGAGAGCATCACCACTCGCACACATAATGACCTTGTTGAATGAATTTTCTAATAACGATATTTTCCACATTTGGGTGGATAAATTGCTAATCTTTTTAGGTATAACTGAGTCACTTCGCAGGGAAGCATAAGGAGTTATACCTAAATTTTTCAGGTATAACTGAGTCACTTCACAGGGAAGCATAAGGAGTTACACCTAAACTTTTTAGATATAACTGAGTCACTTCACAGGGAAGCATAAGTGACATGGTCCATGTTGTCATTATGATATATTTTGATATTTCATACATTTTTTTATTGATATTTTTAGGCATAACCGAGTCACTTCACAGGGAAGCATAAGTAACATGGTCCATGTTGTCGTTATGATATATTTTGATATTTCACACATTTTTTATTGATATTTTTAGACATAACTGATTCACTTCACAGGGAAGCATAAGTAACATGGTCCATGTTGTAATTATGCTATATTTAGATATTTCACACATTTTTATTGATATTTTTATTTAATTGGGTTAATAAACCTGTATAGAACGTAAAATAAATAAATAAAAGTACCAGAACCTAAATCTACAGAATTTCTTTGTTAATGCAGTTTATTTATATATTAATAATTGTGTAGCAATAATTTATACCGCGGGCGCTCATTTCCTTGCGTTGAATCTGCAACGGGAAATTAAATCGTCCAAATCCACACCACTTTCCGCTTATCTATTGGATAAACTGGTCCGAAGGTAGCCTGGCACCGGGGCAGACAAAAAGAATACCTAATTAGGCTGTTATCTTTCGAATCTACCTAGAGAAGTCCACATATTTCCTTGAAACCACTTCATATCCGGTAGGGATATGTACTAAGTATGCCAATGTCGCTACGAAAATTGATTATTATTTTTATAATTACAAGTTTAAACGGATTTCCGTGGATAGTTGATTTGATCAAAATAAAAGCAAAAGCAATCTGTTCCGACCAACCAGACAATAGTAATGCACATTAGTACCAATTGCTGGGTGAAAGGTCACAGCATTATTTTCAAAACGAATAACCCTAACACAAAAAAAACAGTAAACAGGATATTTTTACTTGATACCAAAAATTAGGAAAGTAGAAGGAAGGTGGAAAAGAGCAAGAAAATATGATTAATGAAGAAACAACACATTTCGTCCTTTTAAGAAATGTGTAACATTTTTTTAAGTCGCTGTTTGAAACAAGTCGACGGAGTGTCGAAGTCTTACGGCAGCCAGCAACTGGTTCTCGAGTCTGAAGGTATGGACATTAAAATATGGCATGAAAGAAAAGTGATAAACTGAAAATACCAAAAGGCAATTACTGTTTGAGTGTAGCGCCGTCGGAAAGCTAAACATTTTCGACAATATATTGAGGGGCGGCAGGAAAATTTTGGATGTTTTATTAAAATACATGAAAGGATTTATCACTCGTAAGAATAAAATTGAAAGATACAAGCCAATACCAATGTGTTGTTATCAGGGGGAATCTGAGGAAGAAAAATGTAACAGAAGAATGCGACAGAATAACTTTATTAACCTTTCCCTTCCTGTGCTAAAAAAATCCGCGCGTTCCGGTGCTGTGTATTCAATACACATGTAAAAATGAGCGATTTAAAATCGGAAAAATAAGAATATTCATAGCCAATCGCTTAAATTAATTAAATTTGAAGTCAAAATTGATAATAATTTAAATTTAATTGCTGAAAACATGAAAAAAACATCGGCTGACGTTCACAAAACGGTTGCCCGAAAGCTACTGAAGCAAGCGAACTGAGATTCTATTTCTTGCGTTCCCATATACCGAAGTAGTGAGAGTGAGATGTGAATAGCGTCGCTTCCTCATCCATAGCGGTTTTTAAAAATGAATATACATACGTCACAAACTGACACACGTTTGATTGTACTGGTGGATTTATTCCCGATTTTCACAAAATATCTCTGATGTGGCCGATAAGTGCTAATAATTATTATTAATATTATTTTTTCATGAAATGCGTAAATGTATTACGGAGGGCTACCTAAAATCTGAACCCTGGAAAGTTTTTTGAACCAATGTGTATTAGTTACACATCACAGGGAAGGAAGGGTAAAATTAACTTTTTCGTTGTATTATATAGAGTACAACATGGCAGATTTATTTTGTGATATTAAAGGAGCCTAAATGTAAACCAATCTGAATTTTTTTTTTAAATAAATGGTTACTAACGGGAATCGACACCGCATCCCGGATCACAAAATATCCTCTTACCAACTAGGTCACGGAGGTCGCCAATAAAATTTGTTTTAACCTTATTAACAATAAAAATAATTTTCAAGTACAACGCAAGTGCCTGTTAATGGCAGGTCGTAACCATAATTAGATTTTATATTATTGCGAATAAATTTATAATGGCGTGGATAATGAAATTTGACATGTTTTACAAAGTGGCAAAAAGAGCTCGTTCATTAAATAACTGGCACGCCTATCAAAATGAATAGCGTGCTAAATATATTTTAAACTCTGTCAAGTTATCATAAAGTTTTGAACAAAGTTAAATTGATGTTTTAAGTAATCCAAATATTTTTAATGCAGTAGATTAGTCGGGTCACGAAACGATTGAATTATTTTTTACAATTTTTATTGTTTATTCTCGTATTTTATATCCTCTATTTTGTATTTTCGTATTACATAGCCGTGTACTCTCGATGTATATGTATTTTTTTTTTGACTTTGTAATATTTTTTGGTGAGGTTTCGAGTCATGAGTGGTGAATTTTTGGTAAGTTTTCGAGTCATGAGTGGTGAATTTTTGCTAAGTTTTCGAGTCATAAGTGGTGAATTTTTGGCGAGTTTTCGAGTCATGAGTGGTGAATTTTCGAGCCAAAGCACTTTTATGTATGGTAAAGCCATTTTTGCTACTTTTGATATAGCGCGATTGTTAATATTAGGTCCTTACATATGAAATTGGCGTTTTGCCGTACTGGCAACTTTGATCTCAAATATCTTCTCTTTGGTTAGGAATTCCAAATTCAAATTTATACAGCTATTTACTCAAGTATTTGTGTTTCGAAAAGTTTACAAAACAGTTGACAAATCAGTTTACAAATCAGTTTAAAAAAATCAGTTTACAAAATGGAAAACTTGAAATATCGCGTTATTTACGAGTACGAGTTCCACCGTGGCACCAGTGCTGCAAAAACGGCTCGAAGGATTAATGATGTGTATGGCGACGGTGCCGCAAAAGAAAACACAGTGCGTTTTTGGTTCCAACGTTTTCGTTCTGGAAATTTCGACCTGCAGAACAAGCCCCGTAGACGGCCGGAGACCAAAGTTGATAATGAAGAATTGAAGGCTATTGTGGAAGCGGATCCATCGCAAACCACGTCCGAGTTAGCTGCAGGCTGCGGTGTTAGTGATAAAACTGTTTTAATCCACTTGAAGCAAATTGGGAAGGTGAAAAAGCTTGAAAGGTGGGTACCTCACGAATTGAGTGAAGCAAATCAACAAACGCGCGTTGACTGCTGCGTTGCATCACTCAACCGGCACAATAATGAAGGGATTTTGAATCGAATCATTACCTGTGATGAAAAGTGGATCCTGTATGATAATCGGAAGCGCTCATCGCAATGGCTGAACCCTGCCGAACTAGCCAAACCATGCCCCAAGCGAAAATTGACTCCAAAAAAGTTACTTGTGAGCGTTTGGTGGACTAGTGCTGGTGTCGTTCACTACAGCTTTCTTAAATCTGGCCAGACGATTACGGCAGATGTCTATTGTCAGCAACTGCAAACCATGATGGAAAAGCTAGCTGCTAAACAACCGAGGCTGGTTAATCGCTCTAGGCCACTGCTGCTTCATGATAACGCTAGACCACACACTGCACAACAGACGGCTACCAAATTAGAAGAGCTTCAATTGGAATGTCTAAGACATTCACCGTACTCTCCGGACCTTGCCCCAACAGATTACTATTTTTTTTCGAAATTTGGATAACTTCTTGCAAGGGAAAAAATTCAACTCCGATGGGGCAGTCCAAACCGACTTCAAAGATTTTATTGATTCCCGTCCGAATGGTTTTTTTAGTAAAGGGATCGATGAACTACCTATGAGATGGCAAAAGTGCATAGATAGCAATGGTACATACTTTGATTAAATAAATATATTATATTAAAAAAAAATCAACTTTATGTTCCTCCCAAACAAAACGCCAATTTCATATGTAAGGACCTAATAATAGTAATAAAAGGGCACTTTATAATAAAACACCATTTAGAAAGCAAACTCCCAAAGGCGCTCTAACTTGGGATTCGAACCCACTATTATTGACAGATCAAAAATATTTACATAACAAATATACTCGTATACATATGTTGCGTGCAAGGATAGGAAGATAGTAGTTAGTTGCACCCTGTCGCTACCCTTCTTTCAATGTTCCTTTCAACTCGGTCATCACACGTCAATATACTGAACATATTACAGAACTTAACAAGTTTCTCCGAGTTTACCATAAGGCCTTTGCCACACAGGTAGGAAGCCTCGCTTGGTGCTTAGAGCTACGCTGCGAGCTAGATAACATATCCTAGCGAACCAACGCACCGCATACTATCGCAATGGCCACACTGTACGCTTCGCGCCACGCTACGTGATAATTAGTCACCTAGTGAATCTTCTAGCGAACAGACGTGTTGGTTAATTTTGTTGTGTCACCAAGTGATTTTACAAGATGGAGGAAGTTTTAATAGAAGCTATGTATAAAAGGGAGCCTTTGTGGAACCCATCGAGCAAATGTACTTATATTATATTTACTTATACGAGTACTTATATTTATTTTTAATCTTGAAAATTTTCATTGTTGTTATTTAATGTTTCCTAGAATCTGCCACGCCTAAACAATTAATATGTTAAATAAACTTAATTTCATCAAATATTACATCTCAAATAACCACAAAACTTTTCATCGTATTTCCGCAATTCTTTGTAGAGAAATTGAAACTCTTCACTCCATACTTCTAGATAAATTAACATTATGCACCCAACAAGTTTGAATTTGAAATGTTCGAAATTTTAAACTTAAATTCTCTGAGAGAAGTAGCTTTCTGGTTAGTTTTGAGAGTGGCATCCTTTGTTGACTCAACCGCTCCCAAATGTCAAATGAATTTGTGGGAAGCACTTTGGTGTGGCCAAGCCTGAAGTCACCTGGTGGTTTATTAGTCCCGTAGCACCTAGCGAGGCACTTTGCTGTGGCCTCGGCCTAAATTATTTACATCAAAATGACTATTTGTGACTATTGTATAATTAACACTGCCTTCTAATAGATTTTCATATTAAATTGACTTCATCTTGGACTATATCATTTTGTTATTGCGAACCAAATACTTTTTTCAACTGTAAATAAAGAAGACATAACATAAGTTCTATCATTTCTTCCGCGGAAGTAAAATAATACCCATTTTGTTTTATTTTCTATTACTCAATATGAATTATGCTACCCGGACCCCTTCGCATAGTCCAGCAATTACCCAGAACGGTGCAACGGAGCTGTTGATGGGCCGACTCGCTTTAATTAACCCAGACCAGGCAGCACACAAGACCGAGTAGTGCCGAGCGGGGACACTTGGTCACACTGTGCTGAACACGCTTCACCCAAAACGTTGTTTTGCATTTTAATCAAGACGCTACTCATTGAAGTCAACAATTAGACTTCCTACACTGTATTGCTTTTCATTAAGTGTTAAGCTGTTGTTGTGCAGGTACTTTTATTTATCAAATCTTGTCTTCACGGATTTAAGTTTTTCACATACTACCTTGATCAAAAAGTTTTAGGACTTTATTCATAAAATCGAAAAAACACGTTCATTCATCAAAATCGATATGGCCCCCTTCAAAGTACTCCCCATCGACTGCAACGCACTTACGCCAGCGCTTGATCCAATCCTCGAAACACCGCTGGTACTCAATTTTCGGTATGTCCATCAGAGCCGTCTTCGATTTTTTCATGACATCCTCTCGGGTGCTGTAACGCGTTCCGGGAAGCGGTTTTTTAAGTCGGTTGAACAGGAAAAAGTCGCAGGGAGCCAGATCAGGTGAATTCGAAGGCCCTGGATAGTATTCGTGTTGTTTTTGGTCAAAAACTCATGGAAATAATGTATTTCGCGATTTCAACGGTCCTTTTTTTGCATGAAATTGAGGTCTTTCGACACCAGTTTTGCAGTGACACGTCGGAGGCCCAAATCACTAACCAAAATGTCTTGAGCGGATCCATAAACGATGTTCAAGTCTTCTGCCAGCTCTCTGATAGTCAATTTGCGGTTTTCGGCAAACATTTCTTTGATTTTATCGATGTTTTCATCGGTTTTCGACGTCGACTGCCACTGCGTTCGTCATCCTCGACCGACTCACGACCACTTCTGAAGCGTTCGTGCCACCGAAAAACACTTCTCCAACATTTCCAAGGTCTGCGGACCGTTTAATTCATTTTTCACACAAAATTTAATGCAAACTCGTTGATGCCATTTTCAAACTTGTAAAAAATCGAAAACACGCACAAAGGTAGATGTACTCAGTACAGCGTAACTTTTACAAATGTCAAGCTATGACGCTGAAATTTGGAGGGAAGTGTCAATGACAGATGTAGTAACCTAACAAAAAAAAATCCAATGGGGTGACTGACAGCGCCACACGGTGACCGGTCCTAAAACTTTTTGATCAAGGTAGTATACCATGTTCCGCGATTTCTTATCGTTTAAAAACGAGTTGCGTATTGAATTGGCAAGAATACATTATAAATTTGGACGGAAAATTAAAATATATATCGTTCATGGCTTAGAGGTGAACGCGAATATAGCGTCGCTTTCTAAATATTTGGATTCGCCTATTGGATCTTGCGGTCTGGGCCGTTGTTGCCAGGCTATCAAGACTATTCCGTTACAAGTTTTAAACATAAGTATTCACTTTTGGCATCAAAATAGTACTCAATAGTTACATACGTACCACCAAAATAGAACTCAATAGTTACATACGTACCACCAAAATAGAACTCAATAGTTACATACGTACCACCAAAATAGAACTCAATAGTTACATACGTACCACCAAAATATAACTCAATAGTTACATACGTACCACCAAAATAGAACTCAATAGTTACATACGTACCACCATAACGCTTTCCTGCTGGGTTAGACAGACGGGGCAGAGCGCCAGACTTTCTTATCTCACATACACACTCCTTATACAGCTCTCTTACTTTTCTTTCTTACAAAATATAATTCACTTGATCCAACCATAATTTCTTTGGTCTTCTTCTACCACACCTTCCATAGACTTTATATACGTTTTGTAGGCGTTTCTTCATTCATTAGTTCAATGTGCCCAAACCATCTTCATATTAATCCCTAGTTACTTCATTCCGTATTCTGTATTTTTTATCCACTTTGCACGAATTGCTCCTGTTACGCAAAGAGGGTATATTTCTAGTTAGCTTATTCGTTAGGAAAAATATCAGCCAGGATTCTTCTCATACTGCTAGGCGGTACCGAGAATATAACATATTCACACTGTTATTTATTTGATTCACTATCTCTATACCACGCGTGACTATGGGAAGTGTTCAGCCATGATATTTGGTTTTGTAAGTTGGTATATAGAACAGAGGGTGATTATTTGCAAGGTTATATTTATTAAGGGCATATAAACTTAGTGCTTCTAGTATCGCGGGACAGTTAAAGAAACCTTGAAAAACCTTAACATTGCTACCCCATATATTCTTTTCAGTGGCTCATTTTAGAATTTCTGCACGTCCTCGTTTCACTCCTTTACATCATAGTTGGTACTAAAATACTCTTGGTGTACTTTACAGTTAAATAAGTATAAAAAATCAAGCAAATCTAAATGGGTAAGGTAGAACATTTGCCCATAACTGATACAAATAGAAAAAAAATCAATATCTCCTCACTTGCCAACATCTGTTATTATTACATCATTCAATCAGTACAGTACAAAGAATTTTTAAAGACACCAACACAGGAAGCGGCGCTGATTCATCTCACAGTGTCCAACTGCCGGGCTACATCTGACGTGCAGCCGCAATGTCACGCGGGACTTCGGGAACCATCTACCTACCTACCAGCGCGGGCGCTCGGCATCCGAATTGCTGGTAATTATTATAAGAAGTCATCAACCCGTCGCTGGGTATATCATACTATGGTACCCACTGCTTAGAGTGCGCGGTCAAACGCCACGCTATTGACGGAACCATAAATGTTTTAGAACTTGTTATTTATTTACTTATTAATTTATTATGAACTTAAGGTTGATGTTTTGAGTAGGACGAAGATGAAGACAGTGTAGATCGTTCAGCCAGAAGAGTCATTTTGCAATAGTGTGAGTAACACTCTCTGTATTACACAACTTACGTAGTGGTATTGGTTTTAGAATGCCACACGATTGGTTCGCGCAGAGCGCACGTTTGTATTGTTGTTAAAATACTCGGTGATTAGAAAAACACTACCATGTCGAAATTAGGAGTGCGATTTTTGTCTAATGTAATGTATAATTCAAAAATTTTTGAAAGCTTAGAATGTACTTTGTTATAACTTAAAGTTTCCTAGAATGTATTTATTTATTTATTTAATTAACGACACAACAGTGTCTTTATATACAAATGCGCATGTGACATAGTATCACTCCATCCACTATTATTTTAAAACTTTTTTATTTGACATTTTAATTATTTAATTATGATACATTAATATGTTAAATACTCTAGCATTCATTTTATTTTTATATGCAATCAAATTAAAACTGACAAACATTTTTACTTCATAATACTTGTACTTATATTTATTTTTAATCTTGAAAAATTTCATTCTTCTTATTTAACGTTTCCCAGAATCTGCCATGCCTAAACAATTAATATGTGAAATAAACTTACTTTCATTTTATTTGCGTGATTATTACAAATTAAGCTGACATCATTTTTAATTTACAAAACGTGTGTGTTCATTTTAATATTTGAATATAAAATATTATTTTTATATTTTTTGCTATTTCACTTCATTGAAAAAATAAAGTGACACGTTTTTGTAAACACACTGTTACTCACACTATTGCAAAATGACTTTTTTTTCTGAATGATCTATATCAAAACTGGCAAGATGATAGCTCACAACAGCATTTTAGTTCCAACTTTGATGCATGAGAGTTAAACGTGAAAAAAGGCTGAAAGAAGCAGAATACATGATGCGTCCACTGAGAATACATGGGGTGACAATGAATGACAGGACACGGAATTAAGTGATTAGGGATGAATGTGAATTTAAGGCTGAGGTGTTGAGTAAAATTAAGGATAAGACCCTTGCCATGGGTTTGGGCACGTGTAACGAATAAATGAAGAAAGACTAACAAATATACAGCGCAAATGTGTGGTGAAAAACAAGAAAAGTATGATTGGATTAACTGAATGATATTTTGAAAGAAGGAAAAGTAAGAAATCGTAGCAGTTGTATGATGTGTATGGGTGTAAAAGAGGCGAAATATGTTTTAACCGGTTACGCTAAAATATAAACAACCGTATTTTTTAAAGGAGAAACACTAACTTCCTTATGATATGTTCATATACACGTATGTGGTTTTTTAATTCTTGAATAGAACACACAATTTGCTTTGAATTCAAAAAACTTTTTATTTGTCATTGAAGTATAATGTATAAAATTTCAACACAAAAAACAATACCCGCCAAATTTCAACCTCTTGCAGCTCCACAGATGTCCACTCTTTTGTCAAAATGACATTTTGCCATAATTACGGTTCTAACTCACCAATAACACGAATAATTTCGTCGGCTCAGAAATTAATTGGGGGTCATTCTTATAGACCTGGCTTTTCACGTAACCCCAGAGAAAATACTCCAACGGTGTCAGATCACATGATCTAGGTAGCCAATTAACATCACCGTTTCCGGAGATTACAATACATAAAATAATTCAACAATTTGAAAGCGTTGTTGTATTGTATACGACTCCATTTTTATAAATGTCATAAATTACACTTCTAAAATGTCACAAGACCAGGCAAGTTCGCGACGCCATCTGTGTTTATTCCAAGAATAAAAAAAAAACACTCAAATTGAAAGACCCTTTACATACCATATATGTTATAATTTCTCCATTTAAAATAGTATTTCCGAGGAATCGGTTTCGTGCGTTTTTAGAGAATTAGAACAAACCATAGATTTATTTGCTCGCATTTCTTTTGTCAATTTGTCCATTTCCAAGGGTTTTATCTCTGGGGTTCCAATTGATGAATGTGACTGAATTATTTGATAGTTCTCCTGAGACATTAATACCTATAAAATAACACATGGTGTTTGAAAGTATGACCAAACGCTACACCAAAATATAGCATAAATAATAAAGTATATAAAAATAGTTACACATTTATCTTTCAATGGAGTGTAGTGTTCATATATTTTGACATGACCTTTCAAAAATCATCATCCTCAAGTGGTTCTTTAAGCTGTACATGTTACCCATATTTCTAGCACTTAAAGGCAAAACATTCTACGCCACACGATCAGCAACAACAAAAGCTCTGTTACAATACTCGTATAATCAAAAATCAGAAAAGAAAATCAGGAAAGATAATTTTTCTCTTTTATATAATCAAAAATCGGAAAGAAGTATCGATTCATTTTTTCACGCTATATGTCCTCAGTGAGATACAGGCAAAAACCTAGTTTACTTGGGACACGACAAATGAAAGGCAACAAACCCAGATCCATTAAAATTGTGTGTCCAAATTAAATTACCTGTTGTTTTTTTCGCAAATTATGTATATTTCTTGTCATGTGTAAAATAAATAAAATATAATAAAAAAAAACGTTGAATTGTTTCAAGTAGTTCTTGAAATTCCGTAAAAAGTTAACCCTCTCCTTTGACATCAAATTCACAACCAAATAAACAAAGGCTCAAGTTCCCACAAATTAATAGAATCTCTGAATTCAAACCAAAAAAAACTTTCTTTATACTTTCCGTGTACTCCACGAGTTTACGGAATAGTCTAGAATCCAGTCATGACCTTTCCCAAACACGTAAACTATCCTCTGATATCCCATTCCCACCCATTCCGTGCGTCACGACAGCAGGATGGGTTCAAAATCCTGATCGGTGGAGCTCCCGTTGAAGGGTGACATAATTTATGGAGGGTAGTTTATCTCGCAGACAGAAACCAGAGGGCTGAATAAATGCGGTAGATATACGAACTGTGAGGAGAATTGCTTATGAGCCAGTTACCCAAGATTTCTTGAATAATAAAGGATGTCTCGATATTCTCCCTGAAATGCAGACGTTCATTTTTTTAGACAGCAGATTTATAGCAGGACTATTTATATAAAAAATGATACATTCAAACATACCATCACGGTAGTAAAAGAGGAGAGACACATATTTTGTAGTAAATGTAAAAAGTGTTCATGAAACATAAACAATAAATATAGTGAATATAGTGAAGTAAATGTAAAAAAAGTGTTCATGAAACATAAAGGACATACATACAATCGCGTGATCTCCCTATCGGAGAAGGGAAAGAGGACAGAGAGCTAAACGTTCCTATCACGACACACATGTTTCGCCTCTCTACATCCATACACCTTCTCATATAACTACCATTTCTCTGACGTTTTACATTTTATTATTTCAAAACATCATTCACTTGACTTAATCATACTTTCATTGGACTTTTTCTACCGTATCTTCTTATCACAATTGAACAGTATATTTTTTTGTTAGTCTTTCTTCATTCCTTCGATCTACATGTTCAAACCATGAGCGCTCTTCTCGATCTTACTAAATACGTCAGATGCTTTAAGTTCACATTCATTATTAACCACTTGAATCCGTTATGTATTTTAAATCATCACCTTTATGTATTTTTCTCAGTGTACGCATATCTACAGCATTGTAATTTGTTTTATCAAACACTGTTAATTCCACTTTATGTAACGGTATAACCCTACCGATTTCAAGGTGTTCACCTCATCATCAGAGGAGCACAAACAACAGTCTTGTTTACAATGTCTTTAAACCTCCACAATGTTAATGCCTTAACTATAAATAATACATCTATATCATTTATTAGGCACCTTCAGTCTTTTCCACGCCCACGTTTCCCTTCGATACATTAAAGGTGTTACTAGAATACTGTTGTGAACTATCATCTTAACAGATTTTGATACAGTCCGGTTAGAAAATATGTATTTTTATAACGAATTGACTTTGATAATCAATAAAAATGGTAATGAATAAAAAACACACTATACACAGAGTCAAATAAATAATTTAATATTAAAAATTAAGACCAAAAACGCATATTTTTTTATAAAATGAGTACAATCATTTCTTCATTTTCGTGTCCAGACCATTAATTGTTAATGACGCAATATATTCCAATAAAGAGGCAACAGATCGCCCTATCATTCGCATCAATTAGGCCCTGTCCAGAGCATGTAGTCTCGATTTTCAGACAAGTAAGCACGTGTTGTAAGTCCTGTGTAGCCAGCCCCACAATCACATTCAATGTACTTCTGGTCGAGACACTACATCTCTGCATGTTCACCTTACACATGGCCCCAGACCTTTTGATAGCTTCTCTCTTAAATACATTTTCTTTCCCATTGCCTTAACTTATCTGTGTAATATCAGGATATATGTGATATTTAAATACCATGTTGCTTTCAATAAGCCTATATTTATAGTTATTCCTATTCGGATTCTATAAAGGGCTGTCCAAATACGCCAACGCAGTTATTCTCCTGTTGTCATTTTTACGAGAGCTATATCCAGTCATCAGATATTGTTTTCTTTCAACTTCAGAGAACGCGTTCCACGAAACATCAAAACCACTAGTCAGGAATAAAATACTTGATAGGCAAAATAAATTAACCTGAATCGAGAGCAAAAGGGGAAATATTATACAACATTGCAACAGAAAGTGCAGTCTAGCTCTTGGTAGAGTATACACGTATATCCCCCACACGAGCTTTCAACATCTGTGGCATATCGCATGAGTGTTAGACATTCTTCCACAAAGAAATATTTAACAAACATCAAAGTTTTTAATTTTACAATCAGCGAATGTGGCAAACGAGGACATATTTGATCAAATATATTCTTTGAATGCCCACTTAATAATAAGTATCCGACCTCTAAGAAAGATCTACTTTTGACAAATAAACCTATGCTAAAGCAATGCGAGAACGCTCATTCTAAACTTATCTTCCTTTGTTAGCAGTATTAAGACAAACGTGATATTGTTCCAAGTTTTGATAGCTTGACCTTATTGTGATCGCGTTTCCAGAACATATTTTCAATATATGATGGTCATTGCTCACTGTCTGGGAGCACCTAAATTTGGGTGAATAATTAATGAAAAAAAGTAAAAACTGATTGATAATTATCAATTCTGTGTTTGATATTATGTGTCAAAACCAAAATATTGTATGTCAAACTTCAAATGTGTGGTTACACGTGGGAATTATAAAAAATGATCAATAATTAAGTGTTGACGTATCAAGATATCTGTCGTATGGTTCTTATTAAATAATTATATTTTTTATTCTGTAAGGAATTAATTCTTCGTCCTCAATATTTTGTCCATTATTTTCATATTTCTTTATCTTTTCCTTTGCCTTATAATATCTTATTTGGGATCGACTCTCTTAACACGCAAACTCTAAATTCGAAGTTACTGGATTGCCTCTTGATTTCTTTGATTATTCATCAGAAATATAGGGATGACTCAAATCGCCTTCAACTGCGTTGGTCACAACCCAGAACTCTATGTCATCCCAAATTAAGCCACTGTGGAACACCTACATACATATCAAAATAAATTTATAGTGCAAACGTCAATGGAAGGCGTGTGAGAGGAGTACTAAAAAAAGTATGATTAAATAAATCAACTGAATATTTTAAAAGAAGGAAACACAAAAAGTCCGAAAAATCGTAGAAGTTGTATGATAACCTACCTACTACGACAAGAATGTGGCGTTTTAAATGCTTTTTGTACTGACTTCGGTCCTGGGTAGTCTAGTGTCGCCAATATTAATAACGCGACTGAAGCAGCCCCGTCCGTCTAGGATTACGTGCACCGTCTAGTATTGATCGATCTGCCGCCCCTGTGTGCGAAGTCGCTGCGCCCAGATGGTCGGAGGTTCGTAACCCACCCGCACACGAGCGGGCGGCATCAAATATTTAAAGGTAAACAAATGGAAACCCGGGCTTATTAAAGTAGAACAGTCGTATTAATTAACCTTTTTTTAATGAATATATCATTTTATATGGGTTAAGTACACCACATTGAGCTAACTGCTTGATGTTAAAACAGAGAAGTACATATTTTTTTAAATTTCCGAATAACATACTTGATATTTAACCACAAAATAAATAGTTTATCAGCTGAGTTTTTTTAAATATAAATTAAGTTTTTTGTTCAACCGATATTTCCTCAGCGGTTACCAAAGAAAGGTGCGCGAGGGTATCCGAAGAGACCCTCGAACTCTTTAAGAAATTACAACAATCATACTAGGAAACATTTTCTTTACGCACACAAGCTAGAATTAATACATTTTCTACTGATGGCCTGCTCTTGAAAAGTAAGCAAAGCATTTAAATTGCTGTTGTGAGGTACCTGCTAATAAACAAGCGACCTACGCATCAGCAGGCGGAAGGGGTGGCGAGCGAGACGCCAGCTAAGTGTATAGTGGTTAGCGGGCGGAAGTTTTAATATTACAATTTATAAAGTAAAAAAATACAAAGTAAAATTTATATTAATTGTGGTCTGTAGCAATTTGGCCAGGAATCAAGGGGTCTGCCAGTGAAAAGTTTGAGAACCGCTGTTGAAGGGGTAATAATGGAAGTATATAGTAACCGAGGGGATATTTGTAACCGAGGGAAAAGTGAAAAGTATGGAAAAAAAATAGCTTATATGAGGCAAACGGGGTGTAGACGAGTCGAAACGTGTGTGCGTTAATTGTAAGGTGAGGAGATCTGTCCTCTCTGCTAAACTCAAAAGCAATAAGGCGACGTAGCATATCTGTTTGTACGTTACAGTTTATGTCAGATAGTTTCTATAATTATTAATTTTCTCAAAATATTATAATTGATATCCAAAATATGAAAAATAAATAAAAGTTAATTGCAACACGCGGCAATATTCCACACGCGTATTTATTAAAATAAAATTAAACTGTATAGTTAATTAGAAGACACTTGAAAAAAAAACCACAAGTATTTAACCCTTATCAATAAATTTAGTATTTATATTGCAGAACTACATTTTATTACAGGATTGACGACACTATTTTTTTTAAATCTACACAATACCTTAAATAAAAAAGACAGATCTTATTCCCTTTAAAAAACATAGTCAAACTGGACTGAATACATAGCTTGTTTAGCAAAATATTTTACAATCTATGCATCAAAACTAACATATATTTTTAATAGGAGCCGACTATCCTTACATGTTGGAAACAACCAGCTTTTAACAACCGGCCCTCATAAAACTTTAAAACTATATATAAGCATGGTAATCAATGTATTGAGTACAGTTTGACGATATACTATATGTTATTTTATAAAAAAATGTGAAAACTCTTTTTAACTAAACAATTAACTTAATGATTTTTCAGTTCTTTGTGAAAAAATATACACAGTAAAACTTATATCAAGCAAATTTATGAACACTACAGTATCATACATGATAAGTTCAATCGCTTATTTTTTTTCAAATTTCTGAGAAAAATCATTTAATTAAAAAATGGGGTTCCACAACATAAATTCCAACTTAATAACGGTGAAAATCTTTATGTAAATATATATATTTTTACGGCTTCTGTTGCCTAGTTAATAAGGTCTCAGAACCAAAGGTTGCGGGTTCGATTCCCATTAAAGCCTTTGAAAAAAAATCAGAGTATCAATCTGATATTCACTTCAGACCTCTTTTATTTTTAAACACCGTTCTGGTAGGTCGCAAGAAGTTGCAGATGGAAATAAACACTCCAGGTTGTCATCGTTATTGCTGGGCGTCGTAGTAGAGGCATTCCGACGTCCATTCCGTTGAAAAGCGAAAATGTGCCGTGGAGTATTTTTTCCCTTTATATATAAGTGAGGCGTTGCACACCAGCAAACTCACCGACTGGATCCGATGGCACACCGAAGTGAGACGATCGGAGCATACCGGCATGGTTTTATTTTTCTCTTTTTTGAAAGAATAGATATGATTGGCACAGGCATTTTTTTCCGTCTAGTATTCGAGGGTATAAGGATACCTCAGGTTGTACTGTACTTTCTATAATTAACTATAATTAATAAATTATAATTTACTATAATTTTTATATAGGAAAGACAGGAAGATGCTTTGAAAAGAGATTTCATGAACACAAATCCGCCTTAAGAAATTCCCTAATTTATTCTGAAATGGCTAATCATTGTCACCGTGAAAACCATACATTTTCTATCGATGATGCCAAATTCTTACATATCAGTAGTAACGGAAATAAATTGGACAGATTAAGAAGCCCTAGAAATTACTAAGTCAGTGCATCGAGTTGAACATCTGGAAAACACATATGTACCAAGAATCTCTCCACTGCTCGCCGAGGTCGTCCCATCCAGTCCCAAACAGAATGTTTACCGTTAGAAGCGTGTATATCGTGTATATAAGCGTGTATACTGCCGTCATAAGCAAAAAAGGCAGCTAACAGGAAAAAATCTGAGATTTAACTAAGTATGAGGTAATATTCCATATCAAATTCTGAACCATAATCCATTAAAAAAAACAGAAAAACATTTATTTCAATACAAAAATCGACATAATGTATTTTTTTAATTTTACAAAATACTTCGTTTTTCTAAGCAAAAACGCATAAAAATATGATTCATAAGAAAAAAGACAAGTGCCTATGCGTTTGCTGCGTTTTTTGCTTATGTATCACGTTTTACTGTTTTTTTGTTTATGAATCACGACATTTTTAAGCAGCAATGAAAAACATAAAAGTACAGTTTTCTCAAAACTTAACTTTTGCCATTAGCTGCGTTTTTGTTTATGTGGACAGTATAGGTATACAACGAAAGTGTAAGGCAGTACATTCGATTGGTTGATTATCCCTGTATCGAACGGATATAAATGATTCCATTAGATATACTATAATGAACAATAATAGTTTCCACATCACGTAGATGACTTCCTTTCGCAGTAAAAACGCAAATATCAGTTAAAAAGCCGACTATAAATGTCGATTTATCACTAATATCTAGAAATAATAGCACTTATGATATAGTCATCGCAGCATTTTATTAGTACAACGTAATGCGCATTTTTCTGTTAAATATTAAAAGAATACCGAGATGATAGTCCATAACAATATTTAAGTACCATATTTGATTTATGGGAGTTAAACATGGACGTAGAACAAGACTGAAAAGAGCCGAACTAATGCTCAGAATAGTGACTACGAGTATGTATGACAGAATATGGAATGAAGTGATTGGGGATAAGTGTGAATGTAAGTATGGTGGGTAGAACAAGATGAAGAAGAGCACTCTGAGATGATTCGTGCACGTGGAACGAATGAATGAAAACTAACAAAATAAATATAGAGGAAAATCAAGGAAAGTGTGATTGAATCAAGTGTACGATATTTTGAAACAACGAAATGTTACAAATCAGAAGTGACGTAGGGGTTCTATGAGGTGTATAGATGTAGAAGAGTCATAAGAGCTGTGTCGCAATTTTTTTTCATCCACTTTGCACGGATTTGTCCTGATACACAAAGAGGGTCTGCTTCTAGAGTTAGCTTATTCGTTACGAAGAATATCAGCCAGGATTCTTCTCATACTGCTAGGCGGTGCCGAGACTATATCCACAGTGTCATTCAGTTGGTTCAATATCTCTATACGACGCGTGACTGAATGTTTAGCCATGATATTCGTCCTGTAAGTTGGTATGTATAACAGAGCGTGATTCCTTGCATAGCTATATTTATTAGGTACATATAAACTTGGAAAATCTGGTGCTCTCGTCTCTCTGCCAACCCCGATAGGGAGACGGACGTGATGGTATGTATGAATTAATAACGAGAAAAATAATTCGAAATCCGCGTTCCATCTCTAATGGTTGAGGGTTGATTAATTCATGTATTCCCTAGCGGAAGGGTAGGTCCACTGTCATGGAATGTGCATGTTTGTCTCGCACAGGATGGATAAAGGCGATGTAACATATTAAGCAAAGCCTTGCGGAGCAGACCAACCTGGAGAGAATAATTACTGGGAAGAAAGAACCAAGGATGGACTAAGATGGAAATGTATTTTAAAAGAGGCTCAAGCACTGTAAATGCTATGAAGTCATAAATATTGTCGTATTAGTCCAGTTCTAAATATTGGTATGTGTCGCGAAAGGATAGATTTCAAAATATGTATTTTCGTACTAACGCTCCTTTAACGATGAAGCTATTCATCCGACAATACCAAGATCAAAAATCAAACATATCGCTGCCATGAAGATTTCGCAACAAGACGCGTCTTAGGTAATACTTTGGAAATATCGTTAGAAGAGATGAAAACAGTCTGAAGAAACTAGAAGTGACTGAGAATGTCGAAGAGTGATGACCAAATGGATGGTCTGCAGCGGGTAAATGGACCAAATCAAAGATATAACAGACTTATCGATGCTGTGCTTATCAGTGGAGACGAATCGTCTGCTCAGTTCCAGACCATCACACATGAGCAACAGAGGCCTCATTTAAATATATTCGAAGAAAGTTTCTACTGACAAGATGTATAATTAAAGGGAAAATAAAAACAGAAAGTGTTCTTCAAAGAGCAAAACGAATAGATGTAACAAAACTATGCAAAGGCTTGGGAATCAAGTGGCAGGAATGTTCACATCATCTGTTGACATTAATCTTTTTTTCTAGTAGACAAACATTTCCACGCAAAATAGATGTATGTTTTTGAAGCATAGTTTGTGAGAAAAAGAGCAAAAACTGGGTAACTGTCAGGATTGGTGGATATTTTTAACGAAGATGTTGGTTAGTTTGTCAATCTTAGGTATAGACTGGAAGACTGAATAGTTATTGCATTTCCATTTTGTTTCATTTGTTTTTTAGTCTAGACTGGAAGACTGAATAATTATTGCATTTCCATTTTGTTTCATTTTTGTTTTTTAGTAATTTATTTGATTTTATATTTTCTGTGATCATATTTGATTATTTATTTATTTTATGATGTTGTTTTACAATACATTAGTGATTTAATATGTTCTGAAATGTGTCACAAGGTGTTGATATTTTATCTGTTGTTTGCTAAATGTTGATATGGTTTGTAAAGGGCACTAATTGTTGTAAATCTTTTCAATAAATAATTAAATCATTGTATTATTGTACTACACTTCCATTGTACAAAAACAACATGGCGTGCTTATTATCATGTGGCAATCTGACCTAACCAACCAGAAAAAAAATTGTGAGGCCTTACTGGAAAAAATAATAAAAAACTTTTTTTTTTAAATAAGGGTTTCAACAGGAATCGAACCCGCAACCCCAGATTTGGGACAAGCGTCTTACCAACTTGACCACAGAAGCCAATCTATTATGCAATTAAACTAAAAATTAAGGTTAAAATATGTGATACTTCTTTTAAAAGTCGTTTTTTTAAACGGGACAAGGAATGTAAGTTAAAGGGATGCTTGAAATTTGATAATTTAGTAAAATTCCATAAACTCGTACATGGTCAAATTGTAAGATTTAAGGACTAGATCAAAAGTGCAGATTGATTAACTGTTGATCTGGATCTAAGTTGATGAAAAAAAACATATTTCCACATACAGCGCTTTGTTGCTCAAATGTGTTTTGACCGTGAAAACGGTGTTGATTATCTATGAATTGCAATAAGCATCCAAGTCTGACCCTATTGTCATACCACATGGGTAATGAAGAAAAAGGTAAAATCCATGATTCAAACTGGATAAAGAAATCATTTACAGACGAGATAAACGCTCAACATCAAAGCGCTCTTAAACAAGGGACCCCTAATTTACTCTCCATCTAGATATCTCAGCTTAAGTGATTTGGTCATATACAATACATAGAATGGAAATTGATTGTACTGTATTACACTTTCGTTGTATACGTTACAGCCTGGCAAGCTTATCGCCACATAGAAATCTCTTCCAACCAACAAAAAATGTTAACGACGCCTTAAGTGAAAACCAAACTAAAATATTTTTTCAAAACTGGATACCAACGAGTATTTTGTTACCAATTAATATGTATGGATGTGAAACGTGCGCGTCGAAAGATACTGGAAATTGTTGTAGAAATGCATGCATAGAGAAGAATATATGGGGTAACAATTTGTGGCAGAATACGGATGAAAGACCTAGGGATGAATGTGATGTGTTGAGTAAGATCAAAAAGAGCACTCTGAGATGGTTTGGACATGTAGAATGAATGAATAAAGACTAAAAAAACAAATATACAGTGCTAATATGAGAAGATGCATTTTAGAGGAAGACCAAGGAAAGTATAGTTGGATCAAGTTACTGATATTTTGAAAGCAGGAATCGTAGAAAATCAGAGAAATTGTAGAAGTTGTTTGAGAAGTTTCATGGACGTAGAAGATATAGGAAAGTCTGACGCTGTATCCATTCTGCCTACCCCAATAGAGAAATGGCGTAATTGTATGTATGGTACCAACAGGAATCGATCCCGTAACCACTGGATTGGGAGATAGATGTCTTACCAATTAGGGTACAGAAGTTGTTAAAATTATCGAATTAGAAAAATTCCCATCTAATCTTGTCGAAGACCTACAGAATGACCATTATATCCGATTTCTTTATTATAGAAACGTAGTTGATTGGCGACAACTGACCTAGACTATGAACAGTCAGGGTTGCGATGACGCCATAAATATTTCCAGCCAGTGACGTCACCCCAGGGGTTGCAAAGTACAGGTGGGAGGGAAGCGGCTATCTATGATACACGTAAAGGTGTACTCGTATTTAGAATTATTATGAAAGTCACGCTGTTTCGGTATCTCGTCTTCCAATCATCCCTCCGTTACCTGATGGATTCCATGGAGGGTTGAGTTCAAGGGGAAGGTCAATTACCCTTAAAAGGAGGTTGTTGGATCCCATGTAAAAAAATATGTTATTTTGGCCGCGAAGTCACGGTGGTCGGCAACATGTGTACATATTTACTTACATACATATATACTGTCACGCCGTTGCCCTGTTGGGGTAGGCGTCTGACTTTCCTATCTAAACACACATACGAGTATTTTGTATCTTATACATACATACGCTATCTTGTACAGGTTCTACGATATTTCTTATATTTTACTTTTTTTTTCTTCAAAATAGCATTCACTTGATACAATCATACTTTCCTTGGTCGTCATCTACCATGCCCTCCACTCATATTTGCACTGTATATTTATTGTGTCTACGTTCTCAAACAATTCCAGAGCATTCTTCTTCATCTTCTTCAACACATCATCCACAATTATCCCTCATTACTTCACTCTGTATTCTGCCATAAATTGTTACCTCATGTCCCAGTACAACATACTTCTACGAGAAAGGGCACGCATTTCTACAACTTTTATAGTATACGTTCAACAAATTGCATAATTAAACATTGTTTGAAATATTATATTAGACTAATAAAACACATGTTATATGGAGCAAATGCGAGTGGAAGGTGTGAGAAAGACCGATCGATCGTTACTGGGCCTCGTAGTCGAGGATCCCCTCGCAATTCCAACGTCAATTCAGTTAGAAAGCAAAGCTGCGAAGTTTTTTTTAAGTGAATGAGTCGTTGCACACCAGCAAACTCACTAGCCCCACCGCTGTACTGGATTCGATGGTACACCAAAGTGAGACGATTGGAGTACATCAGCATGTTTTTTCCCTCTTTTTGAAAGAATAAATATGACCGAAGTCCGAAGGTATCCTTTTATCGACGAATATTAAGTGGAAAAAATGCCTGCGTCATTCGAGGGGAGTAGCACAGCGCGGGGTTAGAACTGACGACTTTCAGTACGGAAGTTCAGTGCATTACTGCGCGGCCATGTATCTCAAGAGAAGAAAACCAAGGAAAGTATGGTTGAATCAAGCGAATGCTAATTTGAAAGAAGGAAACGTAGCAAGTCAGAGAAATTGCAGACGTTGTTTAAGGCGTATCGATCGGGTATGGATCGAGGATAAGCATCAAGATAGAAAATTCTGGCACTCCTATCCACTCTACCTACCCCGGCAGGGAAATGGCGTGATAGTATGTATGTGGATAGCGATGACAAGTATGAAATAAACACAAGGTTGTGAAACGTTGATAAATAAATATAATCACACGTGAAATTATTATTGAAGAGTGGCCCCATGGTTAGCATTCCGGCATAGACTCGCGTCAAGATTAAGCTTCCAAGTTTTGAGACCTCTTGCGTAAGTGTGGCAATCCACGCGGGGCAGAATGCGGGGGAGTGTAAGCAAACATATTTAAAGTTCATTTAAAAATAAAATATAATTATTAGAAAATATTTGGCGCACTTTCACGAACATATTTCAAATAATTCCTGTACAAAATTGTGCTTTTATGTTTTGCACGTTTATTTTTCAGAAAAAAACTACATACCATTAAGTCGTTACCCTACTGGGATACGCAGAGAGGACAGATCGACATATTTATTTTACCATATTTAACGTAAATCGTGATTTATTAGATTTTTGGCTTTTTGGTACCCGTGAAGATGTTTTACTATACTTTTAATTTATTTCTTGATTGGTTTTAGTCGATAATGTCTATTTTTCGTTATTTTAACGTGTTTATTTTGTTTTTGCGACATTCATATTATTATTGCGTAATGTATAATCTTTATTTTTGGTTAACGTTCGTTTTCCCTTTATTTCAAATGGATCGATCGTTGCCTGTCTTTGAAGTTTTATATACTATATATGAGTTGCGTGTAAATCTTTAAGGAACACTTGAAGGCAACCTTTTTTGGAAGGTCTTATTAAAACATATGATTATACATGAATATTACCCTCCACCAAAAGCCGAATGTCTTACTATCACTTATCGAAAGATCTATAAAGGTTTCTTTGTAGTTCATCTTCCTTGGTAAGTTTTCTGCGATTTTCTTACCAAATATATTTATCTAAAAGCAAATGTAAATGCGGGGGAATTCCTAATGTAATGGCCGCAGCCACCACATTCATGTCCTGTTCAACTCATATGTATAATATTTATTTTTAATCTGTCAACAATAATAGGTTCGAATCTTCTTAGTTAGAGCGCTTTTGAGAAGAATCTGCTCTCTAAACAGCGCTGGTATAAATTATCATTTTATTATTATTATTATTGTATTGGTTTAATTTCTTAATTTTTGTCTTATTCCTTCGTTTGCGCAGATCTACACTTGTATCAAGCCTCAGTTTCTTCTTAGACAACTGTTACACCAGAATGGTAAAAAAAACAGAATGGTAAAATAATTCTTCTGGTAACAATACTCGCACGCGCTACACGTGTAATAATTTTACTGTCTCTTCACATGCGCAGTAGTATTGCCAACACATGTGACGATGAGCCTTTAGTTCCGGTCTTACTACAGTGAGTATAAACCCGAAGGCTCGATTAATGCGGGGCAAGAAAAAATTATCTCGCAACAACGTTTTTCAATATGTCCGAATAACCAACACGAATACGGAACTCAAGGTTCATCATGTGTGTTGGCAATACTACTACGCATGTGAAGAGACAATAAAATTATCACATGTGTAGCGTGTATGAGTATTGTTATCAGAAGAATTATTTCACCATTCTGGAACCCTTTTGTTTGGTGGAAGAAGTCAAGCGTCTAAAAACCTTGTCTAATTATACACTATACGAATTAATTAATTAATTAATTAATGAAAAATATTAGTAGTTTTTTTACGGGAGTTTCAATAGCCAGCTATTTTTATTTTATCTAGTCCTTTTTTTACCCTGTGGCCACACAAATCAATCCGCAGACCATATTTTGTGGGACATTGAAGAAAGAAGAATCTGTCGAAATATGGAGGAGCTCCATACAACTACCATATACGTCGGTCTACCTTAGACCCGATTGGCTACTCTGATCTTGTGGTTAACAGGAATAGTTTTACAGTTTTTTCAATATTTGTGAAAAAATTGACCCTCAATCTTTACAGGGCTTTTGCAGTATAAATGAATATTTTTTTTAATAAATCATCTCTGTAGTATTTGAACATGTGTCGGTGCTATCGCTATCTTATTCACACTCCGATGTGACCGCAGCAGAGGGGCTGCCTCCCGGGAACAGTTCTTTCGTAAAAGCATGACTACGTCTAATCTTAATGTAAGATCGCACTTAATTAAAGGGAACTAATTATTCGTTGTTAGAGACAGTGAGTGTGGAAGAGGGGGAAAAATGTCACCGGAAAAAAAGTGCTTTGTCAGAGGCCGAAAAATTTGTTTGAAGTTTGGCAACAATGTAAACGAAGATAAAAAAAATACCAGAAAACATGTTTTTGATTTATTTTTTGCAAAGCCATCGAAATATCTTATCAATCTGAAGGGTGTCATTAAAATGAACATTGTCAATGTTTATTTGGCATTAAATATTACAAGCGTCTAAATATTATACTTCTATCTACACCAAGATGGAAATAGATAAGAATATGTTTTTGTAAAAAAAAAATTATTAATAATTTTCAAGTCCATGCTATAATAACGTATCAATCAACAACTCCCGGAACTAACCAACAGATGGCACCTCTAATAACAAATCCATACCATTCTCAGTTAGTACCAGCCTTTAGAAGTTACGTGTCAAACTTTCATGACATACCGACATTGTGTCATTGAGTTATAGTGGTTTTAGTGACGCTATTTTTGTATTTTGGGATGCGCATGGTATAATATTCATCGATCAGGGAAAAACCACCATAACAAAAGGGAAAAACCATCAATAGCGAATATTACATAGCGTTATTGGAGCGTTTGAAGGCAGAAATTGAAAAAAAAAACGGCCCCATATTAAGAATAAAAAAGTTCTCTTTCATCAGGACAATGCACCGTGTCACAAGTCCATGAAAACGATGGGCAAATTGCATGAGTTGAACTTCGAATTGCTTCCGCACCCACCGTATTCTCCAGATTTGGCCCCCAGCGACTATTGGCTGTTCGCAGACCTCAAAAAGATGCTCCAGGGAAAGAGATTTCGCTCCAATGAAGAAGTGATTGCCGAAATTAACGCCTATTTTGAAACCAAAGATAAATCGTTCTACACGGCTGGCATAGAAAAGTTAGGAAAGCATGTATATGGAATGAATGTATCGATCTTGAAGGGCACTATGTTGATGAATAAAGAAGAATTTTGGCAAACAAATGTTGTTTTAGTAGTTAGTTCCGGGACTTATTGATCGATATGTTAATATGTATTTACCTTTTCTTCTTTCAACATTCTCTCCTCTTCAGAGGTCGGTTTCCGATCTTTAGCTATTTTTAAGATCTTCGATCATCATGGCTATCTTCAACTATGAACCAACATCTCTGACACTGAAGAAAGAACGACACCACAATGAAACCACTCCCGTAAGTTTTCCAGTCAGCGTATTCTTCCCTTACTTGTTTAGCCCTGAATTTACTTCTGCAAATCAGTTTGAATGTCTTTTATACTTAAACAGAAAACTTCGAAGATTCGCGTCGTGATTTAAACCTTGCAAACACAGACCACAACTTATCTCAATCTCTTGCTAGTTCTTCTCCACCTGCAGCCAATCCGTTTCAAGACGAATCATGTTTTAAAAGTTGAATAAGTGTTGGAACAATGAAATTGTTTTTCTAGTTAAACGAAAATAAGTTTTTTTCACTATCTTTTAACCAGATTTTCACATGTCTCAATTAAATGCTTTCATAAGTAAAAAGAACAAAATAAAAACAATTCAGATATAGGTGTGATTAGCACTTTTATAGTAGGAACTAATATTTTTTAAATATACCACAAATAATAACCACACTAAAATTACTACTGCTTTACGATGCACTAAAAATTCTGCATTTTAACGCAGCAACACATGGTCCAAAAAAAATCCCCGCCATTATATACAGGATCTTTCGAAAAGGACGCTCAATTTTTAAATATAAATAAAACAAGTTGTGTGTGAGATATCCACTCATTTTTTTTTTCATTTGAAAGAATATTTTATGGCATTAAGTATGGAATATAACGTCGTTCAAATGTCCGCCGTGGCTTTGCTTGGTGGCACGTTTTCGGGAGGTCCAATTTTCGATGACTGTCGCATAAATCTGGCTGAATTTGCTGGATGGCGTTCGTTATGTTGACTTTAAGGGCATCAATTGTTTGCAGTTTATACGCATAGACCTGCGATTCAAGATGGCCCCAAAGGAAGAAGTCTATAGGCGTTAAATCGCACGATCTCGGTGGCCAGATCACGTCGCCGCCGCGCGAGATAACCATGCCCTCAAATCGCTCGTGCAGAATGTCCATCGTGGCATGCGCTGTGTGGCACGTAGCGCCGTCCTGTTGGAACCACATGTCGTCGGTATCCATATCATCCAGTTTAGATCACAAGAAGTTGCTTATCATCGATCTGTAGCGCTCGCCGTTGACGGTTATGGCAATGCCAGTTTCGTTTTGGAAGAAGTACGGAACGATGATTCCAACAGACCAAAATTCGCACCAAACAGTGACTTCCTCGGGATGCATTTGGTGCTGATGTATCTCGTGTGGATTGATATCGTCCCAAATCCGACAATTTTGCTTGTTCACACATCCATTCATCCAAAAATGGGCCTCGTCGCTAAAGATGATTTTTTTGGCGAAATTTGGGTCAACTTCCAACTGCTCCAGAGCCCAATAAGCGAACACACGGCGTTGTCTATGGTCATTTACCTTAAGTTCCTGGGTCAGTTGGATTTTATACGGGTGCAGACCCAAGTCCCGACGCAAAATTCGCCAAGTTGAAGTCGCAGAAAAGCTAAGTTCTTGTGAAGGACGAGAAATTGACTGGCTCGGGTTTTCCCGTACACTCTCACGCACAGCAGCGATGTTTTCAGCAGACCTTGCGTTTCGGTGACGTACGGGTGTTGGCTGATTATTTATCGAACCGGTTGACTCGAATTTGGCCACCAAACGTCGAATAGTCGACTCGGCAGGACGGTTGTGGCGAGGATAAAAATCACGCAATGCGCGGAACGTTTCTCGAACGGAGCACTGATTTTGAAAATACATTTTGATAATTTGCACACGTTGTTCAATGCTATAGCCTTCCTTGGTGATTTGCCATACACTACCGAATCATTCACAACAAATTTGACAGATGTTGCTTTAACAACATGGCCGCTATAACCTAACAAATTTCGAGCGTCCCTATTGAAAGACCCTGTATTTCCCAATGTGCAACAATAATTTTAATATATTAATTTTATTTTAAAATTGTCCGTCATATTATTGGATTTATTTCATTGTAATTTGTTTAGTCAAACACTGTTTACTCCACTTTATACACTTTTGGACTAAACAAATCACAATGTCTTTAAATCTCCACAGTGTTTAATGTCTTAACTATAAATAATATATTTATTCAATTTTTAAAATTGTCATTATACGTTTATTCTGCACGATTTGATGTTTGCTCAATTGAGTAACATTGCTCAGAAAAAAAAACACTAGAAGAATATTTAATGTCACAAGTTAAAATTGTTTTATCTATATAGTATTTGCTGTAAATAAATAAAGGTAGATTGTACAGCCAGGATCGAAAACTAGAGAGACATCGCGCTAAAGCATATTTGCGAATGATAAACAGTTTGAAGTGACGTGAAAACTCTTTATAATGCCACGACGTCTTAGATTGTCTTAAAATATAACAGTGTTAGTTTTGAGTTTTACAGCAGTAATGTGTCAAATTAAAAAGCCGCTACGTAAGAATTTATGATTTAGGCTCATAAAGTGATGTAGTCATGTTTTTAAATAGATTTGTTTATCACGATTGACGAAGTCTCACACGTGACGAATCACATATTGTTCATACAATATAGCCGTTTTCTTGTCGAGGTAGGCAGAAAGGACAGAGCGTCAACCTTTCCCACCGCGCTATTTATCTGAATCGATAGTTTCTCGTGAAACTCATACGATTCCTGTGACTGCTTACGTTTCTCTCTTTTTAAAAACATTCACATAAGCCACCCATGTTTTAATTGGTCTTTTTCTACCACGCCGTCCACGCACATTTGCATTGTTAGTCTTTCTTCATTCATTCGTTCTATATGCCCAAATCCATCTCATAGGGCTCTTCTTCATATTAATCAATACATTAAATTGTATGATATTATTTATAGTTAAGGCATTAACATTGTGGAGGCTTAAAGGCATTGTAATTTGTTTTATTAAATACTGTTTATTTCACTTTATGTAACGGTATAACCCTACCGTTTTCAAGGTTTTCACCTCATCATCAGGGGAGCACAAACAATACATGCTTGTGTTTCCCTGATGATGAGGTAAAAACCTTGAAACCGGTAGGGTTATACCGTTACATAAAGTGGAATAAACAGTGTTTAATAAAACAAATGACTTAATACATTCCTTAAGTTCACATTCATTCCGTTTTGTCATACAATTTCCCCCCTTTGAATAAAATTAATTTCAGGGTCTCGATCTCCGTCAGATATTTATTAAATCACTTATTATAAAAGGGATGAATGCGAACTCGAGGCTTATGTATTTAATAAGATAAAGAAGATCATTATGTGAAGATTCGGGCACGTGGAACGAATGAATGAAAAAATACTAACAAAATAAAAATACAGTGTTAAATGTGAGTGGAAGGCGTAGTAGATATGTATTTGGCTTCTAGGTTAGGGTTTCGAGCTCGATTCCTGATAGATACCGAAAAAAAAGGGGCAAAAATTTATTTTTTAGTAACAAAACTCAAACGGGCTTGACGTTTGTAAGTGTGATTGTCTCTTCACTTGTTATATTATTGCTAATACATTAAATTACAAATTCTAAATCCAAATGCTCGATTAATAGGGTCGAAGACAACAAGTCTCGAGATACGAAAGTTTGGCGCTCTTTCTTCTATGCCTGCCCTTATGTAATTATATATTATAATAATCATCTTCCGATAGAAACGTTCAAACGCAGTCACGGAACAATAAGGGACGCACTGCATCTGAATCCGACCCCACGCGTTGATATATCATTTGGTAAAAGGAACATGTAGTGATTTGCGCCAAGAATTCGTAACATATTCTTGAGGGGAAGTGGTGTGTTTTGTAATGTTCTTCAGGTGGAAAAGAACATGTAACATGGTGTCTATTTAACAGGGGGAGAGCGAGGAGTAAAGAGCTTTAGGAAGTCTCCACATAGGCATGTGAGTATATTACTGATGCGAATGTAGGTAGTGTGATGAGGAGTTGGTAGACATGATGGTGATAGCTAGAGATTTAAGTATGTTTTAGGACGTGAGTGTGAATGTTACAGTTCAGTATTTACTCAGCGCTCTGCCCTCTCTGCTTACTACGACAGAGAAATGACGTGACGGTATTCATGTATGTATTGTGGATAATAAATTAAAAAATAAACGGAATTCCTCAATCTAGAATCAAACAAATTAAAGTTTATGGTGCTTCGTATTGTGTCCGATGAGATAACAAACAAATCATTGCAAGGATTTTTTTTCCAAGACTGATACCGTCAATCACTCGTGCAAAATACAAAAGCAGACTTTGAATCCAAAGATCATCAGATACGAATTAGTTAACAAGTGGTTTTAGAATAATGCTAGTCAGCAAAAACGGTCTTTGCTCATAGGATAAATAATATTTTATCAATCTTATCTTATACTCGTATTGTAAATATAAATAGAAATTTTGTTACGAATTTGAAAATAATCGAAGATCAATTATCGCGAAATCATACTATAGGGTCTGTTTTAGAGTAGGGATGGCCAACCTTTTCGGGCCATGTGATAAAACTGTATTAGGTAAAGACTATACGGGTCGGATAGTCTTTTTTACCCAATATAGTTTTGGGTAAAGACTATCCGACGTGAGTCAAGACTATCCGAAAATTTGAACGTCTGAAAACGATGTCGCATGTTGCAAAGGCAAGCGTTTTACTACCACCGCTACCACACACTCATGATAACTAAAAATAAAAATTATATTTTCTTGAATTCATTAATTGACATGATCAGTCCCTTGACGACCTCTGTTGGCTAGTTGGTAAGACGCTGAACTTATACGCGGCGTTCAGGGTTCGATTTTCGATGGTAAAGAAAAAATAGGGGGTTCCTGTCTGGTAAAATACAATATCAATCGTCTAGTAACAATTTTCGCGTGCGCTAGACGTGTGTGAGAGAGAGTTCCTACATTTTCACGTGCGATGATCAACTGCGAGTTTCGTACCCACTCCAGTGGTTTCAAAGCCAGAATGTTCGATAAATAGGACTGAAAACAATGTATCCATGTTAGGAATAAATTAATGTATATGTCAATTCCACAACCTTAAAATAATTGCACTTCCACGCATACTCCAGTGGCTTTAAAAAGCCCTAACGCTCGATAAATGGGGGCCGAAAACAACGTCTCCTGACCACGCTTTTCAATATGTCCAACACAGGTTCGGACATGTTGAAGGGCACTATACGGATGAAGGAATGAATATACCAATTCTACAATCTTAAAATAATTTAACGAATCAGAGACCAACATACTAATTCAAATCAATTGAGCAATGGTCGAGTTCATGAGCAATGAATACCCCGTCAATGGTGAATGACTAGACATATAATATTAGACATTCTACATATATGAATTATTCATAGGTGAACTCGTAAGGTGAACGATTCTAGCACAATTTAGTGTTTTTTTATAGAAGGTTTGGTTTCTTAAGAACCAAGACGTCTGTAGCCCTTACAATAAAATAGTCTTCTTCCCAACCTGGGTTTGATTTTTGTCACATACACTCATTTTAACATAATTATAGTTGGTCAAAGTGAATGGTGTATGCGTCAATAACATCAGGTACGCAGATGATACGGTTGTTCTGGCAGACAGTATTGACGACATTCAAACGCTTATAGATAGAATTAATGGAGCCGGTGTGAGGCTGGGGCTGAACATGAACGTGAGTAAAACTAAGTTCATGGTGTTTGGCCGGCAGGATCACGCAGGAGCACGTCTTACATTGAGCAGTGCTGATATAGAGTGAATTTTTTTTTAATACCTCGGAAGTATCCTAGTTGAATACCTCGACCCAGAAACCGAAGTGCGGTTTTCCAATATGTATCCCATTTAAAATCCATCCCCTTGGATATCCAGACCCTAGAGTCTGCTCGTAAGATTGTTTTTTCCCCGCCCCATTTACCATTGAATCACAACTCTCCCCACTTCTCTTCCCCTACCTCATACTATTTACACTTGCAGAGGAAATATATTGTAAGCAATTTAGTTTTTTTTCACCTGACGATAAAGACGGAGGTCTTCGAAACCGGCAATGAACTCAAAATAAACCAGTGGTGAACACAAAAATATAAAACAAGTGTTTTATTTATTTCTTTTTACATAATAAGGGACTCTTTACGTGATTTACTCTTTGCCTAACTTACGTAAAAGGGACGTGACGTAATTTTGTATGTGTGTATTATTAATAAGAATCAAAGTTTCGAGACGTGTTCTGTCAGCCTACGCACATGGGGTTCAAATTCTAAATGAGTACAAGGAAACACGCCCCATAGTTCAATTTCCAACTTAACGAGTATTCGTTAACCAATTTTTTCAAAACTCGAAGTGCCAGTAAATTTGCGAGGCGACTCCAGTTCGAGTTACTCTATCCCTTCATCTAATTACTTATCCCATATGAACTCCTAATAAATCCCCACTTGATATGGGAGAGACAGCACGTACAGTGGATCATTACGTGGTATCATGTGTGAAATAATAAACCTTATTTCAAGTGCTTAGATGTAACTGAATTTATCTTAGTCTCTCTTTTCATCACCCAGGGGAGCTTAAAATAAATCCCTTGATTCAATTATATAAACTTCGTGGTTTCGAGATATTCGGCGCTATTAAAATAAACAATTTCAATAATTTATTTTCTATAACATTTGGCGGGTTTATTGGCAGGTGGCAAAAAAATTCAAACAACCAGACGTAAGTAAAAAACGGTTATATAGTCACAAAAATTATTATCATGTATACTCGTATGTCTCTAGTGTACCTTTTGAATCTGTGTCCGAGAGATTTCCTTCGGAGAGGAATAAAACTTCGAGATCGATATCGTCTTCATCTAGTAAATTTATTCTTCCAAATCGATCCTAGAGGGCGGGGCATAATGTTAGAGCTTTTGTCGTTGCTGATCCTGTGGCGTGGAATGGTCTGGCTTTTAGTGTTAGAGATATGGGTGGCGTGTGCAGCTGCAGGAAACACTTGTAACAACTATTTTGGGAAGTCTTATAAAAAATTATGATATTATGAACACTACACACAAATACTACAATACACTATACTACACTCCATATAAAGCCGAATGTGTTACTATTACATATCGGAAAATATACAGAGGTTTCTTTGTAATTCATCTTACCTTGATAAGTTTTCTGCGATTTTCTTACCTAATGTGTTTTCCTAAACATATGCAAATACGGGTAAGTAGCTTATTTAATGGCCGCACCCACTACCTTCGTATATTTACACTCAGCTTATAAAGATTTATTTTGTAATATTTTTAGTGTGTTAGTACTTTCGAGTAAAAGCGCCCTTAAGAAGAGTGCTCTCTAATCGGCGCTATATAAATTGTTTTAATTATTATTATTCAACCAGTTAAGCTATTTCTTGTCGTTGTGTCATTTAAAGAACAACCAAAGCGCAAAAGAGCGCTCATGTGTTAAATTAAGTGTCTAAAAAAATGGACATTTCCTAAGATTCTCAATTACATAAAACAGGGATCGGCAAACTTTTTTCGTTAAGGGCCAGATTGTAAAAAACTTTACAAACATTAAAAGGCTCGACGGGTCAGGAAGCAAACTCGAGGATATTTATACAGGTAATTCTACGTATATAGCAAAAAAAACAGGTTTTACCTTTTTTTATTACACGGTGATAATATTTATACATATTTTGCTGACACACTTACGAAAAAATAAATATAATGTTTACATTTCTATGGCGTTTTGGTAAAGAGGTACAAGTCATCAATTACTTATTTGTCAGTTTGAAGTTTTGCAACACTTGTATTCCTGAAATACAGACCTCAGGTAAGTTTTAAAGGTAAACTTTGAATACATAAATAATTTATGTATTCAAAGTTTACCTTTAAAATTTACCCGAGGTCTGTATTTCAGGAATACAAGTGTTGCAAAACTTCAAACTGACAAATAATAATAATTGATGACTTGTACCTCTTTACCAAAACGCCATAGATTTATTAATGAAGATATTACATAAACATGCAAAATTTTCGTATTATTGATTAAGAAATGTAACATAATAATAATAATAATAAGCTATACTAATGAGATGAATGGAATTGATTTTTCTGAGATAACATTTCATCAAACTGGGAATCGAAGTTAGTACTTCCTATCATCAAAATTCATCCCAAATGGTCACCTGTTTGTGCTAACCTGTATTATATATTTTACGTACTTCATTTTTGAAAATGTCTTTTCACATAGGTAGGTACTGCCAAATACTAACTAAAACAATTTAACAAAACTAATAACATGAAAATGATTTAAAATTATATTGGTTGTTATTAGCTCGAGGGCCGGGTTTGACCCGCGGGCCGTAGTTTGCCGACCCCTGATATAAAATAATCAACAAAGCAATTAATATCCGTTAACCGTTATACATTTTATAAAGACAAATAGCTATAATTATTATGGGAAATCAATTATTACCAAGAATCAAGGATTAGAACGTCAAGGCTGGTGATTTATGTGAGACAAACTTGAAGATGGATCACCACCATGTTGCAAGCGATCGAAAGAGACTATGTTATGTGAACTGGGCGGGTATGTCGGTTAAGATGAAAGAGCTACTAGATGTTGTTTATGTCTTGAAACGTTATTTACGTTGGTCAATCTAGAGTAATGGATGATGCTGACATGACAACGGAAGAATTGTGTGACACGAAAAGAAAAGAAGCTTGAAGGAGTGCTACATTTTTGATATTCATTTTGAATACATTGTATGATACAATCATATAACTTCATACCCGAAGGCATTGAACCGGTTGAATGTTAGAAATAGACGCCAAATTCACATACTGTCTCTATTGTATAGTATCCTTTATAACTGTCCCGCCACCCACTCTTATTTCGCCGAAAATTTTCAGCGTCTTTCCAATCATGGATTAGCGCTACGCTCAAACAGAGATTGTTTATTGGCCTTTCCAGTTCACCGCTCCTCTTTCTTTACGTCGTCCTTTACTGTCCATGCAGTGAGACTCTGGAATCAGTTACAAACCAATATAAAACTCGCTCCGTGCTTGGCATGCTTTAAGAAACGACTGAAAAAACTCTTAATTTCTAGTCAGTAAAATAACGTGTTTCATTCCTGATTTTTCTTTTCCTTTCCTCTCCACCATTCTTTCCTTTTGATTGATATCTCCTCAGATTATATGAAAAAGAATGTTCGGGTGATTGTCCGTCTTTGTGGGGTTCGTGGGCATGTGCTCACGTATATGTTTATGGATTTCGTGGGGATGGATAGTCATTTGTAACTTACTTCATTAACTTTTGTCTGGTTGGTTGGAAGAGATTGCCGCCTAGCAATAAGGCCGCCAGATTGTATTTGCAATAAATATTACGATAAAACAATAATCGCGCTTCTCTTCAGTGACATGGCATGTTCTTTTCTAAATCTATAATAATAATATTATCCTAGGTGAAATAAGTAGTGTACACTGTATTGTCAGCTAGAAAAAACACCCAAGTAGCGTTTCTATCGAATCTCACGGGATCGTATGTACTATATTATATAATATATAGACCAAGGGACTTGGCCGCTCTGCGGCTCCACTCTGGATTAGCGATGCACTCCCCCTTGTAAATGATAATAGTATGTATCTTATATATTTCATCCACCAGTTAAATAGCATATATATAAAAAAAATAATTGCAGGCCATTTTAGAATTCTTTTTCTTTTTCTTCATCTTATTTTAGGTCTGTTGGCCTGTTATGGTCCTGCATCATTGTTTGCCTCTTGCGAAGTCGACAACGTGGGAGTGAAGCGTGGAAGCGGAAAAGAATTGAGGAGGAAAAGATCCGAATAAATGACAACATTGAGAAGAATACACGGAGTGACAATGTATATCATAATGCGGAATCAAGTGATTAGGGATGAATGTGAACTAAAGGCTGATGTGTTAAGTAAGCTGAAGAAGAGTACGTTGAGATTGTTTGGGCATGTGGAACGAGGAAAATAAATACTCATGGTCACTTGCAATGTGGAGGGTAACTGAAACAGAGGTAAGTTCACCGGGTGAAGAGTGCTACGGGCTTGTCATTGCTACAGGCTCTGAGGACAACGGAATGCCAAAAGAACTGAAAAAAGTGTACACGACTTGCAGCGATTTCAGTGTGGGTCGCGTTCGTCAGCACTGAGGTCATGCCACAGAAGAAGAGTTCCATTTATCTTGTTCCCGGTCGCTACCATTTTCGTAATACACATACATACATACTATCACGCCGTCTCTTTGTCAGAATAGGCAGAGAGGAGAGAACACTCGACTTTCGTATCGCAACATACATCTTTCACTTTTTTCAACATCCATACACCTCCTAATACAGCTCTTACGATTTCCCTGACTTTTTACTTTTCCTTGATCCAACCATACTTCTTTGGTGTTTCTCTCCCACGCCTTCGATTCACATTTGCACTTTATTTATATTTGATTTGTTGGTCTTCCTTCATTCATTTGTTCCACGTGCCAAATCATCTCAAAATGCTCTTCTTCATCTTACTCAACACATCAGCCTTAAATTCATCACATTCATTTCTGATTACTTCATTCAGTATTCTGTTATATTATACGAGTATATTGTCAACCCGTGTATTCTTCTTAGCGCAAGCATTCTTTCAATGTGCCTTTGACATCGCACGTCAACATACCGCCGAGATAACAGAACTCGTCTACCTTTTTTTTATTTTATTTATTTAACAAACTAATGTATAATACAAACATTTGCCAAAGGTTTTAAAAATGTATATCTTAAGAACTAATCTAATTTATGTATTATAACTATGAATATACATGTTCACTCGTTCAGCCTATTTACATTTCATCACATTCACTCAGACCTTGGTCATATCTGCTAATAATGTAAGTGGACTAGTCAAGCCAACAGATGATGCTTCGGAAGCCTGTGCTTATAACGGAAAGGTAGATCGGACTTACTCTCGTAAGCACCCAGGGCAGCCCTATTCCAGTTTCACTATTAGTTTAATAAATGTCTTAATTAACTATTCTCTCCGACTAAGTTATTTCAACTAATAAACGTTACGTAATCGACTATTTCTAATAAATTGACCCATATACGTACTATCATAAATTTAACATGAAACGGAAATATAAATAAAATTATTCAAATAGTACAAATCAATATATTGTAATAACTAATATTACGACAACGTTAAAAAACGCAATCGTTAAAAAATCGAAAGTCTTTCGTTTCCAATGAAGTAACCCACCCCAAGGTTGCTTACAGCGATAAATTATTGGTTTTATCCGCTTCGCAATCCGGCTTTACTGTGCCGGGAGCATAAATCAGATGGGTTACGTGTATAAATACGACAGACCTGCGTACGATATCAGAAAAACGTCAAATTAATTGGATCGTGTGATAGTGGAACTGGCGCTATGAATCGATACTGAAGGTCAAAAAAATAAATTGTGGTCATAAATAATTTAATCGACTGCAAAAAATATTCTCCTGGAAACGCGTTTTCTATGAGAATCGTTTATGAAGAGAAACAATTCGATTTATAGGCTTATTATTTGTATAAGTAAGCGTTGTATACTGTCTCCAGCACTTTTCAGCATCTAAGGGTGAATACATAATGAGGGTAGAACTTGAGGGGTGGGAAGGTTGAACAACAGTGGCTGACAGGAAAAAATTATATTCTTTATTTATTATTTTTTACATTTGATACGGGTTTAACCTAAATACATCATACAACAAGAAAGAAGGATTCAAATCATTAATATACTTGTAGCATAGTGACAACAGGAACAGTGATACACATGCCATCCTGTGAAGTGACTCACTTATACTTACAAAGTTTATTAAGGAGTTTAATTATCAATTTATCCATCGAGATGTGGAAGATATCGATTTTAGAAAACTCATTCAGCGAGGTCATTCCGTGTGCGAGTGGTGATGCTCTAAACATCTCAGTTCAGGAATACGGTACCGAAAACAATCTCAATTCACTTAATTAACAAAACATTGTCGGTCAACAAAGGGTTTACTAATTTTTCCGTTAGCAATTTGTATATGTATAAAACGGTGAGTAGATCTCTTCTACCGCTTTAGGAACAATATCCAAACATACCAATTAGAAAAATGTGAGATAGACCCAAGGGTTATATCCTAAAGAACCGTGGGTACTCTTTGCAATGAAGGTATCGCAGATATCTCTTTTGAATTATCTTAACTATCAGGGTATTCTGTATTCCTCTCGGGTTTCAAATGATTGAGCCGCATTCTACTGCGAACCAGTGAATCATAAAAAAATATTTAATAACACTGCCACCATCAAATGCCCTATCACAAATCCCAGAACTTTATTGACAAATGCGCTAATGATACTAATCTTCTCGCAGCCAGCGAAGAAGAATTGGCTGAAATGCTCAAGAGTTAAAGAGAAAAGCAGAAATTTGGGATTGAAGATGAAACGCAACAAAACCAAACTAATGATCGTCGACTGAACATGTCAACTACATCTCAATGGCCTCCTCATGGAAATGGATCTTGTGGAGGAATTCGTGTATCTTGGATCTACAGTAATAAACTCCGGCGACTCTATTACAGAGATAAATCGCAGAGTGGAAATGGCGAAGAACGTAATGACTAGTCCAGTCAAGACATGGCAAGACAGAGGAATATCCTGGAAGATTAAAACAAAGACTTGTTGAAGCATCGGTCTTCTCTATATTTCTATATGGAGCAGAAACGTGGACAAAAAAGTATATCGATAGAAGGATGATCGATGTGTTCGAGTTTTGTTTTTATTTTCCTTTGAAATTTTTATACATTTCTATGGTATGTCTTTCGTATTTTATGTATTGTACGAGTATTATACATTATCGTTGCTGCTGGGTCTCGTAGTCGAGAACTCCCACGCATTGCCAACGTCGATTCAGTAAAAAAATAAAGCTGTGCCGTGAAGTGTTAGTTTCTTGCTCTTTTTAATGCGAGTGAGCCGTTGCATACCAGCAAACTCGCCGGTCACACCGCTGTACTGTATCCGATGGCACACCGAAGTTATATGATCGGCATGTTTTTTTTTTCCTTTTTATTAAAAAAAATACATATGGCCGAAGTCATGGGTATTCTTACACCCTCAAATACTAGGCGGAAAAAAATTACTGTTACCGCGCGGCCATGCATTTCTTAACTGTAAGGATAGGAAGGTACGGTGGTGGCAAAACATTTGCAAATGTCACGAAAGACCGGGAGATGAGAAGGAAATTGGAAAAGGACACGAAAACAGGAGTTATGGAGAAACACATTTCGTCATGTAAACAAACTGGAATAATGGTTTTATTATTATGAATCAAATACATTGAGTAATCCAAATCTTAAACGCCACACGGACAAGTGCACACTGAATTGCCTTATCCGTCCATCCGGCAACCTGCTTTATGGCTACCAAGAAGGAAAAAGAATAATATAATACAACAATAACATAGAATAATAACATTTTAACGATAGAATAACAACGATAATATCGACGGATATACGCAATAAAGACCTAACCCGCAAAAAATATATATTTTTTAGTTATTTTGTTATAGCCAATAACTAATTACGCTTTCGTTACATACAATATAACCTGGTGAGCTTATTGCCATGTGACAATCTCTTCAAAACCAACCAAAAAGATTTTTAGAGGCCTAAAATTGTCGATTTTAATGGATATCCAACCCGCAGCCCCCAGGTTGGAAGACAAGCGTCTTACCAACTTGACAACGGAAGTCGTTTATTTATATATTTATAAAAATACTCGGAAATCAAAACAAAATGATTAAATTCAATGTATCCATGAAGCCCTGTAGATACTGACTTGTAGTCCAAAAATATACATAGCGCGCTGTTTCGTAACCCCCTTATTTAGAAGACACCTGTCTCCTAACCCAGAGGTTGCGAGTTCGATAGGCGTCGACACCCGGAGGCTTGAAGTGAAAACCGGACTGATATATTTTTTTAAAGGATATCAGTCCGGTTTTCCCTTCAAGCCTCCATAACACCTTTCTGACAGTAGAAGATTTCCACGTGACGATAACTTTTCTATTTTTTTAACATATGTATTACAATCTCTTAAAACAGAAATTGTAATACAATACAAACATTATATATTATTTATAGTTAAGGCATTAACATTGTGGAGGTTTAAAGACATTGTAATTTGTTTTATCAAACACTGTTTATTCCACTTTTTGGTAACGGTATAACCCTACCGGTTTCAATGCTTTCACCTCATCATCAGGGGAGCACAAACAAGTTTTGTTTGCGCTCCCCAGATGATGAGGTGAAATCCTTGAAACCGGTAGGGTTATACCGTTACAAAAAAAGTGGAATAAACAGTGTTTGATAAAACAAATTACAAATACGAACATTTTTTGGACTACCTCAGTGGCCTAGTTGGTAAGATGCATTGTTTGGTACATATACACACTATCACACCGTTTCCTTGCTGGGGTAGGCAGAGAGAATATACCTGAACTTTCCTATACACAAACACACATTTCGCCTCATGCACATCCGTCTTCTCATCAAGCTCCCACGATTTTATCTTACTTCTTAAATTTCATTATTTCCCACTTTTCACTTGGTCCAACCATACTTATATCATTCACTTGATCCAACCATACTTTTCTTATATTTCCTCAACCATGCCTCAACTCACATTTGCACTGTATATTTATGCCAGTATTTTTTTCATTTATTTATTCCACGTGAGAATATTCCTCTTCATCTTGCTCAACACATCACCCATAAGTTTATACTCATCCCTAATCACTTCATTTCTTATACTGTCATACATCGTCTCCCATGTATTTATTCTTCACGTGTGCGCATTTATGCAACTCTTTTCAGTAATTTTCCACGTTTCACTCCCGTACATGAAAACTGGTATTAAAACACTGACTGGACTCATCTTAGCAGATTTTGATCCTGTTCGGTTCGATGTATACGTTTTAGTGCCCCATTGCCCCGTTTTAGTGACAGCGTTGACGATACTGGTACCAACATATACAGAGAATGAATTCCACAAGAATTCCATACATAGCTCTGCATGGGGTACCGGATGGACGGCGTCCACCAGGGAGACCCCCGAAACGATGGAGAGATAGCTGGAGCTCAGCATCACAGGGCGACAATCCTGCAGTAACAGACTCTTGAGTCTATAGAAAGTTTAAGAAGAAGAAGACATATGACAACCTCCATGGGTATGACGCTTGACTTCCACCCGGGGATTTGTATTCGATTCCCGATGCTACCTGAAAAAGGGCTTAAGACTATGTCTGGAAACAATACGCATTCACGTTGGACGCTCCTGTGAGTGTTGCTGCCTCTGGTTGCCCGGTTCTTGTTTATATGTATTAGTGCCCCATTGGCTTTGTTTCCTATCGCTACACGTTGTACGATATCCCTCGTAAATCTTCCATAATCTGAGAAAATACTACTTAAATAGCAGAAAACTTGCTCCAATCCTTCTGAAGTCCTCGGTGATTGAACTTGCTCTAATCCAAAGTAATGTTGATAGAAATGTGTGAAAGGAAAAGTAAATGTGATAATATATGGGTGAGTTTGTAAAAGATACAGCTAGACATATTCTTACTTAAAGAGAAAGAAGAAGAAAACATTTGTAGTACAATTATTTATTATTTTCATTTCCCATATGTTTGAGGCATTTCGAATTAACCTTAAAAACATAGGTTGATCGGTTTGGATCCTTTTTGCGTATATTCGTCCATATAATGGGTCCCGCTGCTTGACGGGGCCCGCGGTGGCGGGGCGGAGTCGGGGAGCCGCGTGATCCGCTCTGATTCAGTCATTGCCCTTTGGGTCGAGGTAGACTCGGAAATCAGAGCCTGCTAAAGAAATTGAAATCCCGTCAATTGATATTTTATATAAAGAAGAAGACATACATTTAAATGTTTCTTCGTATCAGGGTACACCTCGGCTCCCAGTGGGTGTATCTAAGCTTTTGAACCAAATTCTCTCTGGTCATGAGGAGCTTTAATGGCAAACTTTTAAGCTTCAATCATGTCGATTAGACCTGTCATTCAATTTTTGCGGACATCTGGATCAATCCGCAGAGAACATGCTGTAGAACTGCGATGAAATTCGAGTCAATAATTTCCGAAGGGAACTCCACTTAGCGGCGTTCACTCCATCGGTTCATCTTCGGACCGATTGGCTACTCCAATCTAGTGGCGTCAAATGATAGTTTTGTAACAATTGAAGTTTTCTGTGAAAGTACTGGCAGCGTGCTAGGCTGTTTGAGTTCTCGACTTTAAGCTGCTTTATAAGTGTATTTAGTGCGATGCGAGTCATTTTCCTTCTGCCGTGAGATCAGACTTTAATTGCGTCGTATGCAGCGGCGGCTGGTCTCGAGGTGTGTTGGTGTGCTGAGCACCAACGCACCTCGAGACGCTGAGCGAATATGAAATATCGCTGTCTCACGGTTTACTGTACTATGTTCGGTGCGTATTGGAGATCGCTCCGGTAGTATTAGCAAACTTGACCGGTCAATTTGAAAGAATTTTTTTTTTTTATTTTACTTTAAATTTTTTTAAATTTTCACTTAAATAAAAATCCTCGTACTATTTGTCAGTATTCTTATACATATTTAATCTATACAAATATTTAACATTTTCGGAAGTCATGTTTAATATATAATATAATTATTGCAAATTATTTCTCCAGTTCAGCGCACCAACGCACCTCGAGACCAGCCGCCGCTGGTCGTAGGTACTATTTTCACACTCAGGTGTGTCGCCACCAGAGAAGCCTCTTTAGACAGTTCCTTTTTCGTCAGTACGTGACGTCACGCTCATAAAAAATAGAAGATTATGATCTTCTAGCGTAGATCGCGCTGGATGGGTGTTACTTTGTCCCCGATAACAGCGTAGGTGGCGGTGGGATCGAAATGAACTGTTTATAACGAAGTTCAAGAAGAGTTAATGCGTTCGAGGATGGTACACTGTATATCATATGTGTCAATCGTTTCATTTAACTGTAGTATTTCTCTTTTTTTTACCTCCTGCGACGGCTTCCATCAGACAAAATATGGCCAGTCTAGGTAAAAGTTTGGCCATACCTGATCTTGGAGAATATCTTGGTCAAAAAGTCATGTTGGAATATCCACCGCCATCCAACACGTTCTTTACCGTAAGCATCGTTTTTTTTTTTTTTTTTTTTTTTTTTTCATATTCCTTATATACTCGTACATTTGTCTAGCCCTAACTCTCCCCATGCCAAGTCGATTTAGATACTCATATAATATTTCAACTATGTTTCAATTATAAGGTAAAACTTTTGGAGCGAACTTTCTTAAAGGTACACCCATATCTCGCTTTACAGGTTCTCTTTTAACGACATTTCGCTATAACTGTATTGAAAAAATGATCAACAAATTCGTTTTACGGAAAATGTTTGATATGTGATATATTTTTTAATTGTAATTCAAATTATGTTTGTCACGGTATGGGCAAGATCCACCTTTAATCTAAACGGAAGAAAAAACAAAGAAAGAATGATTTTATATTTTATAATACATAGTAAACTGCTTGAATGGATTTCCGGCCAGTTTCTGCTTTGCAATTGATAAATTCTAATTTTCAATTTTAAATGCTATAATTCGTTATATATGTGTACATATTACGTACGTACACGTTTTCTTATACCATGTACATAATTTATTCTTTTTTCAAAATTTCATTTGTCTTTCATGGAACATGCGATATACGGTCAACTTTTCAGGAACGTATATCATCCGTAAAGCGAGATATGCGTGTAAATTGTTCCTTTAACCCTTTGTTACCTGAACATAGAAATAACTTGCTTATTGCATTTTTGTTGAGAGGGTATAAATTTTTTTTTTTATTCTAAGTCATCCAAAAAAGGGTGGTACAAATTTGTACTGTCAGTGAAAAAAGGCATAATAAAACGACAAATAAGAGTATGTTTTGAACAATCGTGTTAATAAATCAATCAATTTTACAAAAACAAATGTTAATGAACTTCTACTTTCAATAAACACACTTACCTGCCATTTTCATTAATATTTTTATATCCAAAAATGAACAATAAATAAAACACGCGTCCAATCAGTGTGACAGTCAACATTCACCTGAGATACCTGGTGGCATTTTTAATAAATACACGTTCCAATACTGCTTGCATTGTAAAATATTAGTACACATATGTGATGACAGGGATTGATCAAACAAATTTTGATGTATAATGCTAGAATGATCGTTTAAATCTGGTGGTACAAATTTGTACCGTCAGATGGCAAAGGGTTAAAATGATTGTGACTCAGAAATTAGTCAGTATTGCTCGGTCATTGTAGAATCGTTATACAAAGAGCCTATGCAGCGAATGATGCGTCGAATCCACGGACCAGCAACATTAATAAAGTGACTGTAAACTAGTGTACACCGGCCTGCCAATGGTCCGGAGCAATGAATCGGAACGCAGGTGCAATTATTGGCAATATAATCGGCAATTGTACGGCCGCGTGAGCGGACGATCGAAATCGAATACCAGAGCGGTCAACGAAAACGTTGTTTGTTGTTTTTTTTTTCTTGTTTCATTTTGCCAACGATCGCGCTGGACTATAAACTGATAGCATTTAGATTGATCGATGAGCGTGTAAAGTTTCATTTTGTTTGATAACTACATATATATAACATACTTATTTTGTAAATTCCTCGATGTTACTATCACGACTGAGTTTTGAGCTTCTTTACCGACCTCTTCGTCGAGTAAAATAAACCAGGGTTGTGGAGTCGGAGCAGAAGTCAGGAGTTGGAATCATGAAGTCGGAGTAGAAGTCAAGTGTCGGGATCATGAAATCGGCGTCAGGAGTCGGAATCATAAAATCGGAGTCAGGAGTCGGAATCATGAAATCGGAGCAGAGGAGTCGGTTGGTTTTTTGTGGAGTCGGGAGATGCTAACATATTTCACAATCGACGACTTCAAATTTTAATTTTTTTTAAAGCTTATTT
Organism: Odontocerum albicorne; assembly: GCA_949825065.1. Classification (NCBI taxonomy): domain Eukaryota; kingdom Metazoa; phylum Arthropoda; class Insecta; order Trichoptera; family Odontoceridae; genus Odontocerum; species Odontocerum albicorne. The sequence goes on from OX463862.1 coordinate 16,623,343, forward strand.
TTTATCTACATTCTGAAATTATGAATTATGTACCATTTAGTACAAATACTGTGTAGTATGATGAGGAATCCCCGTAGACATTATTTGCAAAAAAATATATATTTTAGTAGTTACGCCATATGATTATAACACATGATTAGCAATGTATGCTATCATTGGAGTAGGAGTCAAACATTTAAAATTTCAAAAGTTGGAGTCATAATTTTTTTGCTGTCTCCAAAACACTGAAATAAAAATTAGTTTTAATACGTAGCCAAATTAGACAATATGTAATATGTTATAGGGGGTCTCTAGTGGTAATATTGATTGTCACATATCAAATTTTGCGGTTTACACGGCAACAATTTTCCTGGATTAATTAGATGTTTCTTAATCTTCCTGGATCAATCAAACCTTGGAACAATCTTCCTGGATCAATCAAATGTACTGCCTCTTGATCCATATAAAAAAAAACTAACTCGAGTATTCTTCATAACATTGGATGACATGAAGGACGATGAGAAAGAAAGAAAGAAACATTTACTGAAGCACTTATACCCTCAGATCTTTCCCATCAAGTGTTTAGGCACCTCAGAGAAAGAACCAAAATTCGTTTAGTGAAACCTCTAATATTCCCCATAGCGTTGTATTGGATGAACATGGATGATGAGAAAGAAACAATATATATAGCCTAGTTTACTGGGGATACGACAAATGAAAGGCAACAAACCCAGATCCATTAAAATTATATGTCCAAATCAAATTACCTGTTGTTTTTTCTCAAATTGTGTATATTTCTTGTCATGTGTAATAATAAAATAAATAAATAAATATATGAAATGCATTCCATATGTATTATTGGACACTGATGCTACGTATCCCATGGACCGCAAGGTGCATCAACGCTTCTATCATCCAAGAACTAGTAATTACGTAAAGACTTTCCACAATAAGCAAAACGATCCCTACACACTTTGGGCATGTTGCAAGAAAGAACAACGCAAGTCTCCAGAAGTTAGTGTTCACGACGATTGTTGAGGGAAAGCAAGCAAGAGGAAGGGGTCATGAAAGGTAGACGGACCAAATAAAGGATCGTCTTTAAACGCTCCATTCAGAGTGCATCAACATCGGGAAGTATGGAGATAAATGAAGTACCAAATTCCAGACATATCAGAGGACCAAGACTTTAAGCGCCCAAGAAGCTAAGTTGACAATTAATTTCAAAACATATTTAAAATAAAGCTACATTTTATAAAGCATATGGTGATACATACAATTGAAAAAGCAACAGGTATTTTTATAAAGGTAAAACTCAGAGCGGAAATTAAAAATTTGCCCGGGAAACGAATAATAAACCCATAAATCATAGCTATAAAAATGAAAAAGATGTGTGGAGGAAAGTATTATTAAAAAATTATAAAAAAAAAAGGAAAAGAATATTTTTTTAAGACTTAATTATGACATTTGTGAGACGACCTGTGTGGTTTAGTTGGTAAGACGCTTGTCCCTCACCCCGGAGGCTGCGGGTTCGATTCCCATTGGAACCCAGTTTTTTTTAAAAGGATTCCAGAGTGTTCTCATCCATATCCATACATCTCCTACGATTTCTCTTACTTCTTAAATTTTCTCCTTTCAAATTATCATTCACTTGATACTCTCCTTGGTATTCCTCTACCACGCGTTCCACTCATATTTGCACTGTATTTTTGATTTGTTAGTTTTTCTTCATTAATTTGTTCTGCGTATTTAAAACTATCTCAGAGTGCTCTTCTTCATCTTACTCTCACATTCATCTCTACTCACTTCATTCCGAGCCTTAAGTTCACATTCATCCCTACTCACTTCATTCCGTATTCTGACATACATTGTCACCCCATGTATTCTTCTCAATGTACGCATTTCTACATAATTTATTCAGCTCACCTCAGTCTTTTCCACGCCCAAACCCATACATCATAGTTGGCACCAAAACGGACTATCACGTAACATATTTTGATACTGTCCGGTTCGAGTATATATATGTTTTAGTGGGCCATTAACTTAGTTTCCTACGGCTACACGCAGATCGATATCTCTCTTAACTCTTTCATTATCTGAGAAAATATTACCCAAATAGTAGAATTCCTCAAGTTCCTCCAATCTTTTATTATTCACCCATATGTCGCATTTACTTTTCGTTTTAACCATTACTTTGGATTTTGCTACATTCATCTCATATCTTTCACTTCTCATCTCTCAATTTATTTATCAAACTCTACAATTCATCTTCACTCTCCACCATCTGAGAAAATACTACCCAAATATTCGTCAGCTTGCTCCAACCCCTCATTATTTACCCATTAGTCGCATTTTTTTTTCCTTTCACACGTTTCAATCCCCATTACTTTGGATTTAGCAATATTCATTCTAAGATCATCTTCTCATCTCTCATGAGGGGTCCAAAATGCGAAATAATAAAAAAATAAAACATGGAAATCACCCAACAATGACACCATTTTTATCTTCATATTTAAATTCATACTGTAACCGTACAGGCACAACAAATCTACATCCGTTGATAATTTCAAAATGTATTATCAAAACTAACCTCGGTTAATGCGATTCATTATATTATAGTTGCATTGAACAATTAGAAAATTGTTATTGTTATATGCATTGTTGCATCGGTTCCCTCTGAAGGACGTGCGTGTAAGTTTTACCTTGTTCATAATAAAAAAAACAATAATTATTAATAACACAGTATTTATTATACACATAACATATATACACTTTTACACCGTGACAAAAAAATGTACGCGTTTAAACACTTTTACACTGTGCAGTTTATTTGAAATCGATGCAGGAATTTGTCATACTACTGCATTCGTGAGGAAAGGAGTGAAAATTACTTTTATTTCAAGTAATCCCCACTACCAAGTGATGTGAGGGCATATTCCCAGATTCCAGCAATGATGGCTTTAAGATGTTAATCTCTTTAATTGACGCATAATTTCACACGTAAATATCGATAGAATCTTGCATGCTCCATGATCTCTTGCGCTTCACGTTGTGGTATATAGTGTGTCCCAAAAAAATGTACACATACTTTTATACCGTGCCGTTTACTTGAAATTGCTGCAGGAATTGGTCATACCACGCATTCATAAGCAGTTGAGGGATGAGAAGGACTTTTATTTCCAACAATCCCCACTACTTACGTGATGCTGGGCCAATTTCCAGATTCCAGCAATGATGGCGTTTAGATGTCAATCTCTTTAATTAGCGCATACTTGCAAAAGTAAATATCAATATAATCTCCATTGGTGATTTTATTTTATTAACGACACAACAGTGTCTTTATATACAGATGAACATGTGACAGGTTATACACATACTTAAAATTATTGACAAATAATACAAAACTTCATCTTAAACTAACATGAAGATACAAACATCAGTAGTAATAATAAACTACAGTCATTGTTTTAAAATTGTTTTATAATTATATGTATATTTAAGTTCAATATACTCGTCTGTATGTATACCACAAAATATTACCAAACTTCACCAAGCAGATTTACGTAATTGTAGAAGACTTATTTTATAGAGGTAAAGAACTCAGATTTGTTTTAAGTGAAATAACGCTTACATAGAACAAAAATTGGATTTTTTGAAAATTTTATGGATAGATCTTGAGATATAGAAAACACATGGGCTCACTTGTAGAACGAGATGCAAGTTGCTTTGCAGAATCGAAACCTTCCACATGTTGATGCAGGGTTACTCAACTCCAGAGGCAAAGTATTGTGCGAACATGTTGAAGAGATTTGCCGAAAGAAAATATTACGGAACGAAGTGATTGATGAGGACTATTCTTTGCAGTAATATGGTGCACCTTCCCACTACCATCATGATGTGAGAGGCTATATTGAAAAAAAAAATTGGCCGAATAGGTGGATTGGACGTAGAGGCAGCATTCAATACCCCACACCAGATCTTACGTCAATGATTTTTTTTATGGGGACTCGTCAAAGATAAAGTTTATAGCACAAAACTGGCAAAAGTTAATAAATTGAGAATAGCTATTGAAAGAAAATGCGCAAAAATACCATAAAATGATTCGTGATGTTTGCGATGCCACGTTATCGGCAGTGCGTGGACCAAAACGGTCATCAATTTGAGCACTTGCGATAACTAAAAAAGGTCATCAATTTGAGCACTTGCGATAACTAAAAACGGTCACCAATTTGAGCACTTGCGATAACTAAAAAAAAATCTACGTGTGTTTATTAATTTGGTGATCTTTTTTAACCCTTAGATACACGTTAATTATTATATAATTTATAATCATTCAAAATGTGATAACATTTTTGGGACACTATATATCGTTGCGCAAAGCGTAAGCTATGGCAGTTAAAGCGGTTTTTTTATTGCTTGGCAAATATTTTTAAGTCGAATTCTAACGCAAAATTACACAAAATGTTCGTAAACGGTGGTATTTGAAATTTTCAGTATCTCTGTTATTCTCAATTATATAGCCTTTATTTGATCGTACATACATACACATAAACCATTACGCAATTTCCCTGTCGCGGTAGGCAGAGAGGGTATAAAGTCATAGTTTCCTATCTCGACATACATCATTCGCCACTTCTACATACATTCATACAAATCCTACGATTTGGTCGTCATCAGTGGTAAACAGTTTTCCAGAACGGACACCATCTTCGAGTGCCTAATGTTATTAAGTTCATTGAGAATACAGAGTATTTTTTAAAAAGCACAATCACAGTCAACTCTCGGTATTAAAATACGAGTATGTAACAATACCACATTTATGAAAGATAACTAATTGTTATTATTCAATTCAATTTTTCACAGCCAGTAACTAATCTTTTGAATAAAATTAAGCACGATACTTGGCACCGATGGCCGATGGATTGGGATATAACTGGTGTAAATAAGGGTTCTAGATATAAATCAATCAAACAACATATCCCTTTGAAACCATGGTTTAATAAGAATAAAAATGGAAGTGTCTATCATGTGTCGTTTGCGGACGAGCCACTGCGTGATGGCTTTCTTTTATTCACTTTTACAAAATGGGTATTGTGGATAATCCCGGCTGAGAGTGTGGTCTGGATGATAAAATTATAGACCCTGTATTTTTCGGTTGTCCCTTGCGAGACAGATTTGATTTACTAAAAGACATCTTTACCACATCCAATGAATGTTGCGTTTCTTCTTTCTTCGTGGAACTTTTCCACTTATAGATCGATTGTTAAATTTTTGAAGCTTAATCAGTTGAAACTTTGTATTATATAGAATGGTAATGTTTTTTTATTGGTTTAATTACAATATATACTCATACAATATCAATGTGACTTTGGTTTGGTGGCAAAATCATCCTCGTTTTGGTGGATTGACTATTGAAAAAAAATCAGCATATTATTTTTAAGATTCTCCGTCATTTTTATTATAGGGGTGAAATAATGAATAAATGTGATATTTGATTGAATAATTCTGCTACTTGGAAAGTGGAAATGGGAAACGACGTCAACGAGTCACTAACAAGTTTCCAGTTCTCAAAAAATAAATTAAACCAAAGCAATGAAAGCTTTAATCACGTTTGTACATTGAAACCAAAAATGTGGTCAAGTCCTTGTTAACTTGTCATATTATTATACATCGGGAGTGTGATGGCAAAAGGTTGTATTTCTCATTTTTTGCATTTTTGAAGTTAGTTCCACAAAACTCTCAAAATAGTGTAATCTTTGATGTGGCAAAAGGATACATTCCTTACTCGTAGGAATACTAAGATAAAAAATATATGACAATATGCCATCTGAAAAGTTCATTATTATTGATATGGCAAAAGACCTCAAATGTAATCTCAAATATCATGTGGATCTTTGAATAATTTAGGAAAACATCATATCTATGTTAAAGATATGGTAATTTCATTTCATTTGATATGTAATACTTGAAATTTGATTAAATAATAGCTGAAATATTTGGTTTGGAAATTTTGTTTTTGCTCTCCTGTAAAATTGTGTCTGAGTGAGTTCTAACTAACTTATTGCCATCACACTACCGACATATAGATTTCCTAGACAAGCGTTCAATATCTGGGGTGTGTCAGATGCGCATTAGATATTCTTCCACAAAAGTACATTTGACAAAGTGTCCGAATTCATAGTCCGTTCTTAACACTAAATCCTAAGAAAAATGGTGGATAAATTAGTATTTCGAGTACAAATTTGTCGTAGATTCCTTAAATAAGGGAGTCACAAGGTTTAATTACCTCACTACAGAAGATTTTGTGTTGAATAAGATGACAAGCACGCTGAAATGGTTTGGACATGAACTCGTAGAACGAATGAATAAAGAAATACGAACAAAACAAAGTAAGTAAGCGGAGGAAGACTAAGAAAACTATGGTTGGATCATGTGAAAGGCATTTTGAAAGAAAACGTGGCTGGACCAAATTTTAAAATAAGGTAAACTGAGAAGTATGAGGAATATAATATTGTGCATAGTAAGATATATGAATGTGGAAGAAGCGAACGTTGTGTGTTTGATGGATAAAACAGTTTGGAGATCTGTTATCTCTGCCTACCCCGCAATGGAGACGGCGTTATATGTATGACATGTAAGTGTGTATGATAAGGTTTATAGACGTGGAAGAGGCGAAGAATGTGTGTCGAGATAGGAAAGACTGGCGCTCTGTCCTCCCTGCCTACCCCGACATGGAAATGGCGTGATGGTTGGTATTTATGTACTTAAAATACTGGAACGTACGAGGCCGGACTCGGAATAAAAATCGCGAAATTTTAATGTTAGGAATTAGTATTTAGGCCGGACTATGAATTCCTCGACTAGGAAACGTTGATCATATTTTTTTGAATCCCCACTTTATTATGCGTATTCGGCTTTATCAAAATCGATCTCTTTCTGGCGAATAACCCAATGCCAACCAATATGACAACGCTCATTACGAACTTGTCTCTCTTAATTCACAATGTTAACTAACTTTATAGTCTGCATTGAATTGAGATATATATAATAAGAATTCTTATTTCATTAATGTGATATTATTCCAAATTTTGATAAACAGAGCTTATTGTATCTACGTTTCAGCTTACTGTCAGTATATCGAGCTTTTAGAACATATTCCGCATTCCCCATTTCAACATTGCTCGCTGACTGGGAATACCCAAATTTCGATGAAAGTCAAGAAAAAGCGTTATCCACAAAAACTTTAAAACAGGGGTGGGAATACTAGTTGAATTGGTAATTAATTATATTTCATTAAAGAGCGAAAAATACTATAATGCAAATAAAATTAAATAAATATACGTTTATTAATAGCAACATAATATGTACATACATATATAAAATCATTCCGAAATCGCACATATATCTCAAGATAAATAGCAGAAAATACATTTAAGAGAGAAGCTATCAAAATATCTGGGCTAATCTCATAATATCCCACCGGTCGAGATACCTCCCACCAATATAGGGCGAGCCCGGCCGCGAAAACATCAGACTTTTTTCAGCGCACACCTTTGAACATGTAAATTAAGAAAAGAAAAACAGGGTAAAATATTTAAGTAATGATAAGTGGTTTGAAAATAATATTATTAATTCCATGAAACATTGTGGAGGTAATCATTACATTGTACCTATGTAATGAAATTAAGATGAATTAAAAATATAGTTCAATAACTATCGGATAACATTCATTAAATTACATATATAACGATATTTGTGTCAGCCATTATATAATTTAATACTATTATTCGAATTTGTACTGAAAATTAAACAAGTATTAGCAATTCATATTTATCTAAATATTGTGAAGCATTGATATATTGGGTTGATACAAAAGTAATGATCGTTTTTTATGATCCCAGGTAAAAAAAATCCCAGGTAAGAAATGATGAATAGTATCTTCTTTTAAATGATTCCATTGTATAAAGGATGCTTTCCCCCTACTTTCTATTTAGTTTTGGCCTGGCCAGAGTATAGTGAAAAGCCCTTGTATTTTTTCAAAATGTCGGTCGATAAAGTGCATTTACGTCATTGTTTACTTTATGAATTCCGTAAAGACAATACCGCGAGTGTGGCAACCAAAAACATTTGCGACGTGTATGGAGCAGATGTCATCAAAGTTCGACAGGTACGAAGATGGTTTACAAAATTCCGATCTGAGGATTTTTCACTATTTGATAAACCACGTACCGGGCGGCCATTGAAGTCTGATGACGACAAGTTAAAAGTCATAATTGACACAAATCCATGTCTAACCACCAGGGAGATGGCGTCGATGATGGGAGTCAACCAAACAACCGTATTAAAACATTTGAAGCGTATGGGGATGGTTTCGCGGTACAACGTTTGGATACCTCATCAATTGTCGGCTGCCAATTTATTGGATCATGTTTCAACGTGCTTTGCTTTGAGTGCGAGACAAAAACATGAACCTTTTTTGCATCGTTTGGTAACAGGAGATGAGAAATGGGTCGTGTACAACAACGTGACAAGAAAAAGACATTGGGCTATACCTGGACAAGCCCCATTAACAACTTCGAAGGCCGAAATCCATCAAAAAAAGTAATGCTTTGTGTTTGGTGGAATTGTAAGGGTATTGTGTATTTTGAACTCTTGGAACGCAATCAGACAATTACAACAGAACGATATTGTCAGCAATTATCCAAATTGAACATCGCCCTTCAAAAGGATAGACCAGAATTGGTAAACAGAAAAGGGGTAGTGTTTCATCCCGACAACGCGCGACCACATGTGGCTTTGATGACCCAATACAAGCTAAATGAGTTGAATTGGGATGTTATCAAGCATCCACCGTATTGTCCAGATCTTGCTCCTTCCGATTTTCATTTATTACGATCGCTGCAAAAAATTTTAAATGATAAAAAATTTGATACAATAGAGCAGGTAAAAACATCCCTTACTACATTTTTCGCATCAAAATCCACGAAATTTTACACTCATGGTATTAATAAGTTGATAGAAAGATGGGAGAAGGTTATAAGAACTGATGGAAATTATAAAATTGATTGAATAAATATTACAAATCTAAAAAAAAAATGTTTAATTGTATATGTAAAAAACGATCATTACTTTTGCATCAACCCAATATAATAGCAAAGAAATTTAATCATGTTGGTGCAGTGAAACACGAAAATCCCATTTGCGGTAATGGATAACAACCAGATAAGTTGACCTATTTTGTGCTTGCATTTGCCTAAAATTTGAACTATTTGTTAATTTTTTCCACACCTCCCAAAAAAAAGACACGATTTACGTAGCAGGAAAAGGATGAGGGCAGAGTAATGAATCTAAAATTCGGTAATCTTGAATTATGTATTACTTATAGATTTTTTGATTTATTGGATAAATATTTTTATAAACAACAAAGGTATACACCTAAGGTACCTTTTCAAGATGTGTACTCAAGAATTAGAACTTACTAAAATAAAAAAATAAAATTTCATATTATCGTCATTTAAAAACACTGAAAATTAAAAATATTATCAATGAATGAAAAATCACATATATAAGTCAACTTAAATTCAAAATTGTCATTTTAGGATAACTATAGATATTCCCAAGATCGACCTACATTCAAAATTGGCACTACTTTCTCTAGGTTATTAAATATTTATATTTTTCAAACTGCCAGTCACAACGAACAAATTTTTTAATGCGAAATGCGTATTACCGATTATCAAACGTCAAAATATAAACAACGTAAGAAGAATGCATTTATAGTAAAAAATTAATGTAAACAGTGCATAAATCACTGAACTGACATAAAATAAATAAGAATATAGATTAAACTAATCGAAAATTCGCTCTGAAAACATAAAAAACTCTCACATTCGTTATCAATGTGTAGATAACAGAGAGAGCGTAGGTGTCGTAAAAAATCGATGTTTATTATTTCTAACCTGCAATTCTTAGGACCGCTCGATCTGCCGGATCCAGTTGCAGTATACTCAAAGGCTTATCCTTAGCCCATTCCTTGAGGCTGAAGTCGTTTTCGAACTCCATTGCGCCCCTTGAGCCAGGCTATGGTTACAAAAAAAATCAACTGAATAAACAACACTGCACTATAAAATCATTACACACCATTTTGTATTTGATAAAATAACACAAAAAACACATCAGAAGTTACACTCGAAGTCACATTTCATTAGGAAAATGATGATAAAAACGTTGGAAAATCAATAAAAACTACAAACGCCAGTCGTCAAAGCATTGTAAATTCATGACTACAGCAAATCTCGAGTGTAGGGTTCGCGTGTGCACGTCGTTGCTGGAACAAATGAACTGATGCAAAACACAATTTTTTGAAAGAAACATTCAATTTATTTGAATAAAATATAACAAAAGACACATTAGGATTTAAACTATTAATACGATGTTTAAATCGCGACAGATTGTACGATTATCGTGGCAAATGGTTTGTTTGACAAGGCGCGCGACATACCCCCTTAACGTACATGATGATACTGGATAGTTCCGCAGATCGCCACGGGCGCTATATGCGGAGTGTTGTCAGCTGTTTTGATGCGTTATGGCGCGCGCATTGCACCCTAGGTTTAATTTTTTTCACTTTGGCGGCAAAAAATAGTTGCTTAGCGCCATTATGCATCGTGATGTTGATTGATAGTGAGAATTCAATAATATGTTATGATCATAGGTCAGTTTTTACGATGGATTTAATATTATAAATTATTGTGTAGTGAGATGTTTTTTTTATATTACGTAAAGAATTTCTGTTACACAGCCAAGATAAGTGGCAAATACCCTTCAAATAACTTGTTATTTATGAAGTATTTCGAGTTTTTATAAATATAATTTAATGCCATAATTTATAGTTCACCTTTCACACTAAATAAGAAATTTAAACTATTGTTTTTTCAGATGAAATTGGTATTTAAAGCTAAATTTAATACACATTTGTCGTAGCCATACACATCGTATTGTTGAATAAGGGAGTCACGTGGTTTCATTACCTCTTGAAAGTCCAACAATACAAATAACGACTTTTTTAGGTTAGAAATTAGTTTTAAGGGCCGGCTATGAATTCGGAACTAAGAGTGAACGAAAATTCTCTATTTAATAGCAATTGAACTACAATATTTTGCATATACTCTTTGAATTTCTGAACTTTGGAATATTGATATATACGCTCCGAGATTATTATCTGTAATTAGTTACAAAGATTGATGTCTTCGTTTACAACTTAATCGGTAAATACAATTATAAATTAATTTTATCTCATATTTTAACATCGTCATCACCATCATGCCATATCCCTAATGGGGTAGGCAGAGAAAACAAATCTCCTCTTAATCCATTCTGGCACACATTATTCGCTTTTGCCACATCCATACACCTCGTCATGTACACACTTAAAACACTATTTAAAAGGATTTCACCTCTATCAAAATTTGGTTCATTAGGTCGTATCTCGTTTATCTAGGGCTTCCCAAACTTTTCATACATTATTTTCTACTTGCATAGATACGATCATTTTAACGCATTTTAATTACATTTTATAGATTTTTCAAGTGAACGTTTCTGAACAAAACAGATGTTAAGGTAAGGAGTACGATTTCCAAGGAGGCATTTCCAAAGGCAGGTTGATTCGACTTATAGGTTGATAGAACAATCTATGGAAGCGTTGTCTCAAATGATTATCCGGAACGTACAAACCGAGACTGTTCAGGATGGATGGATGAACTAAACGTGTATCGTAGGTGGTATACATGTGTGCACTGCTTTCTGATATTTTTTTATACGAGTCATGTGAATGTTTATAATTTTCGTGACAAGATGTATTTATAGTCATGCGCACTCGACATTCTAATATGACTATTTCTTTTGCAACCTTTTTTTTATTTATTTATTTAACACTTTTATTGCAAATACAATCTGGTGGGTTTATTGCCGGGCGGCAATCTCTTCCAACGAACGCCGCATAAATCATTCAAATGAGTATCCGTCCCCACGAAATCTATAAACATATACGTGAGCACATGTTTTCATATAAAGTGAGATATCATCAATCAAAAGGAAAGGAAGGGATGGTGGAGAGGAAAGGAAAAGAAAAATCAGGAATGAAACACGTTATTTTACTGACCAGAAATTAAGAGTTTTTCAGTCGTTTATTAAAGCATGCCAAGGACGGAGCGAGTCTTATATTGGTTTGTAACTGATTCCAGAGTCTCATTGCATGGACAGTAAAGGACGACGTAAAGAAAGAGGAGCGGTGAACTGGAAAGGCCAATAAACAATCTGTTTGAGCGTAGCGCTAATCCATGATTGAAAAGACGCTGAAAATTTTCGGCGAGATAAGAGAGGGCAGCGGGACAGTTAAGGATATTATGCAATAGAGACAGTATATTAATTTTCCGTCTATTTCTAACATTCAACCAGTTCAATGCCTTCTGGTATGAAGTTATGTGATCGTACTTACGTAGGTTGAAAATGAATCTTAGACACACATTTTGAAGACGCTGTAATTTGTCCAGCTGTTCCTCTATAACATCCAAGTAACATACGTCCGCATGGTCCTGAATCGGAAAGAGTAGAGATTGTACGAGTAAAATGTTGGTTTTAGTTGGTAGGAATCTTTGCAACTTTAAGGGAATGAAGACTTTCTTAATGGTCGATAAAATACTATAAATTGTAATAAAATAAATTATACTATAAATTGAGAGTATATTTTTTCCATATTTTATATAATACGAGTATAACAACTGATTCAGCGTAAGGTTGCTAATTTTATCAACCGGTATGCCCGAACTGATTTGAACCAGAACACAATTTTTCATACTCGTTGTTATTATCAGATTACTGATATTAATTTTATCGGATTTTTTAAATCTATTTAAAACAACAATTCTTAAAAGTATAAAAGCACGTTCATCGGTGAAAAAATAAATGGTCCATGTGAGGTAGCAGCGACCGGCGCCCTAGGACTGCCGCCCTATTAGCACAATGGTTAAGAGGGGGTCCTGGGTATATCACTGTCTGGAACTCTATCTGCTGGGATCAAAGATTGATTGGAAAGAATATTAACCATCAAACAATAGGCACCACCTTCGTGCGTATTACACACATTACATCACGCCGTTTTCCTGTCGCGGTAGACAGAGAAAACAAGGAATCAAACTTTTCTGATACTATCTTCTCTGCTGAAAAAAGTCTAGCTTGGACTAATACAATAAAAGTAAAAGACGTTGGCGAGATTTAAGAAGTAAAATAAGACCTTGATTAAATTTGAAACAATGTTATAAATACGTTTGGTTTTCCATATTCCCATTAATGGAGGCTAACCGGTTTTTATCATAACATTCGTGTTTGTTACTTTTCTGCATTAATTTACATGCAAGAATTAAATAAATGCAAGATTGTTGAAAAATATTTCCTTAGGGCGAGGTCACACCAAAATGCTTCGTTAGGTGCTAAGCTAGATTTTACGTGACTCATTTACTAGGTGACTTCATGCCTGGCCACACCTAAGTACTACGCACAAATTCATTTGACAGTTGGGAGCGGTTGAGTCAACACACGATGTCATTCTCAAAACTAATCAATTTCATTACAACTTACCATCTTTATTTACTTTCTGTGCAACTTCATTCCATAGTGATTTTATTACAAGTACATTTTTCTATAATTTGCTCGATGGGTTCCACAAAGGCTCCCTTTTATACACAGCTGTCATTAAAACTTCCGCCATCTTGTAAATTAACCAACACGTATGTTTGCTAGGTGATTCACTCGATGACTAATCCTCATGCAACGTGGGCGAAGCGTGCAGTGTGGCCACTGCGATAGTATGCGGTACGTTGGTTCGCTAGGATATGTCGCCTAACTCGCAACATAGCTCTCAGCATCAAGCGAGGCTCCTTCCTGTGTGGCCGAGGCCTTAGCGAAACTTAAAAGAATGAATCACTACGATACGATCAATAATCTCCCTTCAGACTAATCTCGTGATATACTACTCGTACTAAGGTTCAAAAGCTTCCGGTCCGAAAAAGTTAAGAACGCGTTAGGAAAGATACTACGACGACCACGCCCATTGCAGGGTCAGTTGATTTTAGTATTAAAATATTAATACATCTACCCTCAAAAGTATATCAACTGGATACGATAAAAGTTTTTTATCGTTATATTTTGAAATGTTGAAAATTGAATATAGCGCGGTTATCAAGCTTTTTTCAAAGTAAGAGAAAAACCTAGTAGAAATTAAATGACGTTTAGATGCTGACGTCGTTTAATTTTTGTCGGGCGTTCCCCTTCTCTTGAAAGAATCTTGATAACCGCGCTATAATAATTTTTTAACATTTCAGAATATAACGAAACAACACGTCTTCAATCGACTTTAGTTGACATATCACTGAAGGTAGACTATCAAAGTGCAACTATACTATCGCCTGACTATCAAAGATAAAAAAATTAACCTATATCTGTTCAAACACGATCTGACTTGTTCAAGCCAAAAACTTTTGTTCTTAAATGATACTTTCTGGATCGAAGAATTTTGTAATTTTTTTAAATTAAAGCAATCTCACCTTGGGGAGGGTGTTTTGTGCCCTCTGTGTGGTTAAGTATTATTTATGGAGAAATATTACTAACAGAAAAATAGCGAACCCCTACTTGATTGACAAACTTTTACTTAATTACCTGTGAGTTATTTTAGGATTCGTGAATTAATATTGTTTTCGATGCCGTATTCGCGAACTGAGCTATTTGGTGGGTCTCCACTCACATACGATATGCCCTTGTTGAAAGAATTTTCCGATGTTCATATCTTCTATATTTCAGTGGATCTTCAGGTTTTTATAATCTTAAAGGGTTAAAATTTGTACGTCGATATCTTCCAAGGGAAATAAAAACTCTTATTGATTAATTTGTTGTATCGCGTCTAGATTATTGTAACTGTTTATTCTGGTTTGCCTGATTAACAAATTTCTAGACTCCAGTTTGCTTTCAATGCAGCTGCTAGACTGATATATGGTAGTCATAAATATTGCCATATTGGTCCGCTTTCAAAAAGTCTACACTGGCTTAAGTATCGCGAATGGGTTGATTTCAAAATTTGTTTCTTTGTATTAAAGTCCTTTTAATGGGATGTCTCCTTTGTATCTTTCTTCTTCTTGTGCGTCGTCCTTCCACGCATCCAGTAACCACAAACCTCTCCGAACTGTCTTCTTGGCCTAATACTTGAGCCTAAGTAAATAAAGTCAGTAACCATTTCTAGACCATGGCCATTTCTTTTTTTTGATGTGGCAATTGACGTCGTATCATCTGCACATCTCAGATTAGAGAGTTTTTTTCCACCAACATCAATCCCGCTGTTCCATTATTCTAGTGCTCTCCTCATAATATACGTGTTTTCTCCATATATGAGTAAGTTAGTAGATAAGATGCACCCTTGCCGTACACCTTTTTGCACTTTAAACTGTTTGGGACTTGATTGTTGACTTTGACTGTTGCAGAGCTATGTTAGTACAACTTTAGAAAGCTTTAGGAAGCACTTAAAGACAATCCTTTTTGGGGTGCCTTATCAACATTTATTAGTAGGTTCGAATCCTGAGTGCCCTTGAGGAGAGTTCGTTCTCTAAACGGTGCTATTGTTCTTTGATTACTATAATTATAAATTGGTGATTGAGTTCATTAGTAAACTTTGCATAAATAACTCAGCCACTTCACAAGGAAACATAAATAATTATTGTTCATATTATTTTTTTTAGACTTATGTATTTTTTTGTATTATTGTTTGCAGTAATTAGATAAAATCTGTATCAACTGTAAAAAAAATAAACGAAATAAATAGAAATATGTGTACAACAGCAGGCTTTTAACTTGTAAAAAGTCACAGGGATAGTGTGAATTGTACTTACAGTAAATGTAAACTATCACTAAAGTAGTCGGTAAATGTGGAAAAAAATTTCGTTTGATAACAAGTTATTGTTACTTTCTCAACTGTTTGTTATTTTTTTACTAACTGATGTAGGAAAGTTAATTTTATAAAAAACGAAAGAAAACATTTTAATAAAAAAAAATGGTCCATGAATTATACATTTCGACATGCATAAAGTGCCATTGTTCTTGTATTTACAGTTCAGAGTATGTATTACATTTCAAAGTGCTAGAACTGTGTATTGATGTTCATATTCAAGAAGGCTCACCAACGACGGGTAATGAAGGTACGCTTTCATTAGTGAATATGATTAGTTAGCACTGTAGTACATATTCACTGATTACTTTAGTGAAGGTGTATATTTACGTGGACACCCATAACTCACATCACAGAAGAATTCACTCATTACTTTAATGAAGGTGTAACATATATTTACATGGACACCCATAACTCGCATCACAGAAGAATGCACTGATTACTTTAGTGAAGGTGTATATTTACATGGACACCCATAACTCGCATCACAGAAGAATGCACTGATTACTTTAGTGAAGGTGTATATTTACATGGACACCCATAACTCGCATCACAGAAGAATGCACTGATTACTTTAGTGAAGGTGTATATTAACATGGACACCCATAACTCGCATCACAGAAGAATTCACTGATTACTTTAGTGAAGGTGTATATTAACATGGACACCCATAACTCGCATCACAGAAGAATGCACTGATTACTTTAGTGAAGGTGTATATTTACATGGACACCCATAACTCGCATCACAGAAGAATTCACTGATTACTTTAGTGGAGCTGTATATTTACATGGACACCCATAACTCGCATCACAGAAGAATTCACTGATTACTTTAGTGAAGGTGTATATTAACATGGACACCCATAACTCGCATCACAGAAGAATGCACTGATTACTTTAGTGAAGGTGTATATTTACATAGACACCCATAACTCGCATCACAGAAGAATTCACTGATTACTTTAGTGAAGCTGTATATTTACATGGACACCCATAACTCGCATCACAGAAGAATTCACTGATTACTTTAGTGGAGCTGTATATTTACATGGACACCCATAACTCGCATCACAGAAGAATTCACTGATTACTTTAGTGGAGTTGTATATTTACATGGACACCCATAACTCGCATCACAGAAGAATTCACTGATTACTTTAGTGAAGGTGTATATTTACATGGACACCCATAACTCGCATCACAGAAGAATTCACTGATTACTTTAGTGGAGCTGTATATTTACATGGACACCCATAACTCGCATCACAGAAGAATTCACTGATTACTTTAGTGAAGGTGTATATTTACATGGACACCCATAACTCGCATCACAGAAGAATTCACTGATTACTTTAGTGGAGCTGTATATTTACATGGACACCCATAACTCGTATCACAGAAGAATTCACTGATTACTTTAGTGAAGGTGTATATTTACATGGACACCCATAGCTCGCATCACAGAAGAATTCACTGATTACTTTAGTGGAGCTGTATATTTACATGGACACCCATAACTCGCATCACAGAAGAATTCACTGATAATTCACTGAATACTTTAGTGAAGGTGTAACATATATTTACATGGACACCCATAACTCGCATCACAGAATAATTCATTGATTACTTTAGTGGAGCTGTATATTTACATGGACACCCATAACTCGCATCACAGAAGAATTCACTGATTACTTTAGTGAAGGTGGATATTTACATGGACACCCATAACTCGCATCACAGAAGAATTCACTGATTACTTTAGTGGAGCTGTATATTTACATGGACACCCATAACTCGCATCACAGAAGAATTCACTGATTACTTTAGTGGAGCTGTATATTTACATGGACACCCATAACTCGCATCACAGAAGAATTCACTGATTACTTTAGTGAAGGTGGATATTTACATGGACACCCATAACTCGCATCACAGAAGAATTCACTGATTACTTTAGTGGAGCTGTATATTTACATGGACACCCATAACTCGCATCACAGAAGAATTCACTGATTACTTTAGTGGAGCTGTATATTTACATGGACACCCATAACTCGCATCACAGAAGAATTCACTGATTACTTTAGTGGAGCTGTATATTTACATGGACACCCATAACTCGCATCACAGAAAAATTCACTGATTACTTTAGTGAAGGTGTACTATATATTTACATGGACCCCCATAATTTGCATCACAGAAGAATTCACCGAATACTTTAGTGAAGGTGTAACATATATTTACATGGACACCCATAACTCGCATCACAGAATAATTCATTGATTACTTTAGTGGAGCTGTATATTTACATGGACACCCATAACTCGCATCACAGAAGAATTCACTGATTACTTTAGTGAAGGTGGATATTTACATGGACACCCATAACTCGCATCACAGAAGAATTCACTGATTACTTTAGTGGAGCTGTATATTTACATGGACACCCATAACTCGCATCACAGAAGAATTCACTGATTACTTTAGTGGAGCTGTATATTTACATGGACACCCATAACTCGCATCACAGAAGAATTCACTGATTACTTTAGTGAAGGTGTATATTTACATGGACACCCATAACTCGCATCACAGAAGAATTCACTGATTACTTTAGTGGAGCTGTATATTTACATGGACACCCATAACTCGCATCACAGAAGAATTCACTGATTACTTTAGTGGAGCTGTATATTTACATGGACACCCATAACTCGCATCACAGAAGAATTCACTGATTACTTTAGTGAAGGTGTATATTTACATGGACACCCATAACTCGCATCACAGAAGAATTCACTGATTACTTTAGTGGAGCTGTATATTTACATGGACACCCATAACTCGCATCACAGAAGAATTCACTGATTACTTTAGTGGAGCTGTATATTTACATGGACACCCATAACTCGCATCACAGAAGAATTCACTGATTACTTTAGTGAAGGTGTATATTTACATGGACACCCATAACTCGCATCACAGAAGAATTCACTGATTACTTTAGTGGAGCTGTATATTTACATGGATACCCATAACTCGCATCACAGAAGAATTCACTGATTACTTTAGTGAAGGTGTATATTTACATGGACACCCATAACTCGCATCACAGAAGAATTCACTGATTACTTTAGTGGAGCTGTATATTTACATGGACACCCATAACTCGCATCACAGAAGAATTCACTGATTACTTTAGTGGAGCTGTATATTTACATGGACACCCATAACTCGCATCACAGAAGAATTCACTGATTACTTTAGTGGAGCTGTATATTTACATGGACACCCATAACTCGCATCACAGAAGAATTCACTGATTACTTTAGTGGAGCTGTATATTTACATGGACACCCATAACTCGCATCACAGAAGAATTCACTGATTACTTTAGTGAAGGTGTATATTTACATGGACACCCATAACTCGCATCACAGAAGAATTCACTGATTACTTTAGTGGAGCTGTATATTTACATGGACACCCATAACTCGCATCACAGAAGAATTCACTGATTACTTTAGTGGAGCTGTATATTTACATGGACACCCATAACTCGCATCACAGAAGAATTCACTGATTACTTTAGTGAAGGTGTATATTTACATGGACACCCATAACTCGCATCACAGAAGAATTCACTGATTACTTTAGTGGAGCTGTATATTTACATGGACACCCATAACTCGCATCACAGAAGAATTCACTGATTACTTTAGTGAAGGTGTATATTTACATGGACACCCATAACTCGCATCACAGAAGAATTCACTGATTACTTTAGTGGAGCTGTATATTTACATGGACACCCATAACTCGCATCACAGAAGAATTCACTGATTACTTTAGTGGAGCTGTATATTTACATGGACACCCATAACTCGCATCACAGAAGAATTCACTGATTACTTTAGTGGAGCTGTATATTTACATGGACACCCATAACTCGCATCACAGAAGAATTCACTGATTACTTTAGTGAAGGTGTATATTTACATGGACACCCATAACTCGCATCACAGAAAAATTCACTGATTACTTTAGTGAAGGTGTACTATATATTTACATGGACCCCCATAATTTGCATCACAGAAGAATTCACTGAATACTTTAGTGAAGGTGTAACATATATTTACATGGACACCCATAACTCGCATCACAGAAGAATTCACTGATTACTTTAGTGGAGCTGTATATTTACATGGACACCCATAACTCGCATCACAGAAAAATTCACTGATTACTTTAGTGAAGCTGTATATTTACATGGACACCCATAACTCGCATCACAGAAGAATTCACTGATTACTTTAGTGAAGCTGTATATTTACATGGACATCCATAACTCGCATCACAGAAGAATTCACTGATTACTTTAGTGAAGGTGTATATTTACATGGACACCCATAACTCGCATCACAGAAAAATTCACTGATTACTTTAGTGAAGGTGTACTATATATTTACATGGACCCCCATAATTTGCATCACAGAAGAATTCACTGAATACTTTAGTGAAGGTGTAACATATATTTACATGGACACCCATAACTCGCATCGCAGAAGAAATAAGTTCCTGAAAAATTATCCGTAAATCAAAATTATTTATATCGAATAAATTTTCTCCAGATGAATAATATATAAATAATTATACATTATTGATATCAACATAGTATGTACTCGTACATACATATAGTATATAAATATATTCTGAAATTATCTCAGGATAATGTTCGAGAAAATACATTTAAGAGAGAAGCTTTCAAAAGATCTTGTGTCATAACATAACATCCCCTCAATCGAGATACACTCCCACCAATAGAGGGCGAGTCCGGCCGCGAGGGCATCAGATTATTTTCCTACACCCTATAAATACATATAAAATATACATGACATGTTCCATGAAGATAAATTCAATTAAATGTTTGAGAAAAGTAGTGTATTTTGAAATATGTAGAACAGATACTGAAAAATTAGATACATATGTACTACAAATATATAGTAAATGATTACAGCATTTATAATGAATAACTACAAGTTTCCATATTCCATTTCCAAATTTGAATAATTAAAAGTTTCCATATTAGATTGTGAAGCAAAAACTGGGCGGAACATCCTTTTAAAGTTGCTTTCCACGTTGCTCTTTTTCTTTGCAAGGCTTTGTATAACATTATATAACCTCATTAATTTTTCAAGAAAAAAATTGAGCTTTTATCTTCATCGTTATAATTTTCAAAAGATATTTGAATTCTCTTTTCAAAATGTGAAAAACTCTTGATTTATTTTGGTAGTGTTAATTCTCGAGACATCATTGTTTTGTCTTCCGTGTCGCTTAAGGGTGGATCTAAAGCAAGGTATGAGTGGAATAGTTTTTATTCACTGACTATCGGATTCCACTGTAACATATATATTTTTAAGAAACAAAACACCGCATCACCCATTCAGTTTATTCGGCGTTTAATTTGGTTTATGTAAATCAGATTTCGTGTTTATAATTTTCCTTTTTTTTAAATTAATGCAATAGTATTGGATACATAAGAACCGGTTTGTTAGGGCAATTAACAGTTTTTTATAATTGCATTTGGCGCCTTAATATAATGATTGAAATTTAGATTACCCATACAAAGGCAGAAGGATCCCATGATGATATCAATCATCAAGTTTTTTTAGTAAAATTTTAATGACATATGAGCATATATAATATATGTGGACGTATGATATATTATATATTGTAATAATTATGTAATATACACCAACCGCGGTTGGTGCGCTACATCAAAAGTAGCAAAAATTACAAAAGTGTGTTGGTGCCTGCCTTGACGTATGGAAGTAAAAATAAGATAAATGCGTTGTAGATGCATACACTATAAAAAACATTTCATTGCAAAAATTACAAAAGTGTGTTGGTGCCTACCTTGACGTATGGAAGTAAAAATAAGATAAATGCGTTGTAGATGCATATACTATGAAAAACATTTCATTGCAAAAATTACAAAAGTGTGTTGGTGCCTACCTTGACGTATGGAAGTAAAAATAAGATAAATGCGTTGTAGATGCATATACTATGAAAAACATTTCATTGCAAAAATTACAAAAGTGTGTTGGTACCTACCTTGACGTATGGAAGTAAAAATAAGATAAATGCGTTGTAGATGCATATACTATGAAAAATGTGTGGAGGTTAATGTACGAAAGAAAGAATTTTAAGATAGTTTGGACATGCACTTAATCAAGGTAACGTGTAATGGATATTTAGTAAAAGATTTGAAAATGAATGTAGAAAATCAATGGTTATAGAAAGAAGTGTAGTAAAAAGTGTTTGCGATGTTGCTTTTAAAATAATTTAATACTAAAAATGTAAATTTTTACTCTTAAGGCATCTTTTTGCACTATAAGGCAAAAATGAAAAAAGTGGATTATAATTATCAAAAAAGTGTTATTTTTTGTCTTATAGTCCACAATGAGGCATTCTTCACGGTTTATTGTCTTTAAGTGCCATTTTGATTCGTGGAAGAGGTGAAGGATATGTGTCGACAGCGGCGGCTGATCTCGGGGTGCGTTGGTGCGCCGAGCCGGATAAATAATTCGCAATAATTAAATTACATATTCGCAAATATGACCTCCAAAAATGTTAAATATTTGTATAGATTAAATATGTAATAGAATACTGACAAATGATACAAGTATTTTTATTGAAGTGAAAATTTAAAAAAAAATACGTAAAATTTAAAAAAATATTCCTTTCAAATTGACCGGCCAAGTTTGCCAATTCATACTGGAGCGATCTCGAATATGCACCGGACGGAAACGCAGATTCATATAGGGAAGACAGAGACACAGTAAACCGTGAGACTATTTCTCTATGCTGTGAATTGTTTCTCCGGTTCGGCGCGCCAGCGCACCTCAGGACCGGCCGCCGCTGTGTGTCGATATAGGAAAGTCTGGCGATATGTCTTCTTTACCTACACTAGCACGGAAATGGCGTGAGGGTATATATGTATTACCAAAGGAGTATAAATAACATTATTTAGGACAAAATAATAAAAATACTGGTATGAAATTCGACAGTGAACCAGAAAACACCAGTTAGGGTCGAGACTTCTGAAATGTAAATTTACAGACTCTCTCAAGATTTTATGGTCAGATCGCGTTACAAATGTGGTAGTGCCTGCTCGGATACATAGTGACCACTGAAATACTGAATGATACGAAACAATTTCTCGCAAAAGGTCCATCGTCACCCTGGCAGTGTGCACAGTAGTTCCATCCTGGAACCATGCCTCCTGATTATCTTCGACCGCTGGGCGTAAACAAATTCAAGCATTTTCTTATACAGCGCCCCGTTGATTCTTTCTAGCTGACCTACCTCATTTTCAAAGAAATAGGGGCCGATAACTCTCTCTTAGCCATAACACCGCACCAAACAGTCCATTTTCGGGGATGCAATTTATGCTGATGTACTCGTAATTCCCTGGGATTCTTAGTATCTCAAAATCTGCAGTTTTGTTTGTTGATGTACCCGTTCAAATGAAAATTGACCTTAACACTCATTATCAATTTATTCAAAAACTTGTTGTTATATCTGGCTAGGTGTTGAAATCGAATGACGTACTGTATAACCTGTAAAAATGTGTGTATATAACCTGTAAAAAGATAATAAAAAAGATTAAAAATGAACGAGTTATGACGTTTTCAAACCCTTCAGTCTTTCAGTGGCTACTCTATACTCTATATCATATAAGGACCGATAACTGATTAGAACTGTGAAGTTCGCAAGTTACAGCAGGTACAAGATACATTGTAACGCATCTGATAAGCTAAGGAAAAATAAACAGCAAACGAGGCAGAGGAAAATACTGCATCTCTTGGCTTAAGTACTTGCGGGATTGGTTTGGGTTCAGTTCATAAGAGTTATTTCGTTGAATAAGATAAGATATCATTATAGTGGCCAATCTCCAATAGGAGACAGCAACTCGAGAAGTTATGAAATTTGTGATTAAGGAATGACACCACTTTGTCACAGAACTTGCCTAGTGAACTGGTTTTCTAACATATAGTATATGTTAAATATGGAGAATTTTTTGCACTATGTACTTGTACTCTTTTCCATAAAAACAATGTAAATTGTTTTTTTTTATTTGTTTATTTAACCGTTTTATTTCAAATACAATCTGGCGGGTTTATTACCAGGCGGTAATCTCTTCCAACCAACCAGACAAAAGTACATGAAGCATGTTACATGGTCGCAAAAAACATTCAAATGACTATCCATCCCCACGAAATCCATGAACACATACATGATCACATGCCCACAAACCCCACAAAGGTGGATAATCACCAATTTAGATTTTTTCAGCCGTTTCTTTAAGCATGCCAAGGACGGAGCGAGTCTAACATTGGTTTGTAACTGATTCCAGAGTCTCACTACATGGACAGTAAAGGACGGCGTAAAAAAAGAAGAGCGGTGAACTGGAAAGACCATGATCGGAAAGCCGCTGAACATTTTTGGAGAGATAAGAGAAATATTGTATTGTGATTAGTAAAAACGTATTAACGTGAATAGTAAAAACGTATTAAGCGCTACTTAATAACTTCTCTTAGACGAAGCTCGCTACTTTTAACCCACTTTAAATAACGATGGTTTTTTCGATCTTTTTTCCCTCCTAAAATAACTTAGACTTCACCAATTTATCGAATTCGTTCTGCTTTATTTGTCTATTTTTCCTGCAACAATAGCATAATATAATAGTATTTTAATAATAATTCACGGTGCATAATGTCGACCACAAACGCACTGAAATGATGTCAGAGCGATAAAGGTCAAGGAAGTTTAATTTTAGCAATATTTATATATTCTTATCGATATATTTCCTACATTTTGTGCAATTTTGATAAAATATGACGGAATCACAAAGTGCGAAAAATATGAAACTGTATCTAAAGTCCGGTTTCGATTATGAAAAAGGCAAAATAATATATGTGGCGTTATGGCAGAAGTTGATAACATGTTATGTCCGTTTTTTGTCATTTTGTGTTTATTCTCCCAATTTATAGAAAATATTTCTCAGCATGTTGTGGCAAAATTTGGTGTGTCAGTCATTATCCAAACAATAGATGTAATGTTTGGAAACACTTAAAAAATGCTTATTGTACTGATTTTGACAGCTTATCAAAGTTAATATTGCTTCTGTAAACTAAGGTAAAACGGATATATCAACTTCTGCCATAACGACACAGATATATGACGTGTCAAATAGATAGCCATAAATTGATATTTTTTATACTAACACTACATTTTTCATTATTTAAGATGATCATTTCAGTCGATTCCAGTATTGGTAAAGGTACAATTAGCACATGAAAACATTTTTTTTGACAATGTGTCAAGTCAGATTTTTCTGTTACCCGCTTGTAAGTTTTTTGAACATTTCTTAATTGTTGTGATATTTGAGCAAGCGGGCACGCGGAATATTCAGATGAAAATCCAGTGATCAGTGTCTTAGCCAGGCTTATGTTTACTGATGATTTAGACCAGGGCTTCTTAAACTTTTTTCA
This sequence comes from Odontocerum albicorne, assembly GCA_949825065.1. NCBI lineage: Eukaryota > Metazoa > Arthropoda > Insecta > Trichoptera > Odontoceridae > Odontocerum > Odontocerum albicorne. The sequence goes on from OX463862.1 coordinate 16,648,866, forward strand.
TTCACGACCCCATTTATGATTGCGAGTTTCCTGGCGACCCCATATAAATATAAAAGAAAGATAAATAAATATTTTTTGATGATTTATTTATTAGGTAACAATATACATATGAAAATATATAGTTTTAGAATTCGTTTAGAAACATACAAAAAATAAAAATTGTACAAAAAGTTGTAAAAAGACTCTGCACAAATACACATCTAGATGTTATAAAATCGTGTATTTAAATATTTGACATTAAAATCTCTCACGACCCCAGAATTTTGCTACGCGACCCCATTTTGGGTCGCGACCCATAGTTTAAGAAGGCCTGATTTAGACAGTTAATTTATAGGCGGTTAAAATATTGAAAAGTATTTTCTTCGTCAAACAATGAAATTTAAATTAAACGATCAATAACTTTATAGTATGTTTTACAAAATCGTTGGTGTCACAATTAATCAAAAATTAACATCCTATAGACAAAAAATTTAACCTAAAAATGTTAGACTTACAAATGATATAAGAAACCAATAAAACTGAATCACTCAATTAGTATGATAGAAATTGAAAATTTCGATAAGCGCTATTTGATTATTGCACATATAAATATAATAATTTTATTTAAAGGTAGTGATGATATTTTTTACTGCGATATTTAATGTAAATAAATATCGAGGTCAAAATTATTTTAATGTAGCAATACATAAAACATAGAAAACCCTAGATTATGGAAACAACTAAACAATGTAAAATAAGATTATTTCATTTCGATTTAATCATGTTTCATCAGCGCATTTTTAATAATGTAATTTGACGACATATCCGTCAATCATTTTATTACAACCATTTGATATTACTCGATTAAAACAATTTTCTTATGTGATCCTAAAACAGTTAAAAAACGATATCTCAGGTAAAACCATATTAATAAAGGAAATCACTTGGATTTATTTTTGTAACTATATATGTTTTCGAAATAGATATTCATAAATATTATTTAGTAAAACTGAGCATTTATTATTTCTGGGTGTCGAGCGTCATGAGTATTATAGTATTTGAATCGATATCATTGATAGGTGTTACTATAAAAGCCAAAGTTGTTTTATGTGGTGTTATTTTTATATTTAATAACAATTTAAGACATGAAAATATAATATTTATCGCCAGATTTGCATTTTTCTCCAATTACGAAGTAGAATGGTGTCGGTTGCCCATCGCACCAAACAGTTTTTTTCTGCTTTCACAATAAAACCATATACTGAAGAGACAAACGATGCCACCAAACACGAAAAGAAAATAATCTTCAAAGCTCTAATGAAAATGTTATACATACTGTCCCATCGATAGGCATCCCGCCACTCCATTTTTTATGATGATAAAATGAATATTGCAAAACAAATTAAATAAAAAAATCACGAGTTTTAAATGTATGCAAATATATGTTCAAATACCAAGAAGACTTACTTTAAAAATTTCTTTCACTATGGCCGATGAAGTTCCACTGAGCTATTTAGTTAATATACCTAAGTCAAACTTTTGACCAATGAGAAATATAACTCAGATATAAAATGGCGCCCACTATAAGATGTTACGTACTTTGTGAATTATTGCGTCGGCAATATTTGACGTCTCTGTGTTGTTTTTTCGCGCCGTATTTTTAGGTTATTATGATATTTGCGTATTTTGTTCTAAAGAAAATAACGTTTAAATATTGTATCAACAGTTGCATACATTTCAATTCTTATTTATTAGTCAATAGATTGCTACGCAGTGTGACTTTTAACACTTTTTCAAAGTTTGATAAAAATAAGCCGGTGAATTCTCAACGGTGAAACAGGGAATGGTTTGTGATTGAGTAGTTGATTCTGTTTCATCCTTACAATGGCTGAGAAACAAGAAACTGAAGGATCTAATGATGATTTTGAGTGGAACGTCGACAACGAAATACACCTTTTCATGGCAATGTGTGATACAAAACCGGCAGGTAAAATTTAAGCATTTTTTCCTAAAAATAATCTTAATACAAAATGCACAGAACTTGAGAACAAATGTAATATTTACGATGTTTTCTTTTCAATAATTTTCATTTTTAATAAAAAAAAGTTGTGAATAACTTTGAAGGTCATTCAAATATGCTAAACCAAAAAAAAAAAGCAAAATAGTCAAGTTATAACCAAATTAGAATGTGCATCTTAAATATAAAAATAATACAGAACAATGGGTGATTACCCAAAATATGCGCACTATGTCAAACTTATCACGGTGTGCAACTATAAAGGCCTCGAAATAACTAGGCAAGAAATCATTGCTATATTCCTATTAAAAGTTCTTCAAAGTAGTTTTTACTGCCCCGTGATACTCGAATCACTAAGTTTATATTTGTATATAAACTTAGTGATTCGAGTATACTATATATAAATATGTCCCATATAAATATAGCCATGCAAGCAATCATCTGTTCTACAAACCAATGTCTAAAACAAATATCTTGGCTAAACGCTCAAGTCACGCGTGGTATAGAGATATTGAACCAACTGAGTGACACTGGATATATTCTCGGCAAGCAGTATGAGAAGAATCCTGGGTGATATTCTATCTTACAAATAAACTAACTAGTAGCAGATCATCTTTGTGTAACAAGAGATATCCATGAAAAGTTAAAAAAATGTACATCCATACATACCGTTATGTGTTTTCTCTGTTGGGGTAGGCAGCGAGGAGAGAGTGCCAGACTTTCCTATCACAATACATATCTTTCTTTCAGTATTATCTCAAATGATTGTAATTTTTGCTTCATGGGTTTGATTGAGCTGATGACATCTGTAGTGCAGCTGGTAAGACGCTTGACTACCACTAGAGGAGGATGTTACTCAAAAAAAAAAATGCCACAGGATTGAATTTTTCTAGTAACAATACTCTCGTGTGCTAAACATGTGTAAATTTTGCTGTCTCTATGTGCTGTAATATTCTCAACACATGTTATGACACCTTGCGATTTTCGTGCTTAATCCAGTGTTTTTAAACCAGAAGGCCTAAGACTATGTTGTCTCCCAGCCAAGTTCTTCAATATGTCTTGCTAATTAAGAGTTGTTTAAAGGTACCATACGAATGAATGAATTTAACTAGGCTTACTTAATATCAACATAATAATATATTTTTTAATATTATTATTGTTATAAACAAGGAAATAATACTTTTGTAATTTTTTCTTTCAGGTATTAATAAGCATTTTTTTATGATAGAAATAGTCGAAAGATTTTCCACTTTAGTGGGCAAAGAGGTGTCCACATCTGTTATATGGAAACATTTGGATACTCTCTACGACATGAAGATGTGTGACGAGATAGAAGGAATTCCATTTCCCAATGAAGTTAAAGATTTCTCATTGCCCGAGGCTGAGTTTGGTTTACTTATGAAGATGAAAGTCAAAGGTGCTCCAGTTGCGGGTGTTGCTGAAGAAATTGAAGGTTATTATTTGGTTTAATTTACACTATATTATGATTGTAAGATGACCTGAGACAATTAGGCTACTTAGAAAAAAAAGATTTATAAATATTATAAAATTGATTGATAAGAGTTGAGAAAATTTTATTAAAACTTTTTATGACTTAAATGAAAGAGGTGAGATAGAAAGTGTACATGACAACATATATGGATGTGGCAGAAGTATTCCATATTCTCTCTATTCACACGAATAGGAACATGGTATGTTGGTGATAGTGATGAAGAATTAGAAGACATTGCTATGGAGTAAGAAATCCGGTAGACAAAATAATTTCCTTTGGTAAACACTCATCTGGCATTTGAAATATATGTCAAAACCAATTAATTAATCTAAAATACTATATTTCAAATTGTTACAATTTATAAACTCTGTATTGTTTTTTTATTTCAGTAATTATACTTTATCTTTGCAATTTATTTGTTTATTTATTTAATTTAAAAAATATTACAAACTAACTCTTAACCTATCTAACTTGCATCTATAATATTACATCCAAGAACTTAAATCTACATATATTTTATTACTTCAACAAAACAAATATCTATTCTCAACAAAACACATAGAAAATGTAAAAACCCGATGCTCTTGGTTTCTTTAAAACGTTTTAGAATTTCATTAATAATTTTAAAACTATTGTAGTATAAATTATTTTGATTTCTTATCATTTTGGTTTGTGGAAGCTAAAAGTCATCGCGACTTCTCATGGGGTAGTTATGGATCTCATTGTAGTTATTACACCTTTTCGGGTATACTTTGGCAACTGATAACTATGTAACTTATAGACTAAGACATTAAAAATTGTAGATTGTTTTACTGTGCACATATCTAGTTTAAAAATCATATCCTTAATTATATTGTATGTACTAAATTTTAAAGTAGTCACTATCCCTTTGTTCTGTACAATTAGAAGTTTCTTCAATTGAATTTCATTGTCCAGAAAAAGATCACTTGAATAATAATTTAGAACCCCTATCTCGAAGCCTTTTTGTCTGATGAAAAATGAAGGACAGTAAGTAAAAGGTATTTTGCCCTGATTAAGTTTAATCAGTGGAATAATGAAGTGAAATTCAGTATATTCATTGAAATAAAATTTTCTGGTGTACTTGTTATACTGGTTTATATACATAACTTTTGAATCGCCACCATACACCAACTTGAGACAGTTGTTTCACACTTCTGACACCTTAACCATATGATAATACTGCTCTATCCTAATATTCAGTGACACTACTGTTATCTATTTTTATAAATATATATTGCCAATAATAAATAATTTAAAATTTACATTGTTTTAATGGAAGGCAAACTGTAAAGTACTAGTTCAAAATAATGCTGAAAACCCTCCATTTTGTGGATATAGAGTATCGCTTCACTAGGCAATGCTGTGATGAAGTGGTCTCACTTCTTGATCATAAATTTAATTTATTTCTCCTAAATAATAAAGCACTCAGCTCAAACATTCACACTCTTCATTCGCATCGTTACACACACTTTAATCCCCTGCTATCACATAACACAATTCCAATCACATCAAAATCATATCCAATATTCCTCATTACATACATTTACATATGCCCTCCAATGTTTATTTAACTTTTTTCGTTAAAAGTCACGTTTTCCATTGGTATGTTATAAGATCTTCATTTTCTTTGACGCAATTCACAAATTATTTTGAGTAAAATCTGATCTAAGATTTGATTTTTATAATAGTATCAAAATTTCATTTATATGAAATTGAATACAGTAAAAGAAGAATGTTGACCATTGATGAAAATAAACCCAATCTTTTATTCTAGCTGAGCGAGCTGTTAGTCCAAAACTGAGTAGTACACCCCGATCAACATCAAGGGGAGCTGTTTCTAAAGAAGGCATGACGCCAAAAGGTAAATGACAAATCATTATAACATCTTGCATAAGTGTTGAAAGAAAGTTTTAATGATACCACACACACATATAATAAAACTTATCAGAACCTTCAATTCGGTTGGAATAAAAGTTTTTTCGTATTTTCCTAATAGACATTAGGAGCAATTTGTATTTATATATATTTTTTATTATTTATAATGTATAAGTCGTTGACTAGATTATCAGTTGATACTTCCATAGTCCTCAGTGAGATACAGGAAAAAGCCTAGTTTACTGGGGACACGACAAACGAAAGGCAACAAACCCAGATCCATTAAAATTGTGTTTCCAAATTAAATTACCTTTGGTTTTTTTGCAAATTATGTATATTTCTTGTCATGTGTAAAATAAATAAAAAAAAATAATGTATTTAAAAATATAGATCAATTAGATTTGAATTGAAAAAAATATAAGAAGCAAAATTTACACCACCTAATGCTCTCTTATTTTCAAGAAAGCAAAAATGCTACGAAAACACCTAGAAAGATTTGTATATGGAAACAGTGCAGTGACAGAAATAATGTACTAAAAGTGGTTTTCTAAGTTCTGAGTTGTAGACAAAATTTTAAGAATAATGAACATTTTTTGTTGAATTGAACAAATACATAAAAGAACATGTTTAACGAATTCCGTTTCAACAAAATAAAGATTTCAGAATAATATACATTTCTCGGCCAAAAATGCTGCTAAGGGGATCCAAATGCATAGGCTTTGATGACACAAGCAATATTCAACAAATGACTTATAAATTTGGATGCTCAAATGAAAAAATAAAAAAGGTTTAAAAAAATTTTAAGTGATAATTGTGCCGCAGATAATTTAATTGAACACGTTCAAGTTGAATTTTTACCTCCAAATTGTACAGAATTTTTGCAGCCTTTGGGAATTATGTGTGTATGTGCAGTAAATGAAGAACTCAATATGGAATATGATAGTAAAAATAAATTAAGAATGCAATACGGAAGATGATAGTAAAAATGGAGCTATGCCATGATATGAAGGTTTCGCTTTCGGAAGCTATGAATAGATTGAAAAAGTTAATTCTTATTTGTCTTGTAGCACTGATATTCCAGAAAATGTTCTCAACATTATCTGTATTGAAAATACAATTATGAATGTTGCTAAGAAAAATTCAGTGCAGTCAAAGTAACATCATTCTTTGGAAAAAAAATAATTGAGTATTTGTACGGCTTTTTATTCTAAAATAAAACTTTTTTAGTGTATTTTTCTCCCATATTCAGTATGACGAAATATCTTTTATAGTCCCATGAATTTCCTTTTAATGGAATTTCACATGTCTACTGCAATGGTTGTCTCATTTATGTTTAGTATTTAAGCTTTGATTAGTTTCACATAGATGTCATTTATGTGCTTAAAAATTAAATTCTCTTGATGTATTTTAAAATTTTAGAGAGAAATAATTAATCAAAGAGAGAAATAATTAATTATTATAAGTTCAGTTTCGAAACTATACTAAGAGAAGGTTTCCTTACCACCATGAGTCTGGGTCTATCCATTTATAGATAAAGGCCTTGTTCTATCACCTTGTGACACATTGACTGCTGAATAATTTCTTTATAATCACGGCAGTGCTAAAAATATTTACTCATTTTTAAGATTCTTACAAAATAGTAAAAAGGTGAGAGCAAGTAAAATTCTTTGTCATATTCTCTTACAAACCCTATTAGTACCTTTAGATTACTCTGGTCTCACTTGTTTTTTAATCCATCTAAAGAAATCGGGAATGAAATGGTAATGGGTGTTTTGAGCATTCAGCAAAAGTTTATAAGAACACCTATAGATAGTTGATTTCTCTAATAGTTAGATAATTTGGTATAGCTCTGTTTTTCGACCATTAGAATATCACCTCAAGAACGCTTCCTGACTGGTTCAACCTATTAACTTACAGAAGATGTATAGAGGGCAATTTACTTTTTAAGCCTACCGAAAACTTCACCAATTTGAAGATTTGTCTCATGGAGGACGGTAGACTTCCATAGAAGAGATCCCACTGCCTGAAATGTTGTGTCGAAATATTTAGATTTGCCAACTCTACTAGGAATTTGAAGATTCAAAGTATTCACAATGCTCGACCTTAATCGGAGACGAGATTCTATAGACTATAGTCATTTTTAGCACTGAACGTATTCAGACAATGTACTGATGCTTGGAAGAGAAAAGTTTAACGTGTAAAACAGTATGCAATACCTAGATTGTTATCTAAATAAAAAATTTGGATTTAAGTCAGTGTACACAAATAAGGATAGAGCAAGCTCGTAATGTATTTGTCAAAATGAATCAACTTCTGTACAATAGAGACCTTAGTTTGGACACATACTTTGTTGTTATGTTTAGTTTGCGAGAAAATAAAGGCCCTAAGTAATGACATATTGACGTATGCTGCGTATCTCGTGGGTGGACAAAGTTGAATGCAGAAATCAAAGACAAATGCAGATGTATTGAGCTGATTAAGTAAAACTGAATTTATTAATTTATTTGTATGGTACCCTACAACAAATTTGAATTGGTGATTCAGACATATTGAAGAGTGTAGCCAAGAGACAACATTGTCTTCCGTCTAATCAATCATATCTTTGGGTTAAGGAACACTTGAATAGACATAGAACTTGGAGTTTGTCATCGCAAATGTTGGAAATACTATCCCTCAATTGAAGAGGCAGCTGCAGCTACATGCATACGTCCAGCGCATGTGAGTTTTCTTACCAGTGTTTTTTTTTCAGTTACCATCGGGAATAGAACCTGAAATCCCTGAATAGAAGACCAGCATCTTATTAATTAGGCTCTTGACTTCAGCAGTTTCTGCTTGGTTGATATAAAAAAATGGTCCAAATGGCGGAAAATGGCGGCTACACCAGAATTAACACATTCACTGCAATATGTATTTATAGAATAGTATAGAGGTACTGAAAAAAATCATATTTTCGAAACCTTAAAATCTTAAAATATTTGGTACCATACAAACAAAGAGAATCGAATGACGCGCAACGGGCGTCATCAGCGTCTCTACAAAAAATGTGTTGACGCCCCAGGGGCGTCTTTAGCAGCGAACGTGTTAATAGAAGTGTTTAAATAAAAATCTATTCAATTACATTTCATAAACAATAAAATGATGTATATTTGTTGTAATGATTAATCTATAGTTTTCAAGAATATGTTTTATTTTGTGTTATCAATATTTGCTATTTTTTTCCAGTTTCAAAAAAGGATCAGCTAAGTGAGAAGCCGCCCAAAAAGGAAGCAGACACTTCAAGCCCCTCCATCAGACCTTCCACACCTGCTCTAGATACCTCATACTCCAAGTCTTCCGAGAAAGATTCAGGTAATGATCAGATATTTAAGGTACACATCAGACGTGAAGGTGGTATGAAAGGATTGAGGAATCATAAGGAAAACCAGAACTTACATAAATACCATCATGCCATTTCCCTGTCGGGGTAGGCAGAGAGGACAGAGCACCAGATTTTTTGTCATGACACATTCTTAGCCTCTTCTACATCCACACATCTCATATAACTTATACAATTTCGCCGATTTTCTACATTACCTTCTCTCAGAATACCATTCACTTGATCTAACCATACTTTTCTTGGTCTCCATCTCACAAGCCTAAACTCACATTTGTTTTGTAAGTCTTTCTTCATTCATCCGTCCCACATGCCCAAACCCATATTCTTCTTCATTTTATTGAACACATCAGCCTTAAGTTCACATTCATTGCTTCCCACTTCGTTCCATATTCTTTTACACATTGTCAACCCATGTATTCTTCTCAATGCACTCATTTCTACAAATTTATTCAGCTCCTCTTAGTTATTTTTCACGTCCACTATTTTGGTGCCAAGTTTGATGTATGTGAGTGAAACGTGAAAGTCATTCTTTATTATTATGTATGATTCGTAATTCTAAATTCTACTTTAAAACAGCAGTGCAGCAATTCAACAAATCCATTTGTCAATAATAAATTTAATGGATTGTTTCAAAATTGATTAGATCAACTTTTGACAGTCTTAAAAAAAACAATATACAACTAATCAATCTAACCTTGATAACGCGTAACAAACAGAATATAAAAATTAATTCTAATCATATGTGATTAGAATGTGTAAAACACATTCTAATTGTAGATTCTATTGATGTTTACGTGTGTAATCATGTGCCAATTAAAGAGATTGACAGCTTAAGGCCATCATTGCTGGAATCTGCGAATCTTACTTCTAGGATATATTTTTTGGATTGATACCATGTAGTGAGAATATTAATTCAAATGTTAAGTTTCACTTCATTTATTAAGTGTGTTAGGGACAAAGTGTAGAAAATTTTGTATCTTTTAGCTCAATCTATACAGTTAAAATTCTAATCAAAGGAGATGAATAATTGCAGTTTTAAATTTGTTTCATTAAAAGTTACTTCTTGACATATCTGCACTGATGATGCAGATATGTTGAAGAGATTGGCTGAAAGACAAAAATATGGAACCAAGTGATTGGGGATGAAAATGTGAGTTAGTAATGACTAATTAAAAATGTTACAAAAAAAATAGTGTAAGGATAGGAAGGGGGTGGCCGCAGCATTCTATTAGGAACTTTCTCGCATCTGTATATGTTTAGGGAAACATATTTGATATATAAGAAAAAATCAGAAAATTTACCAATGGAAGACGAACTACAAAGAAACCTTTGTAATATTGGATTGGCCAAAACGTTCGTTCGCTTTTTTCTCATCAGATGGCATTAGTAGCATTTACTATTAACTAACTTCATTCTCAGCATCAGTTTCTAATTGAATTGTGACAGGGGAAAACTGTGTGCTATCTAAAAAATACTGGTGTGATACTGGTGTGGACTTAGCAGATTGTGATACTATCCTGTTTGAGGGTATATGTTTTAGTGTTCAATTAACTTTGTTTTCTATCACTACACACCGTTCGACATCCCTCTTAACTCTTCCATCACACCTCTTGATTTTTTACATTTCAGGTAAATCAGACCCTAGACGAGACTCCAAAGACTCCAACGCCAGCAGCAAAGAGAGCGGATCTGTGAAGGGTGGAGCCACTTCATCCAGCAGCAACAGGGGCTCCAGCAAGGAGACCAAGGGGCCTAAGTCCAAGAGGGACAGCATCACAGGTGAGCTAATAATTCAATGGGGCATTTAAACAAATACAATGGAACCTTGAACGTCTCTTTTATCTTTAATTATTCGGTCTCTTTTCAATGACAATGCCATGTCTCACTTCAAACATTTTTTAAAACGTTGAGAAAAACAAACCTCTTTGGACAGGTTTCTAGTGAGACAGAAAAGAGAAAGAATCCCAGAAAAACAGTCACCTGATGTTTTCATGCAAGGTGACTTATTTTCCAAACAATAACATCTCTCCTCTCTCCATGCTTCACCACCTTCCACTTACGCCATCAGCTCTCCTCAGTCAGGTAAACTGTAGTTAAATTTTCATTTAATTTATCTATTTATTGTGTTGCCGTGCTGTGTATTTTTGGTGGTCTGGAATGGATTAATCCAATCTACCTATACATTACTTCTTATGGGAAAAATTTATTCAGTCCATATAGTGTTTTCTCCGCCCACCAACTCTTTCCTTGCCTTCTACCTCCCCGTACAAGATGCGTTTCGAAACTATGATCGCCTATGCGTATCGCATGTCTGGTCCGCCTTAATTTCGCGTTTACAACCGTATCCTCAAAAAGTTTTCAGTTGGAGCATTGCAGGACCAAGAGATTTGTGACATGATCACTCCAATGGATCTAAAGAATACGACGAAGAAAACGTTGGTGGAAAATTTCATGGCATTGAATGTGCTTTTATTGGAAACCCAAGTCTTGGACCCATAGAGAAGTGTGGGGAGGACAATGACCCTGTCAATAACATTAATTCAAGCAATTACGTTGTAATGATTATTATTTAACTTTTATTTTTGAATCAACTCCATTGATATTAAATCTTAATAAATTTTTTAACTTATTTCTAGGTTCTGATAAAGGGGATGAGGTTTCTAAGTCTTCGGAAGACTCTGGTTCTAGCAAGCGTGGCACCAAAAGACCACTTCGAGGATCTCTTAAGCCTGAGGAGCAGCCTACTCCGCCTGGCAGAAGACGAAGGATTTAGTAATTTACAACATTCACTATCTACATGAAGTAATGCAAGTCTAAAAACTAAGAGAGAATGTGTTGACATAACAGGCAATGCTCAGGTTAAGAGATTTCTCATTTTGGACACTTTTGACTCCTTGACTTGCAATAGTCATTGTGAAGAGAACATCTTACCCAAAACGTGCATAATTTATTTTTGAAGTGCAATCTGTATTGAGGGCCACTATATTAAGGGACAAGTAATCAAGAACTTCCTTGACATATTTTGATTACATTATAGAATAAATAATCGTTATTTTGTTTAAAAATGTGTTTTTTCTCTAAATCACAACATAATTTTTACATTTCCACATCCATACATCTTCTCATATGGAAAGCGTAGTTAATGAAGATCAAAGATCTGTATTTGGACTTACTGAAGGATTTTGTGAATGAAGGAAACGCAAAATGTCAGAAAAAAAGGAGCAGTTTGGATATCGAGGAGGCAAAAGCTCACAATGATAGAAAAGTCTCATTTCTGCCTACCTTACAGGAAAACGGCATGATGGCATATATCAGGTCTGTAAATATGAAACCGGAATTTTTTTATAGAAAATACACATTGTATGAAAATGGTAAAAAATATTTTATTCAAAGTATTGCCCATCGCTAGCTACACATTTTCCCCATCTCTGGCAATTTGTGGATAACATACCAAAAAAATTGTTGCTCTTTTGAGGCAAACCAATCATGGAGCCATTTTCGTAAGAAGTGAAGCGGTGCTCAGCAAGTGTGTGTCCCATCGATGCAAATAAGTAGTAATCGGGTGGAGCCAAGTCTGGTGAGTAAGCCGCATAAAGTATTCGCCAACTAAACGCCTCAATCGTTTCCTTGACCGGTTTTGCTGTGTGCGATGGTGCATTTTCATGAAGCAAAATCACTTTGTGTTGCCTCTTTTCATATTCTGATAATTTTTCACGCAATGCTCGGTTCAAATCCATCATTTGTTGTCGGTATCGATCAGTATTAACGGTTTCGCCAGGTTTTAGCAGTTCATAATAGATGACACCCTTCTGATCACACCAAACACCGAGCATTGTCTTCCATCTATATCGATTTGGCCTTCCAGTCAATGTCGCTGGTTTGCTTGGAGTTACCTATGATCTTTTACACTTAGGATTCTCGAAATATATCCATTTTTCATCGCCAGTCACAATTCGATGGAGAAATGATTTTCTTTTGTACCTGGCGAGCAGCATTTCACAAGTGGTTTTTCGGTTTTCCTGCTGTCTTTCATTCAGTTCATGGATCTTTTCTATGACTTTCAAACATATGGAGACGGCTTCTCGTGTCACATTTAATAGATCCACGAGTTGTTATTGCGTTTAAGCATCATCCTAATCCAACAATGCTTGTAATTCGGCGTCTTCAAACTTTCTCGGTAGTCTTCCACGTTCTTCGTTTCTCACGTCAAAATCGCCACTTTTGAATTCTTTAAACCACTCAACTTTGACAAGATGCGATTCTGCAGCAGTTTTCTTCAAATGGTAACAGAAAATCAATGCTGTCCGCAAATCGTAGTTTTAAAGCACAAAAACAGACATGTTTAACGCTATGAAAACATATGTAGTTGTATTAAACTTATTGTTGTGAGTTAAAAGTCTTTGACAAATGTAAACACAAGAAAAAGGCGCCAATGACGCGGTTTGACAGTCACTACATTGACAACTAGTCATCTATGAGCAAATTCCGGTTTAATGTTTACAGACCTGGTAAAAGGCACTGTTGTGTCATTAATTAAATAAATAAGTAAAATAAATGAAACATTGATGGTCATAGGAAGTGTCCAGGAAAAAGAGTCAAAGTGCCAACAAAATGGAGTGGTCAGGTAAAGGAATTTATTCAGGGAAGCTTTTACACTGCCATGCAAACGAGAAGTGTCCGAGACGGCATTTAGATTACGGCCTGCAGTAATGAGGAAGGCAAAGAGATGAAGTGTATAGGGCAGTGTCGGCAACCTATGGCATGCGTGCCACCTAGTGGCACACGGAAGGTGTTTTGGTGGCGTGGCATAAAGAATGACAAATTAATGGGTGAAGTTAAATAGGCACTAAGTACCAAAAAAAAAACTAAGCACAGTTTCATTCTATATGGCATATAGAACGAAACTGCATACATAGTTTTTTTTGTTTATTTTTTTGGTACTTAGTGCCTATTTTACTTCAACCATTCAAATAATAAAATTCTTCACTACATTAACAAATTACATGAATAAATTCTTAAATGAAATGGCTCCTTTTCTTACATGAAATTATTCGTTTTTGGGGGAAACATAAAAAAAACTCTCACTGCTCGGCTCATTTGCAAAACTTGTCCTATGGGCACACTTAAAATGCGATGGACATGCTTGATGAACGTGATGATAGACACTTGTTTTTGGAATTCCCGTCACACAAGCCACTTATCAAACAGTTTTTTTTGAGCATCGACGGTAAGCTTCTAGCAGTTCTTTTCTTGAAATATTTGTGGATATCCTTGGTCTTTCAAAAGGCTTTCTGTGGATGTTTTCAACATTTCCATTTGTTTCAAACTTATGTACAAAGAGTAAGTCACTTTAGTAGATTTGGTTGAAAATCCCTTTTAAACTCTTTCTACTTCAGTTAGATTTTCGTTCTTCCAGTATAGGACCAATTTCCTTTTTTTCAAAGCTTATTCTTGTTTAACCCTGAGAGATCGGCGCACTGCTATAGCAGTGGAAGAAATTTGTTCTACCCTTGTGTTCTAAATGAATAGCATTAATTTAGAATACAAGGATACATATTCTAAAATATATTTATGTTGTAAAGATATATTTTTTTTGTTTTTTTGTTGTTTAAAATAAATATTTATCACGAACGTCCGAATCGTAAATATATCTCAGCACTAGATAGACAATTATATTTTTTTCTCGTAGCACTCTCAGGGTTAAGCCATTATTTCATATAAACAACAGACTGTTGGAAAATCCAAAGCCATGGTTATAGAAAAGTGTGAAAAGAAAAGTAAATGTGATATATTGGTGAGTAATGAAAGATTGGAGCAAGCTGAGGAATTCTACTGTTTGGTTAGTATTTTGTCAGATGACAGAAGAGTTACGAGAGATATCAAAGGGCGTGTAGCGATAGGAAACAAAGTCAATGTGCGGTAGTTGAACAAGTATACACAAACTGGACAGTACAAAATCTGCTAAGATGATAGTGACAACAGCATTTTAGTATTATCTTTGAAATGGGAATGAAATTTGGATGTGGAAGAAGATCGAAAAGGCTGAATAAATTTGTGTGTTGAGAAGAACATGGGGTGACAATTTATGACAATACGGAATGAAGTGATTATGGATGAATGTGAACTTAAAGCCGATATGTTGGTAAGATAGAAGAACACTGAGATAGTTTGGGCATGAAGAAAGACTAATAAGACAAATAAATTGTGCAAATGTGAGCGAGAGGCGTGGTAGAGGAAAACCAAGGGAAGTATCGTTGGATCAAGTGAATTATATTTTAGATGTAGGACACAAAGTCAGAGAATCGGAAGTTGTATGAGAAGGTATTGGATTTAGAAGAGGCAAAGGATATGTGTCGCGAAAGCAAAGCCAATTACCACAAGACTATCTAATTAAAGGCTTGGATAATAACACGAAAAAAATCTGAGATTCATAGTTCACGAGCATTTGGTAGATTTTACATTTAAATTTGGTCTAAAAATATATATGAATTGGTGCTCTATCATTTCTGCTTACCCCGATATGAAAATTAATTGATGGTATGTAATAATTGAAAAAGTAAGAAAATTAAGCAAGTTATGGTCAAAGTTTGAGATTTGTATATATTTTTTTGAGACAATCTATAAATATGGCTCTAGGTTACAAAGTATTCATTTGATTGTAGGTTCATAATTGTAGTTAAAATAGGAACTTACTTCATTGCATGACTAGTACTTTGAGGTCAAATGAAACATGAGTCGTGATATCGATGGGTGACAGAGCATGACCAAATATTAATATGCTGTCAGCTTACCTATAACTTGTCGCGCTTATGTGGAACAATATAATAATGGTAATGTATGATATATGTCGCATGCCGGAACATTGATTGTCAAAGTAGGACTTTGAGTCCAACTCAAGTGGAAGAGCACCAGTTGAAAAGTCAAAAACAAGATGGAGTAAACGAGGGCCAGGACGAATATTTCGAACTCCTGGGATATCCATTCGAAAACCTCCCCATAATAAGATGACAATCTTTTCTAAACATTTTCAGGAAGGGTAAAATCGCTGTAATACTCGCATTTTCCCTTTATTTTTTAATGGGTGTTTATTATTTAAAAAAAAAACAGTCTTGCTCTTCCATTCCCTCTACCTATGCTTCTCCATCCACTCCCTTCCCTTTCTCTTTCATCTTTCTCCCCCCCCCCTCTCCCATTTCCTCTACCTATTCTCCATCTCTGTCCCTCT
Organism: Odontocerum albicorne; assembly: GCA_949825065.1. Taxonomy (NCBI): domain Eukaryota; kingdom Metazoa; phylum Arthropoda; class Insecta; order Trichoptera; family Odontoceridae; genus Odontocerum; species Odontocerum albicorne. Next base: position 16,664,851 of record OX463862.1, read on the forward strand.
GTCCTCCCCCCTCTTCATCCCTTCTATTCCCATTCCTATCTTCCATCACTCTCGTCCCCCCTTTCCATCAACTATTCCCGCTACCTATCCTTCTTCATCTCTTTCTCTACCTCTACCGTTCCCTCTACCTTTACTTCTACCTGTACTACCCCCCCCCCCTCTCCCTCTCGCGAGAAAATTTCTTAGATATAGAAAAAAAAAATTGTAAGCCTGCTCACACTGGTGTGGGGACTACCACATACAGATTGAAAAAATAAGTGATGCGTTCATCAAGGGTTTACGACCTCTTACAAACGTAATTCCTTCACAAGTTTCATAACCGAATCATCTGTTGGCATCACATTCCTGTGAAATGTGAATTACGACATAGTAACATTGACACAAGCACCACTGGCGTGGAAGTTATTATTTTGCTCATATTTATTCTAAAGTGAATTTCTCAACCCCGGGTCGCAACCCCGAGGAGGGTCGCCGTGAAATATCAGTGGCCTGCGAAAATAAAATAACTTACGTGTACAAAAAGAAAATGAAATATTATCTAAAAAAAAAAACGAAAACATTTAGTTTTAAGTCCTTGCAGGGGAGTCGCGAATTCTTAATTTTTTTACACTCGTAATATTCACAAAGCTAAAAAGGTTAAAAAAAACAATGCTGTAGCGAGGATTAAATGACCCAAAAATATAAACCACAATGAACGGAGTAATCACGATACTAGTATCAATGTGTTATATATATTTCTGTTGAATACAGTATAACCTGGTGGGATTATTTCCATGTGGCAATCTCTTCTGATCAACAAGAGAGGGCTTAAACAAGCCTTAAGTAAAAACCAGACTAGAACCCTTTTGAAAAAAAATGATACTAAGAGGAATCGAATTATCAACCCTCGGGATGGAAGATAGGCATCATACCAACTAGGCGACGGAGGTCGTTATGCCGAACTAGATCACGGAGGCTTTCGAACAACTGGCAAGTTAATAGCTCTAATTTACGATATGACATCCGCTGTAGCGTACCGAGGCGCTGGCATCTGGGCCAGGGACGTCCATAATACGAGGGTGCCATTGGCACCATCGGTACCGTTTGTTTCGAATTAAAAAAAAAAAAGTTTTAAGTTGCAGAATTAATAGAAAATTGTATATCGAAATATTGGGATTTGGGGTAAAGTCAGACATTAAATATATTAATGGCAACTAGATAAAGTCAGATATTTATATTTTTGCATATTTAAGGCTTTAAAACTTACTGTATAAAGTAGGTACTCTAATACAGCGATTCTCAACCGGGGGGCACGAAATGTTTTTTGGGAGGGTGTCGCTCGCCCCACCTTCGCTTTTTAAATTTTTTTGTGTAATATATGATAGGTTTGTAACACATAAATCTCTTTTCAATATTCAAATCACAATTATTTTTGAGTTTAAACAATTTCATTATTAAATTATATTAAATCGCCATTTTTGTATTATATTTTTAGCTACCCCAGTTGTTAATATTATAACACATGACGTGTAATTGTTTCAAAAGTATGAGCATTTTTTTATGTTTCTCGTTTCTATATAATAAATTTACGTTCAAAATATGATTACTCATTATTATTTATTAAACATATGGGAATTTTTGAATGAAGGTAGTGCGTGCGGTTGTATAATTGTGGAGATATAACATTACATTACACATGCTACTTTGTCCGAACATCGGGACTAAATGCTTTGGATGAAATCTAGCTACGCTTCTGAAAATCATGGCTAGAGGTTTTGTATTGTAGTTTAAATGGGATGAACCGGATAATATTGTGTCTTTTGTCAGATGGTCGGCGATTTGCTTCGTGCCTTATGTAAAAATGCAAAGAATTCAATTCACATTTTACCTGTCCTGAGGTAATTGAGGAAATTTCACGGCGCGTTGTATGGGAGTGTAATAAAAATTATGTAATACTGCATTTGACTATTTATTTGGTTTGATATTTTTGCATATACAATATCCCCCGGACTACAATGTCTATCGGGGACAAGACACAACATTTGCGCCCCTTTGCATCAAGTGTAAGCCAAGTGTAGTATGGGAATAAGGTTAATGCTCAACTGCAGAAGGCAAAGTTTTTACACGCATTTCTTACATATGTTACATTGTTACTTTGATTATTTACACGAGTAGAGTAAAGAAATTGCTCTTGCCGGGATGAATGGTATAGATTTGCTCTGTTTTAATGGGTTCGTCTTATACAAGTTTTTTTCTACTGTATGTTTTTTTCTACTGTACTTTCACCATTCATCACCATTTAATTTAGTGTACTAATTAGAAATTGAAAAATACAAAACATCTTTCTTAATTGAAGGGCTCGGCAGTAAATAATGGTAAGCGACAAAATTACAAAAGACGAGTTTCAAAATGACAAATTAGATAGTTAAGGGTATAATTAAAAAATCTAATAATCAAACAGAATAGTCTTAAAGCCTCATACTTTTTAAAATTACATTATTTTTTTAATAAATGTTTCATAAATACATTTTAAGATTTTATAAAGACTAGTTTTCTTGACCCTTTTAATCCCAGCGTATTTTGCATAAAATGTGCGAAAAATCCCAAGCATTTTTTGGCAAAAAAACAGTAGTTTATATTTTATTTTTTATCTCAGTTAGTTTTCATTTAGTTTTCAAACCTAATTTTTTTGTGGATACCTCCCTGTAGAGTGTAAAATAATAAGTATTTTTCATAATTCATAAAAAAAAATATATTTATTTATTTTTCATTCAACATAAAAACTTGTATGAAAACTTTTAAGCCGATGATTGGCCCAGTGGGAATTTTCGCATACTGTTGTTGGGGGCGATAATCGGCCCCGTGGGATTCAAAGGGTTAATATCTCAAAATGTGATACATGTCGCTTACCATTATTTACTGCAGAGCCCTTCAATTGTATACTCGAGAATTAGGGATTTGAACTCATTATTATTGACAGATTAATTTTTTTTTTGTTTACAAAGTGGCTTGTTGCTATACACAATTTTTTTCAAACCGACCAGCTCATCTTAGGTACATAAAACTGTCCTAATCCATGAAAGATTTAAGGAAAAAAATATTAGTTTATATTTAAGTAAAAATATAATTACAAATCTCTATCAATAGTGGTGCATGGCCACACGGTAACGCAGTGGACTTCGGTTAAGGTCGCCGGTTTAAACTCTGAGCTATGCTACTTTCTTCGAATTTTACAGGTGTTTTTTCCGCCTAGTATTCGGGGGTATGAGGATACCTATGACTTCGGTCATATATAATATATATTGTTTTTAAAAAACCTTGAAGAAAGGAATTCGTTCAAGGATAAGCAAGTAAATCAATGAAAAATTAGGATGGAAGGATATCCTGATTGTTGTAATACATTTTTAATTATCTCTTAAACGTAAGTAAGGGTGGCGCACATCTGATAAATCTTGAAAGTTTGTTCAACAGTCGCGTCGAGTGAACTGCAAATGAAGATGTGTGAAATATGGTGTGATGTGTTGGTATGTAAAGGAGTCTCTCATCACCTGATCGAAGAGAAAATTCGTGTTCTGATAGAAACTGGAATTTTTTGTGAAGATATGAAGGAGAATTGAGATTGTAAAGCACGAAAAATAATATCGACAAAATATTACCAAATAAATATGTAAAAGTTGATTGTAAAGATAGGAAGGTGGTGGCTGCGGCCATTAGACTTGCAACTTCCCCGTATCTGCAAATGTTTAGAAAAACATATTTGGTAAAACAAATCGAATCAAGGGAAGATGAATTATAAAGAAACCTTCTTAGACCTTCCGATATGTGATAGTAACACATTCGGCTTTAGGTGGAGTGTAGTGTATGTGTAGATATGTGATAGTAACACATTCGGGTTTAGGTGGAGTGTAGTGTATATGTAGATATGTGATAGTAACACAAATCATAAAGGACTAAAGGGGATGCACATCGTCCATGATGACATGTCAAAATGTCCACGAGTTGATTCAATTACTAGACGCGAACTTGGCATTGCGTATTACCGATTAATCAACGGGATAAAATAATTGCACTTGCAGCCCATTGCACCAATGGCCGCTGACCAATTAAGGTGGAAGGCAAATTGGTTCCGGAAACGCTGCGGGCGCATTCGTATTCTGCAGTATGCAACGTCATTAATGACCACTGACCACGTACTGACGCAAATCAGTTGATTAAAGGATCTGGAACCTAACAGTAAACCAACTGAATAAGGACATTAGGGAATGAATACGGATAACCAGATCATAGGCAACTAAGACACATTTGCTGTTGAAAGGGATAGATCTGGTCTGGGCAAACTTTTAAGCTCGCAGGCAACACATGAATCTCGAAATTAACGGTGCACCACAATACTTGATCTTATTCTCGTATATACATAATGCTGTAATTTGGTACTATAAAAAGAACAGCTGCACAAATGCACATGATAAAAGTATGAAAACGAGATCTTATACAATATATTTCTATGTTTTCTTTGAGATCAGAATATGATATCGATTTCGGATATTCAATGTATACATTCAGGATCACGCAGGAGCACGTCTTAGATGGAACGGTGCTGATATATAGTAGAGAGAGTGAAAACATTTAAATACCTCGGAAGTATCCTAGTGGAAGACCTCGACCCAGTAACCGAAGTCAAGTGCAGAATTGAAACATCTCGTGCGGCTTTTAATAAAATGAGAAGCGTATTCTGCGATGATAATCTAAACTTGAAACTTCGACAACGGTTAGTCAAATGCTACGTTTGGTCAGTGTTATTTTATGGAGTGGAATCATGGACCCTCAAAGTTGGTAGTGTGAACCGACTGGAATCATAAATGTGGATACACCGGAGAATGCTACGGATACCCAGGACGGATATGGTCAGCAACGCAAGGGTTCTTCAAAGAGCCAAAGTTGATAGAGAGTTGCTGACTAATATTAAATCTGAAATATGTCCTATTTGAGTCATGTACTTAGAGGAGAAAAGTACAAATCATTGCACCTGATCATCCAAGGCAAAATAGGCAAAATATCCATGGGTAGGTGCTGAAACAGGGAGTTTAAAGACCGTTTCCCTGAACTTTCGATGGAATTACCCTCATCAGCTTCAGATAATTGTTGGGTCTGATCTGAATAGATGTTGTCCGACGGACAATTTTTATTTTTTTTAATCCATGGCTTATAGGCCGCATGAGAATGGACGGCTGGCCGCATGACTTGTCTAAATGCTCCTTCAGAGAGGAGTAGAAATTTAAGGTCGATTACGTCTTCATCTCATAAATTGATGGTTTTGAAACGATCCAATAGGGTGGGGATATTATCAAGGCTTTGCCGTTGCTGCTCCTGTGGCGTGGAATGGTCTGTCTCTTAGTGTTAGAGATATGGGTGGCGTGTACAGTTTTAAGAAGCACTTGAAGACAACCCTTTTTGGAAGGTCATCGAAATTCATGATCGTATATGTACATTAACTACACTACATGCATAGGATGTAGCCAAATGTTAAATGGGACCGTTTTGAGACCTCTATCTTAGTTTTTCAATAATAATTTTCATATTTGACTCCATCTTTTTCTTTGGTCTAGAGTCTAGATCTTTTCCCAATCCACGCTATTTCAAACTATCTTCTTTCTCTCACTTTTGACACAATTTTAGATGATAAGTGCTTCCTAGGACCATTCAACATCATCTAGGACCAAAAAGTGTTTCATTGGACCATACTATGAAAACATGGCCATAAAGTGTTTCTTTTAATTATATTATGAAATCTTGTACCAAAAAATGTTTCATTGGATTACACTATGAAATCTTGGACTAAAAGTGTTTCATTAGACCATACTACGAGATCTTGGACCAAAAAGTGTTTCATTGGAGCATACTATGAAATCTTGGCCAAAAAGTGTTTCATTGGATTACACTATGAAATCTTGGACCAAAAAGCGTTTCATTGAACCATACTATGAAATCTTGTCCAAAAAGTGTTTCATTAGACCATACTACGAGATTTTGGACCAAAAAGTGTTTTATTGGACCATGCTATGAAAACATGGCCACAAAGTGTTTCTTTTAATTATATTATGAAATCTTGTACCAAAAAATGTTTCATTGGATTACACTATGAAATCTTGGACCAAAAGTGTTTCATTAGACCATACTACGAGATCTTGGACCAAAAAGTGTTTCATTGGAGTATACTATGAAATCTTGGCCAAAAAGTGTTTCATTGGATTACACTATGAAATCTTGGACCAAAAAGCGTTTCATTGAACCATACTATGAAATCTTGTCCAAAAAGTGTTTCATTAGACCATACTACGAGATCTTGGACCAAAAAGTGTTTCATTGAAATCTTGGCCAAAAAGTGTTTCATTAGACCGTACTACGAGATTTTGGACCAAAAAGTGTTTCATTGGACCATGCTATGAAAACATGGCCATAAAGTGTTTCTTTTAATTATATTATGAAATCTTGTACCAAAAAATGTTTCATTGGATTACACTATGAAATCTTAGACCAAAAGTGTTTCATTAGACCATACTACGAGATCTTGGACCAAAAAGTGTTTCATTGGAGCATACTATGAAATCTTGGCCAAAAAGTGTTTCATTGGATTATATTATGAAATCTTGTGCCAAAAAATGTTTCATTGGATTATACTATGAAATCTTGAACCAAAAAGTGTTTCATTAGACCATACTACGAGATATTGGACCAAAAAGTGTTTCATTGGACCATACTATGAAGTCTTGGACCAAAATAATAATATTAAAATGACAATTATTTATATAGCGCCGTTTAGATAGCAAACTCTCATAGGCATATTAAAAATATTACAAAATGAATATAAAATAATTTAATGTAAGATATGGGCCGCAACCATTAGATAAGGTACTTCCCTACATCTTTGTATATTTAGAAAAAAAATATTTGGTAAAAAAGCTGGAGAAAACTTCCCAAGGAAAGACGAAGTACAAAGTAACCTTTGTAGATCTTCCGATATGTGATAATAATATATTCAGCTTTAGGTGTAATGTTGTGTATGTGTGTAGTGTTCATATTTGATCATACATTTTGATAAGACCTCTCATAAAAGGTTGTCTTCAAGTGCTTCCTAAAGTCACACACGCAAAAAAACAGACAATTAGGATAAAGCTCTCCTCATCTACGAGTACATATGCTCTTAAATACATATTTGATAAGAAAACCGTAGATAACTTACCATGGGAAGACGAACTACAAAGAAACCTTTGTAGATCTTTTGATATGTAGTAGTAATAACTTAACAAATATTACCTTTAATAGGAAGGTAGTTGAAAATCTAACAGAAAACTTACCAAGGGAATACGAACTACAAGGAAAATTTGTTCGTCGTCTTCCTTTCCTGGAAAGGATGTTCTGATACGAGATAGTGATACGTTCGGCATAATGTGTAGTCCAGTGTGTACGTAGTGTTCATATACCATCCCAAATTTTGATAAGACCTCCCAAAAAGGTTTGTTATCGAGTGCTTCCTAAAGCTGCACACGCCACCTATATCTCTAACATCATTAAGAGAATGTTAAGAAACACACTTCTTGTGGTTTAATAGAGTTTCCACATTCTAAAATAACCGAACATTTTCCATCAGCTGTAGTTCTTGGGTAGATTTGTGCAATTCTGTTGTTTATTGAATAAACAAACAAACATTCAACTGAATTTGTGGCTATGCCCTTGATCTTTAAAGGCCGACTGCTTTGACTGTGCGAATGACTCTGTCAGTCAGCCATTGGTGAATTGTTAGACAGTTGGAGACTAACAATGGATTGGTGTACACGGAACTAATAAATAACAGTTGAAGCCGCGCCGGACTGTCCGACGTGTTTTTTATCGGTCATGTCACCTGTCAGAAGAACAGGATTTATAACAGCATTGGCATTGTTGCTGACTATATATATTTGGGTTCTGTATTCACGATCGAAACAAGTAAAATAAGTTAAGGAAGATAACTAAGAATCAAGTAACAACTTTTTAAAATTACTGTCAATTGAATCTGTTCAAGTTTTTTGGATACTACTATATATAGCCAATTTACTGTAATTAATTTTGTTCGAAAAGTTCGTGTAACCAACACCACAATCCGAGAGGTCTGTGAGGTCCAAGATGTGGTCAGATGGGGACGACAGTGTCGACGATACTGGTACCAACATGTGCAGAGAATGAATTCCACAAGAATTCCATACATACAGTAGCTCTGCATGGGGTGCCAGATGGACGGCGTCCGCCAGGGAGACCCCCCAAAAAAGATGGAGAGATAGCTGGAGCTCAGCATCATAGGACAATCCTGCAGTAACAGACTCTTGAGAGTCTACAGAAAGTTTAAGAAGAAGAAGAATTTTGTTAATACAAATGCATGCACTGAGGGATGACGATGACAATGGGTTGACGATGTATGACAGAATACGGAATGAAGTGATAAGGGATGAATGTGAACTTATAGCTAAGGGATGGATATATTGAATAAGATGAAGAAGACCACTCTGAGATGGTTTAAGCATGAGGAACGAATGAAGTAAGAAAGACTAACAAAACAAATATATACTGCAAATATGCGTGGAAGGCGTGAGAAAGGAAGACCAAGGAAAGTTTGGTTGAATCAAGTCTTGAATTCCACTTTTTGCAAAAAGTGGAATAAACAGTGTTTGATAAAACAAATTACAATGTCCTTAAACCTCCACAATGTTGATGTCTTAACTATAAACAATATAAGTATGATAATTCTGCCGACGTTCTCTTTTGTGGAGAGCTTATCAAAGATCCCTTTACGAAATAATAAATATGGGGATGCATTCTTGATGGCCTTGAATGATTTGTTCGTCTACTTTTGGTTCATTTGGTTTTGTTGACTTAAAAACAATCCTCTTGTACAATATTACATGGCTAAACCTAACGTATGTGGTTTTTTAATCTTTGTATCAAAAAGTCATTTGACCGTTGAAATAAAATAAAAGATATTTGACCGTTGAAATAAAATAAAATATATTTGACCGTTGAAATGAAATAAAATAAACAATACTTCTCCACAGATTTCAGATATTGACTTGTTCCACTAGGTGTGGAATATTAATACAATATATATACATAATCATATATTTAGAGACTTTCTTGAATCACTTTTCTTTTGTACCTCGTCTATCAGTACCTTGAAATCCCCATTGCACTACAGTTTTCTTATTTTTAATTCTTGGTATTTAAATTTTCGTACTATGGCTGATCTTCAAATCGCTTGATTTAAAATCGCAAATGAAGAGATATTATTTTATTTAAGATGCAATTATTATTTTGAAAATATGTGACTATTTTATAATAGATGATTGAATAACATTTCTGATATTTTCAATCCAACAACGTCATTGTATTATAGTTAGAACATGGTTTTAATAAACATCTTATTGTGTAACTACTAGAATTTTTCTATCTCAGTAAATTATCTTTAACTAATTTGCTAACTTAAAAACATGTGACTATTTTATAATATGTAGATGTTTAAATAACATTTCTGATGTTTTCAATCCAATCATGCCATTGTAGTTAGAACATGGTTTAAATAAACATTTTATTGTGTAACTACTGGAAGTTTTCTATCTCAGTACATTGTCTTTAATTAATGATTAACTTAGAAATATTTACAGAATATATATTGGGTGTTAACATAAGTTGTGTCCGTTTTTTTCCAATTTAAAAATGAGCACCAAAAGTAAAACAAAATGGTAAAGGTTATATATAAGTCATTCGAAAGAAAATTTTCTGGGTTCCAACGAAATCTGGGTTTGGGAAAAAATCTGGGTTCCAACGAGAATCGAATCCGGAATTTCCGGGTTGAGATATAAACGTCTTATCAACTAGGTCAAGGATATCGTCTGTGATGGGATTCCGATAACAGATCTAAGCCCAGATAAACATCGATGGAAAGCTATGAGGAAGGACTATGTCCAGCAGTGAAGTAACAATGGCTGATGAATAGAGAGGAGATGCATTGACATGTTAACATGTCAGGCCATAGTCACTCGAGGAAAAATTTGTTCACCGTACACCATACGGGCATACTCATTTAAAGCAGCGGTTTTCAAATAAGTGTCTGCGAGGGTATCCCACGGGGTCCACGAACTCTTTCAGAAATCACTACAATTACATTAGAAAATGGCTTTGTCACGCAAGTAACAAGCGTGAATGCGTGCATTTTGCAACTGGTAGCCTGTTCTTTAAAACTGATCAACGCCCTCAAGTGGTTGTTAGTAGGTACCTTCCAACAAACAAGGTAGCAGTGCATCAGCAGACGGGGGGGTTGACAATCAAGACACCAGTTTAGGGTAGTGGGTAAGTTTCAGGTGTTTTTCCGTTCACTTATTGATGTGAAAAAATATTTTCAACCAATGATTTGATAAAGAAAATCAAATCAATGATTTGATAAATATAAAAAAGAATTATAACTTTACATCAAGACGAAATGAAATTATACAAATTTATTCCGTAAGTTTTTTTAATATTGTATATAAAATAAAACAGTGGGTACTATTATATTAGGTGTTAACATAAGTTGTGTCCTAGGGCTAGAGCTAGAGCTAGAGCCAAAAGTAAAACAAAATGATAAAGGTTATACGTCATTCGAAAAAAAAAATTCTGCTCTACAAGATATTGTGTTTACTTTTACGTTACATATTTTATTTTATTTGATTACAAGCCTTCAAAATGGAATATCAAGTAGACGAAAGTGAGCATTTTCGATACGTCCAGTGGACTTCGATAAGGACGGCTTAAACCATATTATTCATGAAGATCACCTTCAAACCACCGTAGAATTGGCTGAGCAGATGAATTGTAGTCACATGACTGTATACCGCCATCTTAAATCAATGGGAAAAGTCCCGAAGTTCGGCGCTCGGGTTCCACATGTTTTGAGTGAAAACAACAAAAATCAACGTTCGACAATTTCTGCTGGTGCGATAATTTCTGCAATCGAGCTACGCATAGCCACAAGCAAAGGTTCCTTTACCGCATCATTACTGGTGATGAAAAATGTTTGAAGGGGATCTTCATGAATAATATGGTTTAAGCGGTCCTCATCGAAGTCCACTGGTCGTCCGGAACGCTACATGTCTTTCAGGTCGAAATTACCGTCTTTGAAATGCAGCTTTGGCAGCCTTATTCCCTCGATTGAACGCAAACAGAAGCAGGTCTCGAAAATACTCACTTTCGTCTACTTGTCTTTGAAGGCTTGTAATAAAATAAAATAATATATGTAACGTAAAAGCAAACACAATATCTTATAGAGCAGAAAATTTTCTTTCAAATGACGTATAACCTTTCCCATTTTGGTTTACTTTTGGTGCTCATTTTTAAATTTGGAAAAAAACGGACACCACTTATGTTAACACCTAATAAATTTAATAAAAATAATATTTTTTTTCGTTATTTTTAATAAATACTCGTACCTATAAAATTCACATAAACACATATTATATAATTTACTTCCCCGTAGTAGGCAAGCGAAGGGTTGCTTGGCAAAGAAAACGCTGTAAGGACAGTCTGCGAGAGTCACTGACTTTGTGCGGGGCGCCTGAGGACTGGAAGCAGGTGGCTCAGGACCGTGGAGAATGGAAAGTCATTTGTTCTCGAGCTGATGGGGTTTCAAAGGCTAGACGTGTGAGAAACAGCGTGCTCCAAACATACGTCAGCATTGCTAGGCGACTTAGCAGAATCCACATGCCTGTGACATCTGCGAGAAGGAGTGCGTATTTAGAACCGGGCTGTTTTCTCACAGAAGATCACATGATCAACGTGGAAGAGCAGCTCAAGATTGACGTTGGAATGGTGAGGGGATCCTCGATTACGTGGTCTAGTAACGACGACGATATAATTTATACACACGCAGTGCTGAGACACTTGAAAACAGTTAGAACATATGAATGAACATAAAAATTGATGAGAAGCAAGAAAAAAGAGGCTATTTGTGAATATTTCAGATATTCCAGAGATAACAACCTCATTTTATTCATTCAGATATAGATTATTCAGATATGTATCAATCAGATATAGATAATTCGGATATTGATCATTCAGATATAGATAATTCAAATATAGATCATTCATATATATTATATATCAGACTAGTTCCATGGGTGTAGTAGAGATAACTAGAATCTGAGAACACCTTGGACAGTAGTGAGTCAGAAGTAGGAGTCTCCACGGACTAATTGGCAAAACGCTTGACTTCCACCAAACTTTCAATTTGGCTTGCGATAGTACCCAAAAATCTTTGTATTGTACTGATAAAACTTTTTAGTAATAAGCTAGTATTTGGAAATTCTCACCAAAAGTCCTAACTCTCCGATGAATTTCAGGAGTGAGCAAAAAAGTTAAAATAAGGAATGAGTATTTGAGAGGTACCTTGAAATTTAAAAATAATAAACTGAGAAAATTCGATTAGATATTTCTCCGCATTTGCATATATTCAGAAAAAAATATATATTTGGTAAGAAAACCGCAAAAAAAATCTAAAAGAAGACGAACTACAAATAAAATTTAGTAGATTTACCGATATGTGATAGTATTGTAACACATTCGGCTTTAGGTTTAGTCTATTTCACCAGAAATCGAACACACAACTCTCGGGCTGGGAACCAAGCGTTCTACCAACAGAACACGGAGTTCATTGTGGTAGAAATGCTTACGAGGAGCTCCTAAATTTCACCTACCTTACCCCACAACATGATCATTCAATATATGATTACCATTGAATAATTTCGTACGTCCAATAGAGGTCAACTGTAGCCACGTGCTAACATACTATACATATGGTACATTGAGTATACTATATTATGATGTTGACCGTGAACTAATGGTTCTATTTCAGGCGGATTAACTCTCTGACTGGTCTTACTTTTAGAAAATTTTACATTTAAATTAATATTATTTTGTTGTTTATATATTTATGAACAAAATAAACACGGAAAATATCGAATGAATACGATGTATTATGTAAATATGTAAACAAAAACGTGGTATTGCGTCATTATACGCGGAAAGTAGAGCATGTATTAGAGTGAATGCTTGACTGAATGGTTTAATATTTCGAAAGGCGTAAAACAAGAATGCGTTATGTCTCCCTGGTTGTTTAATATTTATATAGATTAACGTGTGAAGGAACTGCATAGGTCAATTTGGCGGTATACAAATATCCAATGGGAACGAAAGCGGATTGCTGTATGCAACGGTAGTGTTTGCGGAGTGTGTATATGAATTATTGAGGTTGATAAGTAAATTGTTTGAGAGAAGCGAAGAGAAAGATCTGAGAATGAAAAATGCAAAATTTAAAATAATAGTGATAGAAACTTGTGAAAGGAAAAGTAAATGCGACATATGGAAGAAAAATGAAAGGCTGAAGGAGTAAGTTGAGGTGTTATGCTATTTACGTAGTATTTTCACAGATGACGGAAGAGTTAAGAGGGATATCGAACGGTGTGTACTAAAACATATATATTTGAACCGAACAGTATCAAAATCTGTTAAGATGATAGTCCACAATAGTATTCTGGTGCCAACTTTGATGTATGGGAGCGAAACGTGAACGTGGAAAAATACTGAGAAGTCGAATAAATGGTGTAAAAATGCATGCATTGGGAAGAAGACAACGGAGTGAAACTGTGTGACAGAACACGAAATAAAGTGGTAAGGACGAATGTGAACATAAGGCTGATGTGTTAAGTAAGATGAAGAAGATCACGCTGAAATGGTTTGGGCATGTAGAACGAATGAATAAAGAAATACTAATAAAATAAATATACAGTGCAAATGTACGTGATAGACGAAGACTATGGAAAGTATGGTTTAATCAAGTTAATGGCATTTTGAAAGAAAGATAAGTAAGAAGTATGAATCAACTTAGGAGCTCTATACATGGTGTAGAAGAGGGGAAAGATGTATATAGAGATTGTCTACACCAACAGGGAAACGGTATGATGGTTTGTATGTATGTGTGTTCCATTTTGCATTTGAACATATGTTTTTTTATAGCTTATCATAAATCTTTATTAAGCAATACAAAAATAGCACTGTATTCAACTCTGTCGAACAAAACGTTGAATCACTTTGCCATTGGATTGTTAGATTTGATTTTCTAAGCCTATGTGCTCGCTGAAGTACAACTGGTTGCACGCAATAAACTAATACACTGGATGACGCCCGATCACGAGGGGTAGACGATCGTATCGTATACGATGATGTCCAGCCCATTTCTATTTGATTTGATTGGCCTTCAAACATCACAACGACGTCTTATATTATAATGTGTACCTAATCTGGGCTTAAGTAAGGAGCGCGCAGCAAAACACAGTACGCAACAAATTAATTCTCTTATATCAATATGTGAAGATGAATGGGAGATCAAATGCTCGGGTCGCAGCTGGTACAACAACTATTGAAGCATCATAATTAAATATTTTTATTACCGAAATGATTTATGGAAGTAAATATAATATATGTAACAAAAACAAAGGCGCATGTTGCGCAGTTCTATTACAGTAGTAGTTCTATAATTGTATGTATAATTTTGAGACATGAATATTGACTATTTTAATTGCATTTTTTGTTTTGACAGGGTGACACAAATCATACTATACTCAAGAAAATTTAGGATAGTCCCTGTGACGTTTGAAATGTCATTTCTCAAAGGGATGGGGTAAAACCGTTTTTTTACAAATCGAATCGTTTTTTTATAAATCGAAAAATTGTTTTTCTCTAATCTGACGTTTTAATTCCTAATTTTCATTATACTGACTTTCTATATATGTAATGCATTGTATGATTTGTATCTATCTTTAAATAGGCCAAGATCCACTATGTACTCGTATTAATACTAATTACGAACATTTAATTTTAGGTATCCAAAAAAAATCGAAAATTCAATGATCGTATACCCCATCCCTAGCCAATGCAGACTAACGCAGTGACTTTTGACAAACGTCACCAAATATTATTTGATTTTAACAAACTGCCACATTTTTGCTAATTTGTAACAAGATGTATTAATTTGTCATTATTGTTAGTTTTATGTAATGTATTTACCTAAATAACTCGCTATTTATTAGAATCGAGGCTTATATTAAAGTTGATAAAATAATTAAAATTACTGAACGTCATTTTCTCTAGTATAGTCTGGGTGAATTGTCTTTAAAAAAATCGTTGTCACAAATTCGTATGTGCAAAATTTACAGTTTTTTGCCAATTATCATCAAATAAATGGTCAATATTTTTATTACGGGGACATTTATACTTCTTTCACACACACATTTATTTAAGAACGAATTAGGTTCTCTTTCAGTGCAATCGTACACTCGAAAGAAAATTGGATATAGTCATACTTTGATGAAAGAGTTGTTCCCAGTTGGGCGAGGGAGTCCTTTCTCTGCTGACGCCACATCGGAGTGTGAAAAGAATAGCGGTGGCACCTACAGAAAGTCAAATCTACGGAAAGAGATGATAAATGGGAAAATGAAAAAAAAAGAATTATACTGCAGAAGGTCTTTAAAGGTCATCACCGACCTTTAAATATTTTTGTCGCACTGCATATGCATCGGAACGCTATGCGGTGTGCCCGAGGGAACATTCGGGATTAACATGTTTGATGGTACCAGTGCTACCAGTTCTGTGATATATTTATTTAGGTTTTATTGGTGGATACCTTTACGTGACATTGTTATCAAATGGTTTATGTACGTGTGTGGTAAAAAAATAGAATGGATATTTTAACTTCAGGAATTTCCCATATATTACTTCATGGGAGGTCCCTTGGTAATTACCTTCCTGGAACATCATCTAAAATACGGAAATATAGCCTGAAGCACCAACTTCACAACATAATCAATGATAAAAAAATACGGGCGGACAACTTAACAATGTCATTTCCACGTGCACATGCCAGTGTCATCTTCATTACGATAATACTCGTAGTATGAGGACATTTTATGTATTGTACATAGCACCGTTTTGAGAGGAGAGTCCTCAAGGGCGCTCCAATTCAGAGCTATTTACTACTTTTACTGACTGATTAAAAATATTGTAATAAAACGTAATGGCTGCGGCCATTAGATTAGGAATGTCGTTTGGAAACATATAGCTGCTAATAAAACTGTAGAAAAATTACCAAGGGAAGATGAACAACAAAGAAACCTTTCTAGATCTTCTGATAAATTATAGTAACACATTCTGCTTTAGGTGTAGTGTTTAAATATAATCATACATTTTGATAAGACATCCCAAAAAGGATTATCTTCAAGTTCTTCTTAAAGCTGTGCATGCGACCCATATCTCTGTGGTGTTATGGCACAAGTTGATATATCAGTTTTACCTTAGATTACAGGAGAAGAAATATTAACTTTGATAAGCTGTTAAAATCAGTATAAATAAGCATTTTTTAAAGTTTTTTCCAAACGATATATCTTTTGTTTGGATAATGACTGACACATCAAGTTTTGCTACAACATGCTGAGAAATATTTTCTATAATTGGGAGAATAAACACAAAATGACAAAAAAACGGACATATCAACTTCTGGCATAACGCCACAAATCTCTGAGATTCTCTAGCATTAAAGGATAGACCATTCAATGCCACAAAGCCAGCAACGACAAGAGATGTATCATACATAATACCCTGCGCTTTTGGACTTATTCGGGATAATCAATGTAATTAGATGAAGACGAATTCAACCTCAAAGTTCTACTCTTCTCCAAAGTAACATCCCTCAGACACAGATTCAAAAGACACAATGGAGACATCTCATTAAGGAATCTGAATACAAAGAGATAAAGTTTGAAATCCATAAATAAAATTTCAGAAAGATATTGAAACTTTGCTATTTTTTATCAGTTCGACCAACCACTCCGTAATAGAGAACAAAATAAGTCCCCATTCAGCGTGAACTATAACATACACTACAAGATCGATTGTTTTTTTTTTAACGCGACGTAAGCTGCAAAACTAGCCTTAAACGCTACTAGATTGGAGTAGTCAACGACATGCCGATGTAAGGCTAAATATCATAGATATTTATTTGGAAATTATTGCCTCGAATTTCTACACAGTAGCAGAATATGTGATCTGTGAATTAATCCTGATGGTGAAAAGACAAGATTAAAGCTTTCATACCTAGTGATAAATCGGGTAGTCCAAGAACTTAGGTACATCCATGGAGAGTTGAGGCGTGCCCTGATTGACCTTTAGATCTAACGGAGAAACCCCCATTACGACCAATAATGTCTCCACCGAGTGTATGTAATGAACCTTGACACCTTCAATGACCATTGATCGCGGATCCGCATCCTTTTAGCAGATAAGAGCCAACTTCTTAGTGCCCAATATCTGACTGAATATGACACTTGATCATCATACTCGCTTTCCCATTTATTTGGGGTGTACGTAACGAGTCGCCTCTTTTCATCGTACTGTGTTCAAGACCATCCTAAGCGTTACGGCCAGATAATTCCATTGCTTATTTGGGGGTCCTCTTCCTCTATTTACAGGGACTGTAATTCCCAGTGTCTGGTTTCCCACATATTCAGCTGGTTTCCTTTGTATCATTTCATATCGCCTCCTTTAGACCACACCCTCACATCGGGCTATCAAGAATTTTGATTCTTACCAAATGTGAAGCTATGATGACCAAGGTTTAAATGAAATGAATGACCTGTTGAATTCCAGCGTAGTATGATCCGTTAACTCTGTTCTCAAGATCAAATAATGTTGCTATTAACATACTGTATTATATTGGACATATAGAAAAATATCCGAAATTTGTATTTATTGTTTGTTTGTTATTCCTGAAGTTGTTTCTGGTTTAGCAAGAGCATCAGTATTTTCATTACCCTCGATCCCAAGTATAGAATTATTTAAATTGTCCCTTTTAAGCAAATATAAAATATGTTTAATATGCGAATTCTATTGTATTCTGATGAGAGGAAAGCACTTGGACGTACGAGTAAGCTTGTAAATATCGCTCAGCGAGTCTGAGCAGACTATAGATTTGTAAATCTTGTATCTGGAGTAAGGTTTCTTTTATCTGGAGTAAGGTTTCTTTTCAATAGATTAGTAAAACTTGTATCTGGAGTAAGGTTTCTTTTATAGCGAAACACTTTGCAGTGAACACTGAAACTTCCTTGGGTAACTTAAATGAGAGGTTACTATAGAACATAGGCATATGTACAGATTCACCATAATCTTTATTATCAGATTTAGACCCATTTGTTAATTAATGCAAGGGAAGTATTCTGGGAACTTAGAACTGACATTATGCTTTGATTTACTACTGAGGTAAAGTGAGTTTAGTATCGCCAGTACAGTTTCTACGACAATAATTGAAGTGATAACATATGAAATAAAGCAAATTGAATTTAAAGGAAGTTTATCTTCCACTTGTTAATTTGTCAGAGAAGAGGATTAAGATTTAAATATTTGAAAGTTATTTAAAAAGAGAGATGATTATTTTCTGGCTTCATATCTATTTTTCTTGTTCAACTTGAGTAATATATGATTTAATTTCGGTCTACGGCACCGGTACAAAGTCTGTAGCAATAGGTGAATAGCTGCTGCTTAATGCTCGGAGATATCGGTTCACGGGGAAAAGTAGCAGGGTGAAGAGATTCCTCTTAGGCAGGTAGTAGATGGTCGCAAGTAAAAGGCAGTAGACAGAGTGAACTGAGAATGTATTTCTAAGGCGTTTGGCGCTCCTTATGTGCGGCCAATCGCTCATCGCAAGCGCCTGTTTCCGCCCGTGCATGCCCGTCATAACTTGCGAAATATCACAATTTTCGCAAGTTTTCGCATGCATGGGCTGGCCGACTTTTGATACTGTCTCGCGATGGCCGCGCATAAGGAACATTTTTAGTTACGGTCGTGACACGGCACGCCACGCACTCAACAAACATAAAAAATACCAAATAACATCAAAATATCATATCATAAAAGTACCAAATAACAAACAGGAAAACAAATACATCATGTGTTTTGGCTGACGCATACGTCCGATTCATTCGGTTTGATCGGAATACGTGAGTAATAAACCAAAGCTTTGAGGATAGGAATTATATCCGATAGGTATTGTCTTTTGATGTATACTTTTAGCAGTTCTACTAATTCGACTTGGATAGTATAGATATGAGAGGATTTTATTGACTCTAGTATAATTCTTAGTGCTTTTGATCGGATGGTCTCAAATTTCTTGTCCAAATATTTAGCTGATGGATCAAAGAGGAATGTATCTTAATAGATTATGTTATTTACCGATGTTGTAAATTTCTTGTCCAAATATTTAGCTGATGGATCAAAGAGGAATGTATCTTAATAGATTATATTATTTACCGATGTTGTAAATTTCTTGTCCAAATATTTAGCTGATGGATCAAAGAGGAATGTATCTTAATAGATTATGTTATTTACCGATGTTGTAAATTTCTTGTCCAAATATTTAGCTGATGGATCAAAGAGGAATGTATCTTAATAGATTATATTATTTACCGATGTTGTAAATTTCTTGTCCAAATATTTAGCTGATGGATCAAAGAGGAATGTATCTTAATATAATAGATTATGTTATTTACCGATGTTGTAAATTTCTTGTCCAAATATTTAGCTGATGGATCAAAGAGGAATGTATCTTAATAGATTATGTTATTTACCGATGTAAATTTCTTGTCCAAATATTTAGCTGATGGATCAAAGAGGAATGTATCTTAATAGATTATGTTATTTACCGATGTTGTAAATTGGCTCAAATCCATGTCTAATATATAATTAAGTAATAAGTTTATTCAGGAAATTCAATGTTTTATCATTCTTTTTCAAATAAGTTCAATTCAGTTCGATCCCATTACCCACGCTGTTATGGGAAATAAAATAAGTCCACATTCAGCTCGATCTACCCTAGAAGATCGAAATATTCTGTATTTTTTTATGAGCGCGATAACGTGTAGTGACGAAGAAAGAACTGCCCAAAGGGAATCCTACTTTGGTGGTGATATACCGGCGTTTGAAAACAATAGTAGTGACGACGAACTTAAGGTCCGACATTACGGGAGAAGGAAAATGACTCGCAGCGCAGTAATTTTTTTTATAAAGTGGCTTAAGGCCTGGAGTTCAAAAATCCCAGCAAGTTGTCAGTACTTTTACAGAAAATTTCAAATGCAACAAAACTATCCTTTGACATTATTAGATTGGAGTAGTCAATCGATCCGAAGATGAACCGATGTAAGGCTAAATGGAATTCCTTTCAGAAATCACTGACTCAATTACCATCGCAGTACCACAAAATATGCTCAGCGGATTGATCCAGATGGTCGCGAAAATTGTAACTCCTCTATATTAACAAATTCTTATAAAATAATAATGAAGCTATAACACAAATAAATAAAAATCAGCTTATTTGTTGTTAAAACTATAATATTGGCAGGCGGGTGGTGGGTAGTCACAACATACCCTCACTCACCAAAAGGTAAAATACCCACTGTCCGGTGGAATTCAGGAGTGAGCAATAAATATAAAATAAGGAATGAGTATTTGTAGGTACCTTAACATTTTGTAAAAATAATAATATTACAATTTATAAAGCGCAGTTTAGAGAGTCAACACTCCTCATGGGCGCTTCATTTTGGAGCTTGAAACTACTATTATCGACCTATTAAAAATATTACAAAATAAATATATATAAGTTGAGTGTATAGTTAACAAGCTAGTGGCTGGGCCAATTCGATTAGATACTTCCCTGCATTTGCATATGTTCTGAAAAACATATTTGATAGAAAAACCGCAGAAAACATTGTAATGGAAGACTAACTACTAAGACACCTTTGAAAATCTTTTGATATGTGATAGTAATACATTCGGCTTTAGGTTTAGTGATATGTATTGTGTTGTGCTTATATAATATCATTCATTTTGATAAAACCTTCCAAAAAGGGTTGTTTTTAAGTACTTTCTAAAGCGAGACAAGCCACCCATATAAACAAATAAATATAGTAATTTATAGTCTTGTTTGTGTTCCCCTGAAGATGAGGTGAAAGCCTTGAAACCGATAGGGTTATACCGTTACAAAAAAGTGGAATAAACAGTGTTTGATAAAACAAATTACAATATCTTTAAACCTCGACAATTTTAATGCCTTAATTATAAACAATAAATACATATAGGTTTATTGATAGCAACATAGTATGTACATAATATATTTAAATAACACTTTAAAAACACTTAAATTTCAGATAATACATTAAAGACAGAAACTGTGTGGGCTCATCTAATAACATCCCCTCAGCCAAGATACACTTTACCAATATAGGGTGAGCCAAGCCACGGGGACACCAGATGTTTTTCAGCCCACACCATATCACTTAACAGCTTCGGTGGAACGGACATGTATAAATGAAATCAGTCGAATGTGTGGGAAATCAGAAACTGGGAATGGAAGTCCCTGAAAATAGAGAAAGAGTATAAGTGTAGCATTAACCAAAGCTTGAGTGATCTGACATAGAACAACAAAGTGAGACGACTCGTAACGCAGACTCCAAATAAATTGGAACATGCGATGATAGTAATGATGACTGCAGTTACCTGCACACGACGTGAAAAAAAGTACTGCAATTTAATTTTATTATATATATTCGAATATAATAAATTATAACATTCTGGCTCTTCTATTTTGTGGTTGATAAGATCTGCCTACACTTGTATGGTGTGTCGCCAGTTTTATTGGCTGGTTTCTAAACATCATTTACTAACAGTCGTGTTATATCCTCTGCTAGACGGTCGTGTCTTAAACGAACTGTTAACTATATAAAACTATAAGAATTGTTTTAATAAATAAAAAATTATAATAAATCAATGTGACTTATTTAACTTAATAAAACTTTTTCATTAATTTACACAGTGAATACTTTAATCAGTGTCGAACAATTTAATTAATAATAAAAATACGTATTATAAAAATTATTGTGAAAAAACTACTATAAAACTAAGTTAAGATGTAAAAAGTCAAGGTATTTATTGAAAAGCAAAAATATTTTATATTTTATTTTCATACGTTAATAATCACGCTGTTTACCTGAAAACCACATTTATTTTATAGGCTATTTTACAGGCTATTTTACATTAAAAATCACGCTGTTTACCTGAAAACCACATTTATTTTATAGGCTATTTTACATTAATAATCACGCTGTTTACCTGAAAACCACATTTATTTAAAAGACCACTAATAATCACGTTGTTTACCTGAAAACCACATTTATTTTATAGGCTATGTTACATTAATAATCACGCTGTTTACCTGAAAACCACATTTATTTTATAGGCTATGTTACATTAATAATCACGCAGTTTACATGAAAACCACATTTATAATATAGGCTACATTAATAATTACGCTGTTTACTTGAAAACCACATTAATTCAAAAGGCTACACTAATAATAACGCTGTTTTCCTGAAAACCACATTAATTTAAAAAGGCTACACTAATAATCACGCTGTTTACCTGACAACCAAATTTATTTTAAAGGTTTCAAAATGATCGTTTACACGATCATTTATTCCTACCTAAATTATTGGCAAAACAAACATACATACGATCATGCTGTTTCCATATTGGGGTAGGCAGAGGCATAACATTTTTGCAAAACAAACATACATACGATCATGCTGTTTCCATATTGGGGTAGGCAGAGGCATAACATTTTTGCAAAACAAACATACATACGATCATGCTGTTTCCATATTGGGGTAGGCAGAGGCATAACATTTTAAACTTATAATAAAAGATCTACTCGTATACACAATCTGTCCAATGCGAAAGGTGACTGATGGGAAATGAAATACAAGACATTGTTTATTTTTAGTTTACATTACCTTTTATTCAAAATACACTCCTTGTGAATCAATACAATACTAGAAGCGGTTGTAAAATTTTCTGAAACACTCCTGAATGAAAATTTCAATGCACTTTCTTCGTTCATGACTAGGAGACTTAGAAACTACCCTCCGTTCATGACCAGGAGACTCAGAAACTACCCTCCGTCAAAAAGTTTATCTTTATATTTATTTACAACCGGTGTATAATGAAATGTTTCCAATAGAAGGCTGCAATTTGTTTGAGGGAAATGGACGAGAACCTACAGCGTACCATAAAACGGGAAATATCGTTTCCTTTCATGCATATATGATACTCGTATCTACTTGATTCGTGCCGCCAGTGCCGAAAGGGTTTCATATACAATTTTGGGCTGCTTAATAGCGATATAAAAATTTACAAGTAACATATAAGGGGCAGAAAAAAAGCAGACTTTTCTTCTTATTCTTTTCTATCATACCTTCAACATATCTGATTTGGAGATTCGGACAATTGGCTGGGAGACAATATTGTATTCGGCTCCATTAATCAAATATTTGGGGCTAAAGTCATTGGAGTAGGCACTCGTCGTTTCACATGTTGGTAACACTACTGCATGCGAAGAGACTACATTACTCGCATAAGTAGTAGGCGCGTGCGAGTATTGTTACCAGACGATCTCTTTTACAAGATAACCACCTATTTAAAAAAATATTTTTTTAGTTACCATCGAGAATATAATCCAAAATCCTCAGGTGGAAGCCAAGCGTACCAACTAAACCACGTATGTTGTTGGAAACGTAGATGTAAAACGGTCTTAAAACTAATTTGAAAGTCAATATGTCAGAATTTAATCGGGGGATACTTGCTGGACGTAAATACTAACCGTTTGACTACAGTCGCTGACTTCAGTAAATAATAGATTTAATAATATTCTGAATGTTTGAATTATATTTATTTTTAATAATTATTTTAATTTTAATGTGGATACGGGTTCAACCTAATTATGTTGTTACACCATACATAATTATAGAAAATTACAATAATTTGAGATAATACTCGAACGAACTAAGTATACAATAATAGTTCATAGTTTCGTTTGAAGTGAGTCAGTTATATTTACACAGACTTTCAAAATCACAACAATTTGAGATAATACTCGAACGAACTAAGTATAAAATAACAGTTCATAGTTTCGTTTGAAGTGAGTCAGTTATATTTACACAGACTTTCAAAATCACAACAATTTGAGATAATACTCGAACGAACTAAGTATAAAATAACAGTTCATAGTTTCGTTTGAAGTGAGTCAGTTATATTTACACAGACTTTCAAAATCACAACAATTTGAGATAATACTCGAACGAACTAAGTATAAAATAACAGTTCATAGTTTCGTTTGAAGTGAGTCAGTTATATTTACACAGACTTTCAAAATCACAACAATTTGAGATAATACTCGAACGAACTAAGTATAAAATAACAGTTCATAGTTTCGTTTGAAGTGAATCAGTTATATTTACACAGACTTTTAAAATCATAACAATTTGAGATAATACTCGAACGAACTAAGTATAAAATAATAGTTCATAGTTTCGTTTAAAGTGAATCAGTTATATTTACACAGACTTTCAAAAAGTTGATACCGTCAATTCTTCTATTCAGAAAAGGACATTTCAAATAAATTCAACAACCATGCCCGGATTTACCATAGTGCTAAAGGGGCTATAACTTAGACCCCCCTCCCAAAATTCGTAGGGGCCCAGATCCGAAAAATAAATTGAAAAATCCATGAATTAAACTCTACGATGGACTTCACGGTAGTGGAGATATTTCCTTATTGGAAATACGAGGAAAATGCAAAGCGTTCGTCATCCAATATCCAGACTCTCCTGAAATGCGTCCTAATCTGGGATCTGAACCCACTACTATTGTCAGATTCCTACAATTTATATATTCTTACAGGATTGTACGTTTTTTCTAAGTCTACAAATGTACGAAATACTTGTTACTATTTCTCAGATATGTTCCGTAACGTGAAAGTCTGGTCTCTGCTTCCTCTACCACTAAAAAAGCATCTTGCGCATACCATAATTTCGATTCAGTTATCTCCTCTCGCAATTAAAATCCCTACACTTTAGTTATTCCATTCCATTCTAGAGCCCTTACCCTTATACAAAGGTACAACGGTTGCCTTCCTCCAGTCAGGAGTGCATCCCGAGTTCCAGCATTTATTAACAAATAAATAATCCAATCAATTCAATCCCTTCATGTGCAACGCACTTAGGGGCTATACTAATCATACCCTGCAGTCTTTCCCTTTGTATATCCTTGACAGATGCTTTTACCTTCTTCACACATATCATTTATAACAATAGGACCCCACTCGTACAGTTTATTATGATGATCACTTATCGTACTTTCACACATCTCCTCATAGTATTCCTTCCATCGTTTCTTCAAACTTTCTATTTTTGTTATTGTTGACCCATTTTTGTCTTTCTCTCCATCCATTACTCTTGCAATCGAATTTCCACGAGTTTTCTTTATTTCTTTTCGTATTTTTATATATTGTCTCAGATTTACATAAAGTTTTCTTACATCATTTTCCACTATTTCTCGCTTCCTCACAGCAACTATTGCTTTCGTATTCCTCTGACTCTCTTTGTATTATACTTTCTCTGATTTCTTTTCAAATTCACACAATTTTTCCGATTTTGCTTCTACAAACTTACTTTATGCTTGGATTTTACTCTCGACACTCTCTCTTACATCCTCATAACACCATGCATCACCTTTTTTTCTTCCAGTTTTTTCATCCTCGCATACTTTTTTCACAGTATAATACTCCCTTCACTACAACGTTTACAAAGATTCAATATAACATCTCTCAAATAGCACAAGATTAAGATACCTCTTGAATACGTCGAAGCCAAAGGACTTCAGAGGAAGTCTATCTCATGCTATAGAGTCAGCGACTCTAAAATATTGTTCATATCCAGGACCGTAATTAACATATTTTTTTGGTAATTTTACTTAATAAAATTGTGGTATTGTATTTTTAAAAGCACCACTTAAGAAATTCGTAAAAATACTAAGTGTGCGTGGTATTTTTGCAGATTCATCCAATTAATCTTCTCAAATTGATCTGTATTGTTGTCTTAGCTTAATAATGACGTAAGACAACTATATGATTGATTTGTACCAGAGTGAGCTAGGAGTTTGCTTAAGCAAGGAGTTAGTAACCTTTTTCTGTTGAGGGTTATATCATGCACAATATTACATAGTTCTACTGTACCATATCCCCTCGGCAATTGTTGGACACCATGCTGGTTATTATTACACACACAACCTTTAATTATTGATTGCTCTCCCTTTAGCTTCTTCCAAAATCTAGTCTAGTTGATCCAGCAACGTTTTCCAGTCTACTTCTTTAACGCCTGACTTGCATTTCTGACGTGTATACTCTTTTTGAAGTAACTGAACTATTGCAGATAACAACTGACATGGTAAGAATAGCTACAGTAGACATTTAATATTTACGTTGTAATTTACAGCAACGTAAATATTTACTACTCTCTGTAGTAAATATTTACGTTGCTATAAATATTTACTGCAGTAAGTAGACCAACGAACACAAATACATTAAACACTATTTGGTAATCCCACCCCACTCTGTCATTCTCTATTTTCGTCAGATATTGCTCTCCTGCTGCATGCCTCAGGTATTCCCAATGGCTCTCTATCAAGTGAATCTCGCGTACGGATAACATCTCTGAAATCTTGCACATGTATAAATTGGATAATCAATGTGAGAGTCCCACTTTACCTATATAAACTTATCTGTTATTAGGAATAATGATAGAAAAGTTTCTGAATGGAACTCTCAGGATGATAATTTGACTAAGTAAATAAGAAAACCAGTTAATTAATTTAGAATAGTTTGTAGTATATTGTCTGAAAATAAATAATGAATTGTCTATAATAGTCGCTGAAGTGCAAAATTGGATAATATATTGATTGAGTGAAGAGCAGCGTCCAAAACTATAATTGATATCATTGAGAGGGTGCAGAAACTAATAATTAAGGTTATATTGGAAAAAGCTCTTAAGATATCCAAGTGAGAAACTTTTCAAAGATTTTGGCGTTCTGAGCATATGACGAATAAATAATGAAAATCGTTTTTGATTTATAAACACACAAGAGTTCATAGGGTGATTGACAACATTTATGAGACCAGGGAAGTAGTAATGGGAATATAATTAGTGTTACAAGAATGAAAACTCCTTTTGGCCAAAGGCATTATATTTTTTAGCACCTAGGATGTGATGTATACATAACGCATTGTCAGATGAGTTGAAGTCATTTGCTATTTTAAAGCTCAAATACACACTGAATGGCTCCTTTCTAAGGGACATTGCTGAATCTGCGAGAATATTGTTGCATATTGAGATATAAATAATGGTGGGGATCTTATTTTCTTACTGTCTATGGATCGTTGCGTCAAAATGCAGAATTAGTAGTATTTGCACATCACATACCAATTTGAACGTGGTTATTGTATATGGTAACGTGGTTATTCTATTGGCACATCACATACCAATTTGAACGTGGTTATTGTAATCTTGTTATTGTTATTTTTTGTTTTTTCCCTTGAACTATAAAAGTATGAACCTCACCTATATCTAGATATTGTTTTTTTGGTTCATTTCAGTGATGAGAGTATTTAATTTGCACACGTGATAAGTTGGTTGACTTAAAACAGTAATTCCTAGTTAGTCAGCCAGCAGGTCTACGGTATTTGAGCATAGTAACTAAGCATGATGGGGGGGGGGGGAAGGGGAAAATTGTATTTTTATGATTATTGAAATGTATGTCTTTAAATTCCAGCTATATTAACTTTATATTTTTATTGTCATGTAAAATAAATATTGTAAATAAAATCTGTTGATATTATCAGCCCAAAGTATTAAAGGTCTTCTCCAAATACTTAATGTATCTCTCAAATTTTAAAACGATTTTAAGGAGCACAATATCTTTGAGTTATTTTTGATTGAACGTCAGCTAATGGTTGTCGATGTCTTGCAGGAGCAAGCCAGTTTCTTGTTGCGATGGTTATTAAAATTAATGATTCCCATTAAATCCTTCAAATGATGTCTTCAAATGCTCTAATTGAGAATATAAAAAATAACGTAAATAAGCATTAAGATTAATATCTAAATCTCTATTTTTAGTTTATTACAATATGCAATGTTAGATTCATTTGAAGCCTATGATTGAACTCAATTAATGTACGTAACATAAAGCCATGCTTCCTCTCGTGACATTTCCAATTGAATTTATACAAACAAGATCGCGTAAATGTCATCACCATTTTTCGACGACTTCTTTGGTTAGATGCCTGTGTTCCTCCAGCCTGGACGTTGAGAGGTTGATTCTAGTAAGTAAGATTTTTTTTCAAAAGATCGCTGTCTAGTTTTTTCTGGAGTTTAAAATAGTCTATTCTACAGACTCCGCCAGCTGGACGTTAATGTGTAGTGACTCATGATATCATTTTAATTATTTTTTTTACTTCTCATCAATATCAAATTGTGAGTAAGTCATCATCAATATCAAAAGTGAGACTCTGGAATCCTCCTGAAGTCCTCGGCATGCTTTAAGAAGCGACTGAAAAAAACTCTTAATTTTTAGCCAGCAATATAACGTGTTTCATTCCTGATTTTTTTTGTTTCCTCTTCACCATCCTTTCATTTTCCTTTAATTGACGATATCGCACTTTATATGAAAAGAAATGTTCGGGTAGTTGTCCGTTTTTGTGGGCGTATGCTTGCTTACCTTATTATTCATGAAGATCCCCTTTGAACCTTAAACCATATTATTCATGAAGGGCCCCTTTTATAGAACTTCATTTTGAAGCCATCTAATAATTTTAATCCATATTAATAATAATTCAGAGTTGAATTAAAATTTGTCTTGCAGAAACAATAAAAAAACATATACTTAATAAAGTTATTTTTAACAAAATGATATTTTAAATCCGTTTCCGGAATAAACTGGAAATCTTCTAATGTATCGAAGAATTTGAATGAAACGAAACTCAGTACAATATTTATATCTTATTGACAGAAAACTTCATATAAATGATTATCATCCAAATTCATTTATTTAGAAAGCAATAGTTTTAAATGAGTGACAGTGATAATTAGGCAGTCGATCGGAGCGTGGTTGTTATTGCGACAGGATTTTGAGTACTTGGGCTCTCAGGATGAAAGTTGTTTTTGTGTTTCTGTATGTTTTTTTATTTTTATTCTTATGATTGTGTGCGGTATATTGTGGGATGAATATTTTTGGTATTTTTGGAGTGATGATGTGTGAGGAGTTTAATTTCGCATGATGTTTCCAGTTGTAATTGAGTGTCACTGTTTATCAGGTTGATGAGAATGTGCAACGGGGTTTTGTTTTTGTGTAATCAAAAATCAGAAAGAAGTATCGATTTATTTTTTCATGCTAAATATCCTCAGTGAGATACAGGCAAAAACCTAGTTTACTGGGGATACGACAAATGAAAGGCAACAAACCCAGATCAATTAAAATTGTATGTCCAAATTAAATTACCTGTTGTTTTTTCACAAATTATGTATATTTCTTGTCACGTGTAATAATAAATAAATAAATAAATCTAATAATTGTACGTTAATATTATAAATATTAGAATAATCAAACATTATCACCCGTAAACTGCTTTCTTGTCTTGATATTTATAGTTTTCTGTTCGAAAGTAAAGCCACCTCTACCCTAAAAAATCATTATTTGTCATTGTTATTTTATGTCTTCTCTCTCTCTCTCTTTGAATATTGGCCGTGAACTCCTATATATGAAGGAGTATACGCCAGTGTCAAGTGATGATTTTATGTCTTGTAATCGTATCAAAAAATGACAGCTGCCAAATAATATTATGTTGAAAAGCAAAAATGTTTTTTATCTACGAGTATGATGTTCATTAAAACGTAACCATGACTACATGGAATGTTGCAAACGGATGTTAGTACAACCGATTTTAGATTGTTTGATGATCTTGATTTTCATCTGTTGAAACCAATAATTTGACACTTAGCAACAATAGAAAAACAGATTTTACTTAAAATTTATATTATTTATAAACTTATTTAAACTGATAACGCTATTTTCAGGCAGACAAATAAGTTTGTTTTATTTTTCTCGGAAGGACGTTTGTGATAAATATATGTGATGCGGAATAAAAAAAACGAAACAAATAACTGATATTAAAATTGTTGCTATTGCTATGAATGCTATTAATGGCTTCAGTTATTGTATTGTATTACACTTTCCTTGTTTTCTGTACAACCTGGCGGACTTATTACCTTTTGTTAAGTTCTTACCACGATCCAGAAAGACGTTATATATTTATTTAAACACTTTCATGTAAATAATACACATCTGATGGATTTATTGCTTAAAACCACTGTCTCACAATCGATTAGCTTTTTTTTTCAAAACAATTAACGATATTCATGACCGTGTTTAAAAGACTAAAAAAACAAAAATACAGTGCAAATGTGGTGCAAAAAAGGAAGACCAAGTAAAGTGTGGTTGGATTAAATATATATTTTGAAATAATGAAATCTTTTTACATTCAGAGGAATCGTATGAGCTGTATGATAAGGTGTATGGATGAAGAAGAGGCGAAATATGTGTGTCGCGATAGGAAAAAATTGCGCTCTTTCCTTTAAGTCTACCCTGATAGGAAGACGGCGTGATGGTTAATTTCGTAAATTTATATAAAATCCGTAAATTCAAATTCAAAGGACGATCTTGTACAGCGCCGTTTAGAGAACAAACTCGCGTCAAGGGCGGTATAACTTGGGACTTGAACCCACAATTATTAAACAAATTACGCCAGGGAGCTATAGTAGCGATCCAGCCAATCATGTATAACACTCCTTTTTTGGAGACAGTACATCCTTGTGGGATTGTTAACATATGACAATGTCTTCCGATCCACTAAATAGATATTTATGAGGTCTTAAGTGAAAGCCAGACTGAAAACCTTTTTTTTTAAAGCAGGGTTTCAGCAGGAATACCGCAATCTCCAGGTCACAAGAAAGGTGTCTAACTAACTTGACCACGGAGGTCTTCAAAACATTACAGTAAAAATAACAAAAAAAAAACCTCAAGGAAAATATAGATGAGAGTGGG
This sequence comes from Odontocerum albicorne, assembly GCA_949825065.1. Classification (NCBI taxonomy): domain Eukaryota; kingdom Metazoa; phylum Arthropoda; class Insecta; order Trichoptera; family Odontoceridae; genus Odontocerum; species Odontocerum albicorne. The sequence continues at coordinate 16,695,970 of OX463862.1, forward strand.
AATTTTATAGGATTCAGTGACAATAGATACTACCTTGATCAAAAAGTTTTAGGACTTTATTCATAAAATCGAAAATACAAGTTTATTCATCAAAATCGATATGGTCCCCTTCAAAGTGCTCCCCATCGACTGCAACGCACTTACGCCAGCGCTTGATCCAATCCTCGAAACACCGCTGGTACTCAATTTTCGGTATGTTCATCAGAGCCGTCTTCGATTTTTTCATGACATCATCTCGAGTGCTGTAACGCGTTCCGCGAAGCGGTTTTTTAAGTCGGTTGAACAGGAAAAAGTCGCAGGGAACCAGATCAGGTGAATTCGAAGGCTGCTGGATAGTAATTGTGTTGTTTTTGGTAATAACTCATGGAAATCATGTATTTCGTGATTTCAACGCGGTCCTTTTTTTGCATGAAATTGAGGTTTTTCGGCACCAGTTTTGCAGTAACACGTCTGAGGCCCAAATCACTAACCAAAATGTCTTGAGCGGATCCATAAGCGATCCCAGAACCCAGACGCATTAAATGACGTTTAGATGCTGTCTACGAAGATTTTTTGAAGAAATAAAATAAACTGAAGAATTTATTTCAAAAAATAAATCAATGTAGAGAAGACGAACGAAATTTACCGTCATATGAAGGTTTAGCGCTTTGTTCTATCTGCCTACTCCAACAAGGATATGATGTAACGGTATGATTTTATTATATTGTACTATCGTTACATAAAAAAATACAATCTAGCGGACTAATTGCAATGTGCTAAGTTTTTCCAACCAAACCTGAAAGATATTAAAGATGCATTCAGTAAAAATCAGACTGCAAATCTTTTTTAAAAAAATTGAGTACCAGCGGGAATCGAACTCGTAACCCCCAGGTTGGAAGATCGTCTTATAAATTCGGCCACGGAGTTCATTATATGTTTATATACATGCAATTAAAATGATTTCCAGTGTTTTTATGATGACTTTTTTGTATAATTTCCAGTCCGTACACCGATGATTCCATACGTGAGTATGTATGCTAATGATTTGCAAGGGTCAAGAAAAGGACTTGCACAAAGTACGTCCAACAGTCTTTTTGTATTGTTTATTTTTCTCAGTATCGAGTGCAAAAATATGTCGTATTCTTATAGGAATTACAATCATTCACGGTTCATTAATATACGATAGTTTATATAAAAAAATCTTAACTATATTTCATAACCTAGCAATTAAATATTTATTTTACACTTTCATGCAAAAATATTTAGTATATTTATTGCTTTACTTTTTTTCGATTCAGCAGCCTATCAATTTATTTTGTTCAACAAGTTTTGTTTAACTAATTATTGTTGGTATCCATGAATGTGTTTTTAATGAAGTGCATGAAAATAATATTTGGAAAAGCTAAGAAGAATTAAAATAAAAGATAAATCTCAAAGAAAATAAGGATCAGAATGGATATTGTATAGGATTTAAGGAAAAAGAATATTTCAGAAAATTCTTATTTAGTTTATTTTCAACACTTGAAGACCCGATCAAAATTATGACAACTTTTCTTAGCATCTTTCTTGTTTTTGAGAGATTTTAATTTTTGTGAAGGGTTTACTAAAATGCCTATACTTTTAAGAATATTCTAACGAGAGTTTGTACATTTGTTTGAAATACTTCCATAATTTAGTTAAGTAAGATAACTCTGCTAAAATCCTCCTTTATAGTGAGCTACTTTACACACTTCTTACACATGTATTGGGTCTCACTTCGCTTTTTGTGCTTAGCACATACCTCGCAAGTTCTGCAGGGTTTTTCTTTTTTGTCATTTGATGAAATACATATCAGCATATATTCAGACATACTTTTTAACAACCTATAAGGAGGATCATGCAAATTCTTTATTCTATTTGAACCCGGAGACTGTAGTTGGCCTCCAGATTCACATGTCAAAATCTTCAAGATCTAACACTTCATTGCACATTGATGAAGTAACGTCATAATCTCCATCATAAATCAATTTATGCATATTTCATTATCTAGGGTAGGGGGTCTCCAAACTACGGCCCGCGAGCACCACCAAGCCGGCCCGCGGAAGCGGGCCGGATGTGCCCGGTATCCGGCTCGTCATAGTTTATTTTGATTACATTGTAAAATTTACAGTGTAAGTAAATCATGCAAAATAATAATCAGATGTTTTTATTTAACGATCAATTAAGAAACACAATAACTGATATACAGTACTGTGCGAATTAATGGAATATAAGTTATTTTTTACGTATACCAACAATGTTATGTTAATTTTGACAGTTGTAAAAATGTTAAAGCTGTTATAAAAGATAAAGGAGAATATATATCATATCAAATATAACTATCAAAGCGTTTAATTTTGATTTTCTTAATTACTCCAAAAATGGATGCCATGGCCTTATCTTCCCTATTTTATTTTAAGCCATATCATAAACATATTTTAACATGTACTGTATGCAAAGGAAGGGTTTTATATAGTTCATAAGGGCGCTGTTATAGCTGCTAGATGTGATTTGTTTAGTAATAGTGGGTTCGAGTCCCGAGCTATAGCGCCCTGGAGGAGAGTTTGCTTTCTAAACGGCGCAATATAAAATTATCATTTTAATTAATGAAAAGTCTGGCACGATATTTTGATATTTGATCATATTTTTAAAAATTAAAAGTTAACAATTTGTAGGCGTCTATCCAATAACGCCTTACTAGCATCAAGATACCGAACAACTTTAACACCTTTTTTCTTGAATCTTCGAAAAAACTTTAGTTTCACTTTTTGGTGTTATGTTTTATGTAAAAAGAAATAAAATAAGTGTTTTATTTATTTATTTTATTTATTTTTACATACTTTAAGACCTGATCAAATTCAAAACAACCTTACCCAGTACCCGACTTTTCTGTAAACACGTATTCAAAATACTTTAAACTGTCCGGATTCTGCTAATTTTTACAACATCGTAATTATCATACTATTATAGGAGCATAGTAAATTTCCAAAAAGATATAGTTTTTTCTTATGTCAATATTTTCATTGATAATAACTCATTCATTTTTTATTAAACATTAATGTACTTTTTATCTCTTTCAATTGTAATAAAAAATTAATGTACTTTTTATCTTTTTCAATTGTAATCTTATGTACTTACGTATTATTTTCATTTGTTGTTTGTTCTTTTTAATGGATATTGAATTTTATACTTCATATATGTCCTTCGTGGCCTATGTTGCTTTTGTAATTCTTTCACGATCACCGTGGCCTGGTTGGCAAGACGCCTGTCTTTTAGCCCGGAAGTTAAGGGTTCGGTTCCCGTTGGAACATAGATGTTATTTTCCATAACGTAAATGGAAGTCGTGGAAGAGGAAGAATGAGATAACAGTGGTTTTAACTAAGTGAATGATATTTTGAAAGACAATTAAAGAGGATAAGGAATCGAAGGAATTATATGAAAAATGTATGGATATAGATGTCGAGAAAAAAAGCATGCCATGCCTACCTCGACAGTAAAACTGCGTGATGGTATGTAATGTGTAGTCTCAATTTAAAAAAAAAAGATTATTTAGTTTTTCCTTTCCACAAAGATTTGTTAATAATGTATTCGCATATATTTATTATAAAAAGCATGCATTTCGTGTATTGAATATTTCTTAACACACGAGTACATAAAAATAAGTAAATTATTTGTACCAATTTATCACTATTTCGTAATATTGTTTAACGTAAAAAGCGTTTTGATTAAGAATTTGTTAGATAACACATTATTCATATGATCCACAAAAAAATTAGGTAACATGATCTTTGAAAGTGTTTTTAAAAACACGATGCCAATAATATTTCATAAATTTAATGCAGGGGACAAGGTTAACCTTTCCCTTCCTGTGCCAAAAAAATCCGCCCGTTCCGGTGATGTGTATTCAATACACATGCAAAAATGAGCGATTTAAAATCGAAAAAAATAGAATATTCATAGCTAATCGCTAAAATTCATTAAATTTGAAGTCAAGAGTGATAACAATTTAAATTTAATTGCTGAAAAAATGAAAAAAAAAAACATCGGACGACGTTCACAAAACGGGCGAAGCGACCACCTCGAACGAAAGCCCGCTGGCTAGAGAAGAAAAGAAAGAGAAGCGAAAGAACTGAGGTTCTATTTCTTGCGTTCCCATATACCGAAGTAGAGTGAGAGTGAGACGTGAATAGCGTCGCTTCCTCACCCATAGCGATTTTTTTAGAATGAATATACCAACGTCCCACACTGGCACACGTTTGATTGTATTGGTGAATTTATTCCCGATTTTCACAAATTCACCATATCTCTGATATAGCCGATAAGTGCTAATTATTATTAATATTTTTTTTTTATTCAATGCGTAAATGTATGTACTCGTATTACGGAGGAATACCTAAAATCTGAACCCAGTATTTATTATATTTATAGAGATATTAAAGTTTTTAGACGCAATGTGTACTAGTTACACATCACAGGACAGGAAGGGTTAATAGCGCACTAAGAACTGTTTTTACTAATAAATCAGTTACTTTGTATTGTTATTCTCAGAGTTTGGGCCGATCAACACCTCAGAATAAATGAAATCTCATGAAAACGTTTGTCAGCGGTCGTGTACATCAATAATATTTGTCATTTTTGTCCGATCCACTTCAATATGGTTCAAACTCCGAGACAAAAGATGTTGTTTATTTTTTAATATCTATTATTAGCAAGTTTATAATAAAAAGGACATAAAGATTAATTAATAGGTTAAGTAATTCATTATTTTTCATTTACAAATCTTCTTAGAACGCCAAACCGGAATTTTTCGGTATATTATCTTAAAAAATACACTCGTTTAAAAATTATCTATAATTTCATTGAAATTATAGATAATACATATTGACGTTATTATTTTAATGCGTGTTAACATGAAAAAATGTGGTTTTTAATGTTTTGGGTGCAAGAAAAAAACTCGTGTAATAAAACGCGCGAAAAATTTACGCGCCGAAAAAAAGTTGATCGACGGCGCTTAACACTGAAATCTTGAGTTGTATTTGCGCGAACAGTCTTTTTACTTGTGTTTACAGAACTGCGTGTTTTTCTTTAATTTTTTCCTTTCAAATTGATTCTAACCCATTTCACTAAGAGTGTCATCTTTAAATGGGCATTCACGCTCAAGGAAAGAAAAAAAAATAGTAAATGTATTTATAATACACCGATAAATCAGTACATGCGCTCACACATACACTGAAATACACCAGTATAGGGAGATAACCTAAGTTGTACAATAATAATTGTGTTCTGTCGTAAACAGTACAATCTAAAGGATTTAATTTTATATATTTTTAAAGAGACCTTTAGTGAGAACTGGACAGGATTTTTTTAGTCAGTTTTCTAACGTTTATGGAAGAATACTCCTGAATCAGAAGACAGTCATCTTATCAACTTGACCACGAAGGTCGTTAACTGATGATCTAATCATCATCACCTCTGTTGTTCTTTATTACTGAGAGTCATGGTCTATGGAATGTCGATGGTACAGGTTGCGACGACAACACGTCTTCATTCATCTCGGTCACTTCTCGTTTGTGCAGCAGTGTACAGGTTTGCCCCAGTTAAAATTCTTCACCTTATCACTTCATCTCATTGGCACTTTGTCTTTGCCTCTTCATCCTGACACACTTCCTATGACCACTAATTTCTACAGGTTATCTGAATCACATCTGGAAATAATCATCACCACTCGAACACGGAATGACCTTATTGAATGAATTTTCCAACATCTTCCATATCTCGATGGATAAATTGAGGATTGAACTCCTCAATAAAATTTGTAGGTAAAACTGGACCACTTTCCACAGAGAATCCTGAGTAACATTATTACTGTAGGAATTATATTATATTAGAGATGCATGGCTGCGCGGTAACACACTGAACTTCCGTGCAGACGGTTGCAGGCTCAAACCCCGCGCTATGCTACTCCCCTCAAATGACGCAGGTATTTTTTTCCGCCTAGTATTCGGGAGCATAAGGATACCTATGACTTCGTTCATATCTATTTTCTCAACAAAAATCGTCGTCTCCCTTTTATGTACAATCGGATTCGGTACATCAGTGTGGCCGGTGAGTTTGCTGGTGAGTTACGGCTCACTGACTTAAAAAAAAACCAACTCCACGGTACAGTTGCGCTTTCCAATATAATTGACGTTGGAATGACGAGGCGATTCTCGACTATGAGGTCCATTCACACTCTAAATAATTAATTTTATTTTTGTAGTTTGTTTTATCAAACACTGTTTATTCCACTTTTTGTAACGGTATAACCCTACTGTTTCAAGGCTTTCACCTCATCATCAGGGGAGCACAAACGAGACATGCATCTCTTTAAACCTCCACAATGTTAATGCCTTAACTATAAACTAATAATTAATTTTATTTTGATTGATGCACTTCGGTTACAGCTGTATGAAATATAAACAAGATAAAAAATTAAATATGCCGATAAATTTATATTATTTATATATTACACTAAATATTTTCTCTCCTCAGTTTGTTTTTAGATTTGTAGTGTGGTACACTCATCAGTGTCTCTAGGTACACTAGTCAGTGCCTCTAGGTACACTCGTCAAATTCTCTAGGTACGCTTGTTGTAAATCTCATTAATGTTTTTTTTTTAATAACTCAAAAAATGTTTTTTTTTAATCACTTAATTTAATACATAGCCTAAATGTTTTTTTTATAATAACTTAATTTAATACATAGTGTAAATGTTTTTTTTTTATAACAACTTAATTTAATATGTTACATAGTGAAACGTTATAGTGTAAAAGGCTGTGTTAAAAATCCTGTGTTTCTGAAAAAAATCTTCAAAAGTTTTAAATTTTTTTTAATGCATAACAACAATAACCTCCGTGGCTTAGTTGGTAAGACGTTTGTCTTTCAATTCAGGAGTTACAACTTTGATTCCCATTGAGACACAGATTTATGAAAAGAATTCCAGTCTGTGTTTCACTTAATTAATTTATTTTCATTCAAAATAAAGGCTTAGGCCCAATCATACTGAAATTTTAACTAAAAAAAGATTAAATATTTGATTTTTTTAAAATTAAAAAATCACTTAAAAGTAGTGTTAAGTGCTTTCCGACGTCTCCAATCTTCGAAAAAAAAACTTTTACTTTTGATCATGTCATATGAAATATGTCAATATCTAAAGTAGTCCCGTTTAGAAGAGTTAAGGCTTTGAACAGACATAGAGACTGAGATACCATTCTTACGTGTGTGATTGAGAACAGTCTTGTGTAATTATTAGCAACATTCAACGCTAATCTTTCTAGCAATTCTAGTTTGTTTAATAACACCTTTATGGATGGTTGGAAGAGATTGCCACATGATTACTCCGCCACGTTGTACTCTTATACATAGTATATTGCTAGGACCTTTTTCCACATCCTTAAGATTTTTTTTTCTTTAAAACATCTTGTGTCTGTTATTCCACGATAAGAAAAGTGTTAATTTTGAATATTTTACGATTTATTAATTAATTTACAATATAATAACATATTATCTAATAAAAATCTTAATTACCCAATTTCCTACGAAACAATCTGTGTTGAGTTGGGCAACAAGGTTGATAACAAGGATAAGCCCTGAACTCATCTATTCCTTAGTATATAAACAGCACATCTCATGGATCCATCTCTACAATAGATTTTAAATTAAGTATTGTGGAATTTTATGTAACAGCTGAACTAAAATCATTTATATTTCAGATCTAGGATAATGTGACTTACACCACTTTGACTTTGACCGGCTTATATTTTAAAAGGCATGTGCTTTGAACACACCTTTTCCACATACTCATATATTAAACGGCACGTATCTCGAACTCATCAGTTTTTTAACGGCCCTCTTGATCTAACTCTGGTAAGATAAGCTTGAACAGTTATTTGGCAATCAATTATCAGATATTCTACGTGCATAGATAATTCACTCAAACTAAATTATATTACTGTTTCAATTATTCCACAAATTAAGTGTATTTTCTTTGTCGGGAATTTATTTCCTTTTTTAGTATTTTTCTTCCACAAATTATTTGATTTTCGTCTCATTCCCGGTTGATAAAATTTTGATTACATTCCCAAATACGAATTGAATCATCCAAGTAAAATTGATAAAATTTTCATCAAAATTATCTGACCGATAAGTAAAACATTAATGGATTATTCGATTAAACAATTTGATTACTTTTAGATTAGAAATGATAAATCCTTACGTTGGTTTATTTTTCACTTTGTAAGCATAATTAATAAATGGATGTACGAGTATATATGTAAAAAGTATCTAGCCCACGTTTTATGTGTTTTGATTTTTTGCTATTACAACTTTTACAATATTCATCTTTTTACAATAATTGAAATATGAACCAAATATTACAAGTATATTACAATGCAAAAAAATGCCATTTTGTGGATATAGTATATAGAACCACTTCACTAGGCAAGGCCTGTGGTCTCATTCCTTAATAAAAAAAATGATATATTTGTTCTAATTACAAAAACACTCAGCTGAAACATTTACAACCTAACAATTACTTCTTCATTTTCATAATTCCTTCCACATCTTAATAATCACATTAAAATCATTCGCATCAGTCATTCACGCACATGTCTATGTGGAGACCTCCAAAAGTTCCTCACTTCTCCTCACTCTTGCCCTGTAAAATAGCCTTTTTGTTACATATTTTTTATATTAAAAGGTGCTATATGGACTGCTCTCAAATTACATATGTGTGAAATCATGAGATTGGAATAAGATTCAAATCATATTCAACATCAATACGCATATTATTTAACAAATTTAAATTTGATTAAAAAAAATATAAAAACATATAAATATAACCTAAAAAACACATTATAATTCTTTAATTATTTTTTCCAGATGAAATTATTGGTGATGCTGAATTAAAAATAATCAAATTGAAATAAATAATTATTTACTAGTGCCGAAAGGAATTGAAAAACTACTTAAAATTACGTTAAGTTTATAAACGTGTTTGAAGAAATAAAAAAAAACAAAATGGAACTTGATAAATGTATAAATAATACAAAAACAAAATTGAAATTGAAACATTATAATCAAAATATTATAAATAGTTACGATACAAACAATGTATGACATGAGTTGTAAATAATTTAAAAAAAAGTTACCATGACAAAAAACGGTAATAAAATGTCTGGTATTGATTTCGACGAAGTTCTGGTGGCAGTGGGTGAAAAAGGACGATACCAGACTATTATGTTCTTCATTCTATGTATACCGGCAACTCTACCTGTTGCTTTTCTGGCTTTCTCCAACGTCTTTACAAATGCAACACCAGACCATTGGTGTCAGCCACCTCCAAGATTTAGAAACTTAAATCTATCTGAAGCAGACATGAAGTATCTGACCATCCCCTTTCGAACAAGGGGAGATGGCGAAAGAGTCTTTAGTCATTGTACTATGTACGATACAAACTCTTCAATATATCTGAATAAAGTTTTTGGTGACGATATTAGAACTATTTCAGAATATAATTTAAAGATATCTCAAACGATAGATGGATTTGACAGTGAAAGAACTTCTGATGGAAAACTATTCGGTGATAAAAATAATAATAGTTATTTTAGTGAACATGTGCGTAAAAGTGACGATATAAGATTAAGTGATCACTGGAAAAGAAGACTGGAAATGTTGATGGAGAATGACAGCCTGGAGACGGTCAGCTGTCGATATGGATGGGTCTACGATACAACGTATTATGACTATACTTTGGTAACCCAGGTTAGTATTCTATGGATTTTGATTTATTCAATTTGTTTATTCTTATAAGTTGTGTTCCTCATAGCTAAATGTTGTGGATGATACCCAGATTGACTGGAACTAAGTGGATGGTTTACATATATTCATCTCGGTCGTGAGCCCTGATGAGTGTAGCACTCAATGAGGAACTAGCCATCTCTCACCTTGCTGAATACTGTCATTTTGCTAGATGCTTCTCAACACTTTCAGTCACTGTCAGCTTCTTCAGAATATCTACATCTCTTCTAATAACATGTTTATAGTATAACGACTGGAACTGAGTGGATGATTCACTTTTACTCCTCTAGGTCCTGAGTCATGATCACAGTATTACTCGACGAGAAGTCAGTCATCTCATTGATTAAGTATCTCCACATATACATCTCTTTCAGCAACATGTCCGTAGTATAATGACTGTAACTGAGCGGGTAAATCTCCTATATTTTTCCCGATCTTGAGCCATAATGAGAGTGTATCACACCATTAGGAGTCAATCATGTCTTTGATATAGTCTTTCCACTTTTTTGGAGATTGTCCTCTTGCTTCTCCCGCAATAGTTTCAGTCATTAACAGTTTATCCAAATAGTTTTCATCTCTTTAAGTAACATGGTCAAAGGATAACAGTATTTATAAACTGCTGATCAACTTCTCAGTTAATCTTAAAAAAGAAGCTAACCAATAAATCTCTGACCACTTCTCCATATGCTTTCTTTATCTTTGATGTGCTATATATAGCTCTTGACAGATTTTGACTCCTTACTAAAACGTACCTCATTTCAATGGACCCTCGGAGATTCTCGATCCAACTAAAAGTTTAAAAAAACGTTACTTCATGTTCCTAGAAGCGCAAAATAGTAAATCTTAGTTCTTTAAGCACAAAACGACTAAAATGCCACTATTGGGACTACAAAGCACCAAAGGGTCAAAAATGCTACTTCTTGGTTCTTAAAATGCAAGTGTCAAACGTGCTCTTTATTGGTTCTTAAAGCGCAAAAGTATTAACGATTCTTACTGGTATAGTACTTAAAGCGCAAAACGGTTAAAAATGCTTTTTCTTGGTTCGTAAAGTGCAAAAAAGTAAAAAAATGTTCCATCTTGGTTCTTAAAACGCAAAAGTGTCAAAAAAGCTACGTGTCCTTGTCTAGAGGACGTGTCCTTGTCTAAGCTACGTGTAAGTGTCAAAAACACAAATTTTGTCTATTTAATCGCAAATGCATCAAAGATACGCAAAAGTGTCAAAAATGTCACTTCTAGTCCTTTAAAGCGCAATAATGTCAAAAATTTGAAAAAGTGTCAAAAAGTTCACTTCTTGTTCCTTATAGTGCAACAATGCCAAAAAATCCCATTTCTTGGACCTTAAGACTTTCATTTAGATGTATTTTAAATAAACTATAAACTTTCTCTCTCTCTCCTTCTCCCTCTTTTCTCTTCTTCTCCTTATCCATTATGTTACTGCCTCATGTATAGCTTGTCAATAAACATTTTTTTATATATTTATCTTGGTTAGGTGGTTAATTTCTTGTATTGTTCGAATCAGTTATCTTAGTTCCGTCTATGCATAGTGTTAAAAATTAATCCAAATTATTATTTGTATGCTATCGTCGTTGTTGCAGAGCCTTGAAGTCGAGGATCCTCACACCATACCAACGTCATTTTAGTTGGAAAGCGAAACTGCGCCGCAGAGTTTTGTTTCTTAATTTTTTATCTTCTTTAAGCGAGTGAGCCATTGCACACCAGCAAACTTATCGGCCACCCCGCTGTGCTGTATCCAATAGAGCACCGATTTTAGACGATCGAAGCTCAGCGGCATCTTTTTTCTTTTCTTTTTTTGCAGCAATAAATAATCTGGCTATGACCATTTTAGTATTTACTTAAAGCGAGTGAGCCATTGCACATCAGAAAACTCACCGGCCACCCCGCTGTGCTGTATTCGACAGCGCAGCGATTTTAGACGATCGAAGCTCATCGGCGTGTTTTTTCTTTTTTTTTGCAGCAATAAATAATCTGGCTATGCCCATTTTAGTATTTACTTTAAGCGAGTGAGCCGTTGCACACCAACAAACTCACCGCCCCCCCTGGTATGCTGTACCCGATAGTGCACCGATTTTAGACGATCAAAGCTCACTGGCGAGTTTTTTTCTTTTTTTTTGCGGCAGTAAATAATCTGGCTATGGCCATTTTAGAATTTATGTACTATATATTATTCTATTTAGCAACGACACCAATAACTCAAGACAATACTGGACATGTGCTATGTGAAGTATTTATATGTAAAATGATAGTGTAGTGAACTGGCAACATAATATAATACTATCGGCGGGGTCTAAGAATGTCAATCAAAAATTCACTGAACCAAAACAATCAATTCCAACATCATGTTGTTGTCCTTCGTATTTCATATTCATTATTGCCAAGTTTTTACATTCGTAGATATAAAAAATATAAAAACATAATTTATAAAACTTACGTGTGTCAACAATTATAAAATAGTTTAAAAAATATTTAGCTTTTTCAATTTGTTTAGTCAAACACCATTTATTCTACTTTATACTCGTATATGGTGGCACAACAATAACCGCAATTTTAAATTTAAATTAAGTTCTGCAATAGTGTACCGCTGCATGATTAATTAATGGGTTATGTAAATGACGTATGCCCATTATAAATATTATACGTTTGACAACTCAAAATGGTGGCTAATTTAAAATTGCAGTTTTTGTTGCGCCACTATATAACGGTATACCTAACCATACCGATTTCAAGGTTTTTACTTATAATCAAGGGAGCATAAACAAAATTGAGTTATGTATGAATTGGTACCGACAAAAAAAAAAAAAAAAAAAAAAAGGTACCGACATACACATACATGCTTCTAACGTTAAACAATCGGTCTGGGGATTGTGGCTGGTGAGAGGCAGAAGACAACTTCAGCAAGCAGCGGGGAAATCGTGGGGATATATGTATCTCATCGCTGCTTGCTGAAGTTGTCCCCTGCCTCCCTCCACCCACAATACTCAACCCGATTTTTTACTGTTAGAAGAATTTATATCAGTACCATTTCAAACTTAATTCAGTCTTGTTTGTGTTACCTTGATAATGAGGTTGAAACGTTGGAACCAGTAGGGGTATATCGTTATATAAAGTGGAATAAACAGTGTTTCATTAAACACATTACAATGTCATTAAACCTCCATAGTATTTATGTCTTAGCTATAAATAATACATAAATATTATTAAGTTTTTATATTTTTATCGATTTTTAAATAATACCAATAAAACGACCGTCTCCGCTTTATTTACTGCATTCACAAAACTTCAGCGGATGTTTTTAGTAAAGGTTATTTTTGAGTTGTAGAAATTCGCTCGCCTTGAAATGTTCAGAAAACAAATCAGAAAACGATTTATCCTTTGACTTGTTTTTTACAATTAGCATTTAGGTCGTATAGTTTTTCGTAACCATTTTAAATATTTTTAATACTGATATTGCAGCTGGACCTGGTGTGCGACAACAACTGGTGGCCACAGACCAGCACCGTCCTCTTCTACGTGGGTTCCCTCTTCGGAAACATCATTTTCGGTTGGGTGGCTGACAGGTACTCGATAGGTTACAGCGCCTTCCTTATTATATACTTTTTAAACACCTAAAATACCTATCGAGTGAGTAATTTTATGATTTATCACCACCAGAGACATCTATCTTAAATAAATTGATATCCTTTAGGGTGGCACAACAAAAACAGCAATTTTAAAATTATAAAAAAAAAACTAGTTTTTTAAATGTTTATGTTTTTTGGTATCAATATAATTAATCTACTATACATGATTATTATGTGTGGATCATAATATTGGCCAAATGACCACCTCGGCTCCTGTTACAGATGACGACTCTTTGAGCCAAATTTTCAATAACGGATTCACATAAATGGATACGTATATCTGCAATGACACGAGTGATGTTGGATTTAAGGTCATCGATTTTGGATTCCTGGCATTTACTTCAGATTTAACTCCAGAGAAAAAATCTAAACGGGTTTAATAACACGATCGCGGCGGCAATTCACATTTCCACAACGAGAACTTACACGGTCGGATAACTTTTCCTGCAACAAAGCCATTGTTTCATCAGCAATATGACAAGTAACCTCATCTTGCTGGAACCACGTGTTTATCAAGTCCAAATCGTTTAACACATTCACTGCGTATAAAATGTCATACAGAAATGCTGAAAATTCGCGAATTTTTGAAAACCCATAACTTTGTTAAAAATCAAATTCTACTTTCTATTGAAACATCATATACAAGTGTATTCCTTCGTGTCTTCAAAACACATGAAACCGGCGACGAATCCTTATCGGGAGACGTTTATGAGTGCACTCAACATTCAAGGCTATTTTGTATGGACACGGGAGCCGTGTTCGACGCAGTGAACGTGTTAATTGATGCCAAAAATAGTTTGAATCATGTCATGATATCGATTTCCATTGACCGAAGGTATTATTTCATAGGGCTGAGCAACAAAAACTGCAATTTTTTATTTGCCGCCATTTTTTAGCTGTTAAACGCATAATATTTATAATGGACATACGAGTACGTCATCTACATAACCTATAGATTAATTATGCAGCGGTATACGATTGCAGAACTTAATTTAATTTTAAAATTGCAGTTCTTGTTCCGCCACCCTCTATGTCTTTGATAATTGTATGGAGAGGATTGTGGTATGGGCTGTTAATTTCTTCGGATTGATGCGGATACTCATAATAAGGTCTCACAACGTATAAAGTTTATGAGAATTTTGGACCAAGGAATTAAATACGAGTACAGGATCAAAGTGATGAAGTTGTTTTTGCAGGATAAATTTGATAGAATTGTATAGCTTTGCTTTGTTGTGTTGTTCGTCTTATAGTAGTTTTTTTCCTATTGTAAAGGGTCTTTCAAATTGAGCGGTTTTTTTAATAATTTTTTTTTATTTCTTGAATAAAACACACAATTTGCTTTGATTTCAAAAAACTTTTTATTGGACATTTAAACACTGAAAAACAATATCCGCCAAATGTCCACCTCTTGCAGCTCCACATATGTCCACTGTTTTGTCAAAAAATTCGATGACATTTTGGCATAATTGCGGTTCCAGCTCACCAATAACGCGAATAATTTCGTCCTTCAGCTCAGGAATTGATTGGGGGTCATTCTTATAGACCTGGCTTTTCACGTAACCCCAGAAAAAATAGTCCAACGGTGTCAGATCACATGATCTTGTTGGCCAATTAACATAACCGTTTCCGGAGATTACAATACATAAAATAATTCAACAATTTGAACGTGTTGTTGTATTGTATACGACTCCATTTTTATAAATCTCATACATTACACTTCTCAAATGTCACAAGACCCAGGCAAGTTCGCGACGCCATCTGTGTTTTATTCAAGAATTAAAAAAAAAACACTCAATTTGAAAGACCCTACATAACACTGCTTCAAGTGCCCTCTGCGCACCGCACACAACCTTTACTCGATTATAAATGTCCCCCGTCCGTTCAACATGTCCCATCTACTCGCACTCAATTCTCCGTTAATTTATATTCCCATATATGAATTTATTGTCCTAAACTCTTTAAATATTTAGAACTACGACAGTTCTTACATATTATTATACTGCCTAGTTTCCTTCAAATTCTTATCGTCACAAATCTTTATAGGATGGAATGCCTAATTAACTAACAAAAATAATAACAGCATATGTGTCAATTCAAAATTTAATTATTCGTTGTTTTTTCATCTTTTGTATCGAAAATGTTGTTTGACAATTGAATTAAATAAAAAAAAATATAATTTATACAATCGGTAAAAAGCGTCAACTTATTTTTTCATGTTCATTAGTCCTCAGTAATACAGACATCGTAGTTTATTGAGGACTCGACAAATGGCAGATAATAATCGCGGACCCATAATTAATTTGCATGTTAAGTTTTTTGCTATCTTTCTGTAAATAAATAAAACCAACCAAGAGTTGTCAAGCATGCACTTAATTTTTTTACCACGTTTATTTTATTTTAAATAAATTGTTATGAATTTATGGTAGAACAGTTTCTAATTAAGAAGTGCAATCACAATTTTTATTTTTAATGTACTCATTATGTAGTTTCAATTCTACATTTGATTAACCTAACATACATTACCCAAAATAAGTTATCAAAAAATGTTCGTGATTATTTTCAAATATTCATTTTATCACCATTTGTTTTGTTACTTTTTTCTAACATTTTTCACCATTCAAGTTAACGTTTTTTATTGAAATAAATACGAGTAAACCGTCCCGCAAACGAGATCAATTAATGCCCGACTTTTAGTTCGTATATTGTCGAAAGTATAGTTTTTTTTTCTTGACTGAACACTAAGACCTCCGTGGCCTAGTTGATAAGATGCCTGTCTCCCAGGTTGCGGGTTCAAATCCCAATGGAACCCAGATTTTTTTCAAAAAAGATTCCAGTCTGTTTTTCACTTAAGGCCTGTTTAATATCTTTCTGATTGATTGGAAGAGATTGCCAGATGGTAATAAGCCCACTAGGTATTACTGTAAACAATAAAAGGGCAATCAACACAATACTATGACTTATACGTTAAAGAGGTCTGATGTCACTATTGAATTCATTCAAGATCTAGAATTCGAAACGAAGCAATCCTATATTTTTGTTTTATTTGTAAAGTCATAGATACTTATTCTGTTATAATAATAATAAAATAATTATTAAAATAGCGCCATTTAACCCACTCATAAATTTCCCCAAAAGGGTCTCCCAAGAAGGATTGTCTGTAAGTGCTTCCTAAAGCTGCACACGCCATCTTCTGACTCTAGGAGTACTGTACTCGATAATCGGTTGAAACAGCGCTTCGTATAAATAATACAGGACTAGTTGCAACCTGTGAAATATTCACGGAAGTAAAACAAATTCTACATTTATGAAAATATATATTCATAAATGTAACATTTGTTTATATATAAATCGTTTATACACCGCCCCTTTTTACACCGGTTCAAAAATTGTTAGCTAGGTATTTAAAATTCGTTCAGTATCACGGACCCACCGAGATTCAAGTTTCGAATTACTTTCGGAGAGAATCCAAGTATTCCTCTCTCGCTCTCTTGTATTCAAAATTCAATTCTCGTATTCTTTCTTTGGCGGCAATCGTCGTCCGGGCTTTGGCCTATTTATATTATGATGGCTCAAGTAGAAAAATGTTTAGGCATGTAAAATACGCTCAGTATCGACCTAGTATTTTAGTTATTTCTTCGATATGATTTTTACAATTAAATTTATAATCAATTTTAAGATCCACATATGTGTATTGTTTTACTTTCTGGATGTTGAAGAGTGGCAGATAATATTATATTGTTTTACTTTCTGGATGTTGAAGAGTGGCAGATAATATTATGTGTATTGTTTTACTTTTTGGATGTTGAAGAGTGGAAGATAATATTACGTGTATTGTTTTACTTTCTGGATGTTGAAAAGTGGCAGATAATATTATGTGTATTGTTTTACTTTCTGGATGTTGAAGAGTGGCAGATAATATTATGTGTATTATTTTACGTTCTGGATGTTGAAGAGTGGCAGATAATATTAATTTGATTGTATTTGTAACATTGTGTTTCGTTTTGTAAATAGAGCGTGTATGTAAATATTTTCTTTTCTTGATGTTAAAATTATTCCATTGTTATGTGATGGATTTCTCACTCGTTAGTGTAGACTCTATAGATCATTTGAAGAACTTTTTAAAGACATCTTGTAGACGGAAGACAGTTACAACATTTGCCTTATGAGCCTTTGCCTTACTTAGGGGAAATGAGATAAAAATAAAGGGATATGAGAGATGTTAGGTTATTTGTCGAGCCGGGATAAGTCATTTTTGCACATTACATTAAAATATGCGCCCCACAATATGGCGATAACTTTTAACTAAATGCTTTCGGAGACTGTTAAGTTACATAATATGGCCCCAGTTTAAAAAAAAAGTGAAAATTGGAGACACATCGTCACTCGCCCCCACAATATGAGGAAAATGTACTAAAAAACTTAATTTTTTAAAGCTCTTCAAGGCGGCTAAACCATTTTGTCCCAATTCAAGTGTTTAATAGAGAGAATGCCCATGTCTGACAATCTCTCTTGTCCAAGATTATAATTTCGTTCACATAATGCGTTGTTAAAAAAAAGGAATGCGATATCAACATTGTTTTATATTTTTTCAATTATTTTTCTTTTTGCCGGTCAATTTTGGCACCCGTCAGATTTATTTTATTTGATTTTTATTTTCATAAAGCCTACATACATAGGTTAAACCCAATTACATACAAAACTTAGATAAATTATATAGTGTCAAGAAAAAAAAATTACACACAAAGCTTTAACAGACATTAAATACAGCAGCAAAAATATCAAAGTTAGTTAATGAAAAATGTTAGTTTGGGTGAAACAACAAACTTCCATTACTAAAAAAACCTCACTTCCAAAAATTTTAATTAATTTGTTAGTAAAACATTTAAAAAAAATTGTTACAATGAAACTTTATTTTTATTTTTAGATGGGGTCGAAGACGTTCAATGCTGTGGATGATATTCTTGGAAGTATTGCTCTCAATAGCAACATGCTTCGCCAATGATTACATGACGTATTTAATATTCAGAGCTCTTGGAGGACTCTTCTTCCCTTCACTCTACCAAATTCCCTTCATTCTTGGAATCGAAATGATGGGACAGAGTCACAGAACGTTTGCAGGTTAATACATTTTGTCTTTATAACAATCGCGTCGAAAACACCAGATCTATGGTATATCCTATCAGTAAAAAAATCATTAAGTTGTTTATGTTTCTCACGCATGCATGCAATATTGTGGCAGATATTTGAAGGATATATTATAGCAAGTATATAAATATATTCCATTATTTGGCTGAAAAATTCGCCAACTGAGTATCAAAGGGTCAACCCTGAGGGTCGTTGGGTGTTTGGATGTGCGTCCCAAATTGACCCAGTTAGTCCATTTCAATCTATCGAAAATACCAGATCTATATCGTATAAACCCAGAAAGATGCAACTGTGATTGCATTGGAGCTTCCTTTCAGCAGTTGTTCTTCCTAGCAGATAAGTGAATAAGCCATCAGGTGCGTCAATGATTTAATGTCACCAAACATGCATAGTGATAGATTCTTTGTGTCAATCATCCAACTGAGGATAGTTTAGACGATTAATAAATCTCTAGGCCCATGGTATGTGATATCCCACCGGTAGGCATTCCGACGGTTGCATCCACGTCCACAGGCTTTCAGGTATATATTATATACTATTCGGAGAGTATTTCAGAGGGTTATGGTGGTCATAACACTTTTACGAAACCTCTGTCTTCGCTGTGTTGACCATGCATAAGATGAATCCTCGAGTTGTTTGTTTCTCACTCCTGCATGCAATACTATGACGGATATCTGGATGAGATATCCTTGCAAATATGTCAACCTTTTCCATTGGGGATAGTTTGCGCAGGAGTTTTTTCCTAGTAATATTTTTGATTAATGTATGGGAATGTTGACTAAGTAGAAACTGGGATTGCTATGGGTAAAAATAGCGGAAGAAAATAAATGAATGAATGTATATATGATACGAACCTGCAGATAAATAGAATCTGGTAACTGGAGAGTTCTAATTTAAGAGAGAAGAACTGTTGTTTACGAGTGGATAAACAACAAAATATCATATGAATAAGTTTGATTTTGGAAGTTTCCCAATGAAAGACCACTAAATATTTAGAAAGATAGCGCATTTGAAGATATGAGTTAAATGAATGTGCGTTTAGAAATAAAGTTTATTAATTAGAAAGATTTCGCATTTGAAGTTATCAGTTAAATGAATGTGCGTTTAGAAATACAGTTTATTAATTAAAAGTTTCGACTTTAACTTTAGTGTGCTAATTAAAAAAAACTAAATTACTTTCTTATTATATTAATAACATGCTAGGAACATGTGTTTCTACCTCCTTTGTCGACGCTCTGATTCCACCTGAAAAGAGCCTAGAGATAGAAGACAAGCCGCGAGGAATAATGGGATTATAGGAATAACAAAGTAATTTCTTTTAAATATTCAAATTTAATTTTTGCGATATTAAAGTGTGAAAATTTTTGTGAATAACGAAAGTTTTGACTGCTCATCTCTATTTCATGTCTTGTTAACGTTCACGGAATACTTGATAAAATTTATCGACTACGGAACATCAATATTGAGGATGAATACGAAACTTA
Source organism: Odontocerum albicorne (assembly GCA_949825065.1). NCBI lineage: Eukaryota > Metazoa > Arthropoda > Insecta > Trichoptera > Odontoceridae > Odontocerum > Odontocerum albicorne. The sequence goes on from OX463862.1 coordinate 16,716,071, forward strand.
AATATAAACCATTGGATTTGTTTAGAAGAGGGCGATTATTTTTTGAGATATAGAAAGGGAAAGGGAACTAGTTATGCTTTCCCCTAAAATACTGGCATATTAACACATTCATATGCAACTAAGTCATGAAGGTTGTCAAAATTATATCATATATATGGTATTTATAATTTATATCTACTCGTAATAGATATACGAGTATTTACTTATTAGTTTTTCCTGTTTCTCATTGAATATGACCAGGCATGTATTATATAATATGTTTATTGATTTACGCTCTTTTATCGACCATAAAAAAAAAGTTACAATTTTAAAATTCAAATTAGAATTTAAAGTGCGTTTGAGTACAAAATCAACATGTTACAAAAAAATATAAATACGAGTACTAACGTGATTGAAACACAAAAAATATCAGGAAGAAATACGTATATGTATTCTAACTACCGTACTAATATTATATACATGAACAGGCCAGGGCTCAGGAGGCCCAAAGCCGTAACATAATAAATACATATATGGAAAAAATAAAAACAAATATATATCTGTATAATTAATCCATCCATTAAAATTTTAATTTTCGAGATCTTGCAAAGGATCAGCCTGCAAAGTTTTTGAAAAGAAGAATGAACGAACGCATGAATGAGTTGGATACCGTTAGTTATTGTTCTAAATCTATCTTTTGTATAGCTCTAAATATGCAAAGTGTTCTGTATTCTGCAACTGGATGCATTATGATGCATATTTATCTTTCTTTCAGGTATGCTAATCTGCATGTTCTTTGCCTCTTCAATGTCTCTGCTGGCCCTTCTTGCCTACTTGCTGAGGGACTGGTTTCGTCTGTCCATCGCCACTAGTGTTCCATTCTTGATGCTTTTCAGGTATGACTACGTTCTTGCTTTTATCATGTTCATTTTTATTTATGTCAAGTATAGTACAAATATCATATATATTCGAACCGGACCAAAACCTATATCTACCAAGATGATAGTCCATAACAGTATTTAAGTATCAACTTTGGTGTATGGGAGTGAAATGTGGACGTGAAACAAGACTGAAAAGAGCCGAATAAATACTGCGGAAATGCGCTATCTTAGAAGAATACACGGGGTGACGATGTATGAGAGAATATGGAATAAAGTGGTTAGGGATGATTGCAATAGTAATATAAAATGTACGACAACTTTGGAAACGTAACATGATCAAAGATGTCTGCAGATTGTTAACAATAGGAGAGTATGCATGACGATGTGAATGGACACACATCCTATCTCGACACACATCTTTCGCCTTTTCTACATCCATTCTCTTATACGATTCATTTGACTTTTTACGTTTCTTTCTTTCAAAATATCATTAACTTGATCTAAGCATACTTTTCTTGGTCTTCCTCTCTCAAGCTTTCTGCTCATATTTGCACTATATATTTGTTTTGTTAGTGTTTTTTCCAGTGTTGTGGCGTCGGAAAAAAACCCGATTTCAAAACAAATATTTTAAAGGTTTGACTCCGCCTCTAACTTCGGCTCCGACACCGACTTTGACTCCGACTTCGACTCCGACTTCAGCTCCGACTCCTACTCCAATGATAGTACATATATTGCAAACCATATATTATACTTAATTACGTGGCATAACTAATTAAAAGTAAGTTTTTTTGGAATAATGTCTTGGGGATTCCTCATCATACTACACGCTATTTGTACTCTGTACATAGTAATTTAATAATGTAATTTATGTAGTCAGGCAAGTTTTAAATGTATTTAAATATAAATAATATATTGAAGTCGTAGTCGAATTCAGAATATCATCTCCCGACTCCGACTCTGATTCCGACCCCACAAAAAATCAACCGACTCCAAGACTTCGACTCCTGACTCCAACTCAACATCACTGATTCTTCGTTCATTCGTTCTGCATGTCCAAAACTTCACATAGTGCTTTTCTTCATTTTACTCAACATATCCGCCTTTAGTTCACATTCATCCCTCATCTCTTTATTCTGTATTCTATGTAAAACTACAATATCTACTTATAATGTTTTTAGTTACTATTGGATTATTCCCGAGTCACCGAGATGGCTGGTGAGCCAAGGACGTATTGATGAAGCAGAGGAAATCTTGCAGACTATAGCACGTTACAATGGCAACAAAATCCCAAAGCGATATCTTCAAACTTTGCATGTAAGTAGTTATTTGTTGAGCGTGACCGGGAGATAATATTCTTTTTGGACCTATTAACACTGAACCCCAATATCGTGGTTAAATGTGATAAACTAGATTTGCGTTGTGTCCCGACCCAGTGATTTCACGTGATCGATACCTCTTCTAAAATGACATATTACTGGCATCGAGTACATATTTTGGCAAAAACAATTCAACCAGCTATTGGATCCGATAACACAACGAAATTCGACGATCGGAATACATCGGCATGTTTTTTTTTAACCATTTTAAAAGAAAATATATGACCGAAGCCAAAGGTATCATCGATATACCCCTAAATACTAGGTGGAAAAAAATGTTTGTGTTATTTGAGGCTAGTAGCACGCGGGGATCGAACCAGCGACTGCGGTTATGAAGTGCATGACCGTACGGAAATGCACTGGACTTCCGTGCTTAATGGCATTAGCATAAAAACATGTAACAACATTTGCAAACGTCTAATCAAGTCTAGTGTGTAACAATTGAATGGTTGAAGTAAAATAGGCACTAAGTACCAAAAAAAATGTTTGTGTTATTTAAGGTTAGTAGCACGCGGGGAGCGAACCAGCGACTGTGGTTATGAAGTGCATGACTGTACGGTAATGCACTGGACTTCCGTGCTTAATGGCATTAGCTCAAAAACATGTAACAACATTTGCAAACGTCTAATCAAGTGTAGTGTGTAACAATTGAATGGTTGAAGTAAAATAGGCACTAAGTACCAAAAAAAATGTTTGTGTTATTTGAGGTTAGTAGCACGCGGGGATCGAGTTATGACCCGCGACTGGGGTTATGAAGTGCATGACCGTACGGTAATGCACTGGACTTCCGTGCTTAATGACATTAGCACAAAAACATGTAACGACATTTGCAAACGTCTAGTCAAGTCTAGTGTGTAACAATTGAATGGTTGAAGTAAAATAGGCACTAAGTACCAAAAAAAAAACAACAACAAAAAAAAACTAAGTATGCAGTTTCGTTCTATATGCCATATAGAATGAAACTGCATACTTAGTTTTTTTTGTTTATTTTTTGGTACTTAGTGCCTATTTTACTTCAACCATTCAACCATTCAATTATTCATATATTTTTTGGGGTCCCATTGGGAACCGAAACCGAAAATCCCCTGGTGGAAGATATGCTCCTTATTAACTAGAACACGGAAGTTGTCCAGTGTAAAACAAGCTAATAAACATGATTACGTATTATTTATAGTTAAGGCATTAACATTGTGGAAGTTTAAAGACATTGTAATTTGTTTTATCAAACACTGTTTATTCCACTTTTCGTAACGGTATAACCCTACCGGTTTCAAAGCTTCCACCTCATCATCAGGGGAGCACAAGTCTTGTTTGTGCTCCCCTGATGATGAGGTGAAAGCCTTGAAACCGGTGGGGTTATACCGTTACAAAATGTGGAATAAACAGTGGTTTGATTAAACAAATTACATAAGTACATATTTTTAAAGCGTTGCACCCACTTCTTTTAAAAAAAATCAAATTTTCCAGTTTCGTTAATAGAATTTCTAGGTTGTAACTATGGTATTTATTTATTTTTATGTAATCAATAGATTCATATTGAATCGTTTTGCAAGCTGACTCTTACAAAAAGTCTTCACATGGACCTTGAGCTATCCTACCAGCGGCGGACTGTCAATGATAATTGACTGGAAATATATTAAGACCTGTCCCTTTTTATGTCAAATACCCAGCCTGACTGCCTCCTTAATCAGGATATTATCATTAACGATGTGAGGTGCGATTGTAATTTAAGGTATTTCTTAATCGGTTCAGGGGCTGGAAAAAATATCGCTCGAAGGATACCTGTGTTGACAAAATGATTAATAAATATTTATAAGATATTGAAAAATGTTTCTAGGCAAACAGTTTAAGTTCAACTTTTGTAGAACGTAGATGTGAAAAAAACTGAAAAGAACTTAATAAATGCTGGAGTGGTTGGAACGCGTTTTTATGTGTTGTGTATAAGAACAGTCTTACGATACGTTGGACACACAGCGTGGGGAGAGGACGATAATCTTGAGTGGTTAATTCTGGTGGAAAGTGTGAATGGCAAAAGGATTAGAGGCCTAGCGATCATTTGATGGATGGACCGGGTAAAAAACGCTACATCGGGCCAAATATTTTTTGTGCTGGATAAGTATGGTTGACCATCCAGGTAATCACGATCCTCAGAAGTGACTGAAGAAAAAGATTTGCGTAGACGTGGAAAGAAATCGAAACAAACTGAATAAATGTTATAACAATGTATGATTGAGAATGACTTGTAGTGATTAGGGATGAATGTGAACTTAAGGTTGACGAATTCAGTAAAATAAACAAGAGCATTCTGAGATGGGTTGGACAAGTGGACCAAATGCACGAAGAAAAACTAACAAAACAAATATATGATAGATTTCGTACAAATGAGAGTAAAAGGCGTGGTAAAGGAATACTGAGAAAAGTTTTGTACTACACTTTCGTTGTATACAGTACAACCTAATAGGCTTATTACTATGTGATAATCTCTTCTAACCAACTAGAAATATTTTGCAAAGACTTTAAGAGAAAAACAAACATTTTTTTAATTAAATTTATTCTCCAGCGGAAATCGAACTCGCAACCACCAGGTTGGGAAATAAGCGTCTTATTTACGGACACGGAGGTCATATGGTTAGATTTAGAGAATAATCATTTGAAAGAAGGAAATGTAACAAGTCAGAGAAATCGTAGGAGTTGTATGAGAAGGTGTGGACGTAAAAAAAGTGGAAGTAAGTTTAACACTCTCTCTTCTCTGCCTACCCCGACAGGGAAACAGCGTGGTGGTACGTAAGCACATACACGATTCTAGTAAATTTTTCTCGCTATCGTACAATAGCTACTCTCCTATGTTAGAAATAAATTAGAGATTTTTTTTAAGTGTATAGTCAATAGTTTTATTAATATATAATAAATAGTTTTATTAATAGATAATAAATAGTTTTATTAATATATAATAAATAGTTTTATTAAAAGATAATAAATAGTTTTATTAATAGACAATAAATAGTTTTATTATTAGATAATAAATAGTTTTATTAATAGATAATAAATAGTTTTATTAATAGACAATAAATAGTTTTATTATTAGATAATAAATAGTTTTATTATTAGATAATAAATAGTTTTATTAATAGATAATAAATAGTTTTATTAATAGACAATAAATAGTTTTATTATTAGATAATAAATAGTTTTATTAATAGATAATAAATAGTTTTATTAATAGACAATAAATAGTTTTATTATTAGATAATAAATAGTTTTATTAATAGATAATAAATAGTTTTATTAATAGACAATATATAGTTTTATTATTAGATAATAAATAGTTTTATTATTAGATAATAAATAGTTTTATTAATAGATAATAAATAGTTTTATTAATAGATAATAAATAGTTTATTAATAGATAATAAATAGTTTTATTACAAAATAATTATACAGTACACCAAAAAGTTTTATTATTAGATAATGATTCAAAAAAAGTTTTTTTTTAAAAATTTATTTGATGGTTTGTAGTGTTTACCAGAAAAACCATCAACAAACAGTCTTGAAGTGTGGTTTACCATCAACAAACAGTCTTGAAGTGTGGTTTAAGTAGAAAACAAACACTGATTTGATTATTTATCGACGTATTTTATTTAAAAACAATTATGAAATTACAAAACGCTATCATGAATACCTTATTGACCCGACTATTGAGTGACCCTGAATATAAGACGACTGGCTATTGTTTTGAAAAAAATACTCTGGTATTTTTATCAATTTAAAATATCTTCTCGTAGGCCCTCGGAATGCATTTGTTCCAGGTATTGTTTCGGAGATCGCCAACGTGTAACATTATTTTCAGTAATATCAAGTTTATTTCCAAAAAAATAGTCGCGCAGTTATTTTTAAATAGTTTTTGCAGTGCGAACTACCACGGCCTTGGAATTTAAATCGTAGGTCCTGCGAATTTCTTGATTGATTTGATTTTTTTCGAACTCCTCGCGTTTCAATATGGTATATCCTTTTTTCGAGGGTTAGAAATAATTGAAAAAGGGAGCTGGAAAAATGATATTAAAAAAATACTTTCAGAATCTAGCGGCACATCGGCATTTTGTAAAGAACGCTGCCTGTTGAACGAGCACATTAAAAATATTGTGTGAGAGAGATAAATACAAGTATTAAGAGCAATCGAGCCGTCTCGGTCATCGCACGGTAGTGTATATAATATTCGTTTGTTTCAGACTCAAATGTAAGGCGACCCCCACATTTTCGTGTTGATTTTATGAATATAAACCTCTTCTTATAATCAATACAGTATATGAAGTCTTTAATAACATAATTGTAGTCAGAATATAGCGGCATTATGTAAAAAAGCTACCTGTTGAACAATCACATTAACAATATTGTGTGAGAGAGATAAAAGTTTTAGAAACAATCGAACCGTCTCGGTCATCACACGTTAGTGTATTTAATATTCATATGTTTGAGACTCAAATGTAAGGCGACCCCCACATTTTCGTGTTGGTTTTATAAATATATTCTTCTTCTTATAATCAATACAGTACATGAAGTCTTTAATAATAATTTATGTCTAAATCTAGTAACATTTGTGAACAATGCTGCCTGTTGAACGAGCACAGTAAAAATATTGTGTGAGAGAGATAAATAAAAGTATTAAGAGCAATCGAGCCGTCTCGGTCATCACGCGGTAGTGTATTTAATATTAATATATTTGAGACTTAAATGTAAGGCAACCTCCATATTTTCCTGTTGGTTTTATGAATATAAACCTCGCCTTTATAATCAAACAGTAAATTAAGTCTTAAATAATAATTTAAAAAGATATTATCTCAAATGTTTTTTTTATGATTTCAGGAAGGCTCTTCACCGATCACCCCATTAATGTCAATCAAAACGATTGAGAGCAAATTTAACACTAAAAGCTTAAATGGGAAAATAATTAATAATATAATGGAGACGAATTCTAAAAATAATCAAATTGACAGTTCGATAATAAAGGAAGAAATAAACAAACAAGAAAATGACGCAGTAGACAGAAAAAAGAGTCTATCTGAACAATACGACAAGCTCAAAGTAGCAGAGTTAAGAAAGAAATTTTTATTTGATGAAACAAGGATACACACTGCAGATGATCAGTGTTCTTTAACAAAAAGACCTTTAACGTATCCATTTCTGAATTCAATCGAAGATAATGATAGAAAAAGACATGTTGCTTTCGCTAAAAATGACGGAAGCTTAAGAAAAAACGAAGAAGACATTGAAAAATACAGGAAAGAAAGTACAAATAACAAAAAATATATAGTAGAAGAAGACAAAATAATAAAGGAAGAAGTAGATAATAAGAGTGGAGATGTAATGATGAAGTCCATTTGTCTTCAAACAGATCCAGTCAAACCCGCTGAGAAGGAAGAAGCAACAATGCTGGATATTTTTCGATATCCTAACATAAGAAAGAAGTTCTTTCTCCTGACTTTCGATTGGATTGCCAATGCTGTAGTGTACAACGGTCTCAGTTACAATGCCACTAATTTGGGTGTTAATGATTTCTTGGCCTTCTTTATTGGTAAGTGTTTCAGAATCTTTCATTTTAAATTTCATCACCTCCAAAACCCTTATTCTGTCATAGATATTATTAAAGTCACGTACAGTACCCGGCGGTAAGTAATACACATCGAACTTAAGAAAGAGACTTTCGCTTTGTAGAGCGACGTCTCTGTCGCACGGACCGTTAGCGCATCGTGCGACAGAGATGACGCTCTACAAAGTGACAGTCTTTTTCTTAAGCCCGATGTGTATTACTTACCGCCGGGTACTGAGTCTAATCTTCTCGTTGCTTTCCATCTGATTCGTTTTGGAGTCTTCTTTATATTGGAACTTCAGCTCCGGCATCGAATTTCCCACATTAGATCGTCCCTGTGCAAGTGCAAGGATAGCATTCCTGATGCTCGTGAGCGGTGGTTTTCGATACTTTCAGTAACTCAGTAATCTTTCGTGTCATATAACGCTGGTTATTATCGACGTCTTTTATGATGTCGTCATAAGTGGTAAATGCCCATCCTATCGCGACACACACCTTTCGTCTTTTCTACACTCATACACCTTCTCAAACGGCTTCAACGATTTCTCTGACTTTTTACATTTCCTCCTTTCAAAATATTGTACACTTGATCAAACCATCTTTCTTTGGTCTTCCTCTACCTCGCTTTTTACTCATATTTGCAATGTATATTTGTCTTATTAGTCTTTCCTTTTTAAAGCCGAATGTGTTACTATCACATATCGAAAGATCTACAAAGGTTTCTTTGTAGTTCGTCTTCCCTTGTTTTCTTACCAAATATATTTTCTGAACATATACTCTTACATATGTGCAACTAATCCAATGACTGCAGCCACTACCTTCCTATTCCTACATTCAACTTATGTGTGTGTATATTTCATTAGTAATATTTTAAAACTGTTAATAATTGAGTCCTTTTCTTTTCCTCGAGAGTTTTCTGCAGTTTTCTTATAAAATATTTTTTTTTAATATATGCAGATGCGAGAAAGTACCTTATGTAATGGCCGCAGTCACTACCTTCCTATCCCTACATTCAACTTATGTGTGTTTATATTTATTTTGTAATATCTTAAATCTATCAATAATTCAGAGTTCGAGCGTCATTGATGAGAGTTAGCTCTCTAAATGGCGTTATATAAATTATCCTTTTGTTATTATAATTCTTTATTTATTTCTTCCACGCGCAGAAATCATCTTATAGTGCTTTTTTACTTCTTGCTTAACACTACACATAAACAGAATCTCGAATAGAAAAATAAAAACACACGTAAAGCAATTTTTCGCGAGAAATTTTATATACAAACAATGCAATAATTTTTACACATAAAAACATCTATTTTAGTTATTTTGGCTAGTTAAAATTAACTAAAATACTTAACGACAGTTATCTAAAATAAAACGGGTGGAAGTTCAAATAAAGTAACAACACATTTAAAATATAATTAATATATTTGAGTGACGTTATCGGGATTACGAAGTAAAAAAATTGGCTTATTATTTATGGATAGTTAATGTAAATATAATATATTATAAATCATTGTTTATAACTTGAGATAATTTTTTCGTCAACATTGATTTGTGTTACTCACGGCAATAAAAACGTATTTTTTATTACATGTTTTATATGCGTATTTGTTATCTTGACGGTTGTATAATTTTGAGAAGATTTTAGTATATATGCTAAAGTTAAACAGTCATGACGACCTCCGTGACCTAGTTAGTAAAACATCGACTACCATCCCGGGAGTTGGGCGTTTGATTCCCATTAGAACCTAGATTTAAAAAAATTCTAGTTTGTTTTTCTCTTAAGGCATGTTGAACATTTCTCTAGTTAATTGAGAGATATTGCTAGATGACTCTCGCTATAAGCTCGATAGGTTGTACTTTATGCAACGAAAGTGTTATACAATACAATTAATTTAAGCCAAACAAGTTGCAATATTTATCTAGAAATGTTCCTCGTCCTTGACTCCTATACAATTCTCACCCACATCCCTGTTCCTCGTCCTTGACTCCTATACGATTCTCACCCACATCCCTGTTCCTCGTCCTTGACTCCTATACAATTCTCACCCACATCCCTATTTTTTTTTATATTAACCTTTTATTTAAATTTCCTTAGTACATACATACCATCATGCCAGTTTTCTGTCAGGATAGTCAGAGATGACAGAGCGCCAGACGTTCCTATCTCGACATCCTAAGCCTCTTCTACATCCATACATCTTCTCAAACAACTTTCATGATTTCTCTGATTTACTACAATTCCTTCTTTAAAATATCATTCATTTGATCGAACCATACTGTCTTTGGTTTTTCTCTACCACGCCTTCCACTCAAATTTATACTGTACGTTTGTGTTCATAGTTTTTCTTCATTCATTCGTTCTACATGCCCAAACCATTACAAATTACTCTTCTTCGTCTTACTCAACACATCACCCTTAAATTCACATTCATCCCATATCACTTCATTCCGTATTCTCTCATACATTACCAACCCATGTATTCTTCCCAGCGCACGTATTTCTACAGCATTTATTTGGCTTCTTTCTTTGTTTTTCCACGTCCACGTTTCACTCCCATATATCAAAATTGGCAGTAAAATACTATCGATGACTAGACTGAATCTTGGCAGATTTTGATACTTTCCGTTTCAGCACATATGTTATCCTTTAGAACCCCCATTTTTGTAAGCTTTTCTCAAATATTGTTTTCAGACACTACTTTTAAGTTAACGACACGGTAATGGATATTAATAATAATGAATAATTAAAAAGTGTTTGGTTAACTGAAAGAAATTGCTTATGAGCAATAAATCCAGCAGATGTAATCGCATGAATATTTAAAATAACAAATAATAATATTTAAGGAACGGTTCCATCTATAGTCTAAAACAGTGCTTCCCAATTACTTTCATGTAACGGCCCCCTAAATCTGAAGTAATTTATTCCACCCCCCCCCCCCCCCCCCAAAACATTTTTTTTATAGTTGAAGATTTATTTGGCAATAATTATTACAATTAAAATACACATATTTATATTCAACACAAAATTATAGGAACTTGCTTAAAAACTTTTTTTTTAAATAAAAACTATACTCATATGAAACAATTTAATACTCACATGAATATTTGTACTTTGTACTGAGTATTTTCGCGACCCCCACGAGAAATCCCGCGGCCCCTAATTTGGGAAGCACTGGTCTAAAACACTACATTTTCATATAACATGCAATCATCCGTCTAATGTCTTTCGTTGTCTAGTTGGAAAGACTCCTGTCTTCCGACCCGGGGTCTGTGGGTTTGATTTCCGTTGAAATTAAGATTATTTTAAAAAGGATACCAGTCTGGTTTTCACGTAAAATCTCTCTAACATATTTCTGGTTGATTGAAAGAGATGGTGACATGCCCGCTAGAATGCATTGTAAATAGCGGAAATGTAATGCAATACAATACTGACTTCAAAATTATATCCTACATTTTTTTTGCAATAAACTGATGAAATTGGCGGGTTCATAAAATAAATTGTATGAAATATAGTATTGTATCATACCTTAGTTGTATATATTGTAATTAAAATAAATGTCATTTTATTGAAGGGGTGTGTTATCTAATGGGTGTTCCAAATCGATAAGAATTATAATTAATATACCTAAAGCTGGTTGATTGGAAGAAATTATTTCAAAGTATTAAATTTACCAGATGTATTTACATGAAAGCGTTTTATAAGTAAATAGATAAATATTGTCAAATAACATGTTTTTTTCTCATGTTGACAATCTAACAGTACTTCCTTATTTATATCGATATTTACTTAACAATTAGATCCGTACGCAAATATTGATTAAATTCTGTAAAGTGACAAGTCAAGGTAATTTCAACGATTTCCTAAGTTCGTTAATAAAGGTACTTCAAAGGCATTCCTTTGAGCCTGTGGTTTTAAACTTTTTGAAGTGAAACTAATTGGCGTGGTGAGGCAAATTGGCCTGAACGTCACGAAAAGTGAAACGGTGTATTATATTATTATTTTATTATTATTATTATTAAATTATTTTAATTTTTTTATTTATTAATACATTATTTTAATATTAATAATTATTAATTATTAATAATAATTAATATTGTTGAGTGCCGTGTCAGAGTGCAAGGGGATCTGTCTGAACCTCTTAAAACATTTAATGGACTTAGACAAGGAGATGCTTTGGCGTGTACGCTGTTTAATATGGCTTTGGAAAAGGCCATTAGGGATAGCGGCATACAAACAACAGGCCATATATTCAGTGAATCTGTGCAGCTCCTGGCTTATGCAGATGACATTGACATCATAGCGAGGTCGGAACATGAACTTATAAATGCCTTCCGAGCACTAGCAGCATCAGCAAAAAACCTAGGCTTAGTAGTCAGTGAGACCAAAACAAAATATATGCCCGTAAATGGACGCCAAAACCCAATAAGTCTACAAATAGACAACTTTACCTTCCAAACCGTTTCTGAATTTGTGTATCTCGGTACCATGGTGACAAGTAAGAACGATGTTTCCACTGAAATAAATCGAAGATTAATAGCTGCAAACCGATGCTATTTTGGACTGCAGAGGTACATGAAATCACGACATCTCTCTAGAAAAACCAAAACTCTACTTTATAAAACACTCATCCGACCTGTGCTCACCTATGGCTCAGAATGTTGGACTCTAAGTAGAGTGGACATGAGGGCTCTGGGGACATTTGAGAGGAAGATTCTGCGCAAAATATATGGCCCCATTTGCAATAACGGAGAATGGCGTATCAGGTATAATCAGGAGCTGTACGGTCTGTATGGAGACCCTACCATAACACAGGAGATTTTAATTGGGAGACTCAGGTGGGCTGGACACGTGCAGCGAATGAGTGAGGAGGACATTCCGAGAGGGCTCTTGAATGGCACACCCCCCGGTGTGAAGAAGGCCAGGAAGGCCGAAGCTTCGATGGCTGGATGGTGTCAATAGGGATGCGCAGCTCATTGGCATCCAGAACTGGCGAACAGCAGCACAGGACCGCCAGTCATGGAGGCGTGCTTTAAAGGAGGCCAAGACCCGACCTGGGTTGTAGAGCCACTGTTGATTGATTGAATATTATTGAGTGTATTATATTATTATTAAAATGATTATTTATTCTTAAAATTATTACAATTTATTATTAAAAATAATTTTTTTTTTGTTATATATTATTTTTATATTAATATATTTATTAATTTTATTTTATGTTTATTTATTTTATTTTATTTAATATTTATTTTAATATTTATTTAATACATCATTTATATTTAATATATAATTATAATAATATATATGGTATTATAATATTAATATATTATTATAATTAATTGTAATATAATTAATTAATAATATAACATAATAATATTATTAATAATATATTATTAATAATATAATAAAAATAATATAATAATAAATAAATCATTATTTAAAAAATAATTAAATATAAAAATATAAATATATATTTAATACTAAAAAGTATAAATTTAATATTATTAAGTGTATTACTATATATCTGGTGCGTTATGGCAGAAGTTGATATGTCTGTTTTTTGTCATTTTGTGTTTATTCTCCCAATTTATAGAAAATATTTCTCAGCATGTTGTGGCAAAACTTGATGTGTCAGTCATTATCCAAACAAAATATATATTGTTTGGAAAAACTTAAAATATGCTTATTTGTACTGATTTTAACAGTTTATCAAAGTTAATATTGCTTGTTCTGTAAACTAAGGTAAAACGGACATATCAACTTCTGCCATAACGCCACAGATATTATTATTCAAATTATTATTATTTATTATTAAAAATATATATATATATATTTTTTTATTTAATTAAGAGAGATTTTCTCGAATTAAAATCCACATAACCATTTCCTAATTCTAAAAAAAAAAATTATGAAAATCGTTAACAAATGGAAAAAAAGCAATGCATAAAATCAACTTTTCCTAGGAGCTAAGAAGTTTCACTTCTACCGTGCGAGAGTCTCACGCATCTGTTTTTTCGTTTCACGGCGTCCTTAGTCTATAAACATTATTCACGGCACCCTTATAAGTCTTACAAATTAGTGAATATGTGTGCTTGCTGTTTAACATACAGTTTTTGAAATTTGGGAACCTAACTAATCATAATAAATATAGGTGTATTGATAGCAAAATAGTATTTATTTAAATTACACACATATTTTAAGGTGATGGATAAAAAATACATTTAAGACATAAGCCATCAAACGGTCTAGGCTCATCTAATAACATCCTCCTAATCAAGTTCACCCACAACAATTGAGGGGGGGTTAGGAGGTTGAGATGTTTTTCGTGAGTCAGCTGTCTCAGAACAGGCAATGTGCTTCGTGAGATAGCTAATATATAAAATTAAAATAAATGAATTATAGGTTTATACATAACAATATAGTAAGGAAATATTTATCCTGTAGGTAATTGATTACACATACTTGTTAATGTAATGGAAAAGAAAATACAATTACATGAGATGCTATCGAAAGGTCTGGGCTCATCCCAATTTAAATTTTCTTTCATATTACGTTATTGTAGCCGCAGCCATCGAGATCCCCTCCTACATGCTGGCCTGGTGGCTGATGGAACGATGGGGGAGACGGTGGGTTCTCTGCCTTACTCTGGCTACCGGAGGAATGGGCTGCCTGTTTTGTATGTTTGTACCTGAAGGTAAATTAGTTATAAACTAATTTTATATGTTTTGTTATATTTTTTTATTTATTTATTAATACTTTATTGTATAACAATTTGGTGGGAGTTTTGCCAGGCGGCATCTCTTTTAACCAACCAGATAAAATCTGTTGGGAGTGTTGCCAGGTGGCATCTCTTCTAGCCAACCAGATAAAATCTGTTGGGAGTGCTGCCAGGCGGCATCTCTTCTAACCAACCAGATAAAATCTAGTGGGAATGTTGCCAGGCGGCGTCTCTTCTAACCAACCAGATAAAATCTTGTGGTCGTGTTGCCAGGCGGCATCTCTTCTAATCAACCAGATAAAATCTCGTGGGAGTGTTGCCAGGCGGCATCTCTTCTAGCCAACCAGATAAAATCAAATAAAAAAAGTTCCATTTTATTGCTCTTGTTTCTTTACGTCGTTCTTTACTGTCCATGCCGTTTGATTCTGGAACCAGCTACCAGTTGCTTGCATTCTCATTAGGTAGCTTCAAAAGTAACTTTAAACTCATTGTTATATCCCCCGTCATTTACATAGCGTGTCTTTCACTATCCCTCCCCTCTCTAAGTCGTTGATGATGTTTGAAAAAATGTCTAAATAGTTCATATTTATTACTTATCCATTTTAATTTTGTTATTTATGTTCTTGCTTTTATTATAGTTTTTTTTCGGGTTGTGTGTAATCTTGATACATGTGTAACTTCTATTTGGTCGGTTGTAAGAGATTGCGGTAGGGGAATAAACCCGTAAATTATGCCTTTATGTAATGAAGTGCCAAATTAATAAAAATGAAATAAACATTTTTTTGGTCACTTAATCCTTATAAAGCAACGCCTGACCAATAACATAATGGAAAGTTACGTATCTGTACACCTCTTGCATAACAACCAGGCGTAAAATTCGTTCAAAGAAAACTAGTTTTTTATATTCATTATGTTTCTGGTTGTGTGCGTCTAGTGGTCAAATTGATGTCGATCATTTTGGAACGCCTGCTTTAGGTGACAATGGATTCAAGACAAGTTTTTTTGCTATTGTATATAGTTTGAAAAATATTTATAAGTTATTTTAATCTAATTAATTAACTTACTATATATAATTACATATCTAAAACCTTACATTTACTTTTATTTTTAATATAAAAAAAATCTTCAATATACTCGTATCTTTAACATTCAAAACCCGCAGATAGCAAAAGGTCCGGTTGCTTTTTTGTATACCTTTTGGTATTTTGTTAAAAAAAAGTGATAGCTTTATAGTACGAGTATATGGTAAGTTAATTTGACTTTTTGTCACTTTGTGTGTTGGAAGCCATTACAAGGTTGTCGTATGATTATTATTTACCTCTTTTTATGTACAATAAAGCTTCTTGGCTATACTTGGGCAACAAATTATATTGTTTATTATTTATAGTTAAGGCATTAACATTGTGGAGGCTTAAATACATTGTAATTTGTTTTATTAAACACTGTTTATTCCACTTTATGTAACGGTATAACCCTACAGGTTTCAAGATTTTCACCTCATCATCAAGGTAGCATAAACAATACTGAATTCTGTTCAAGCCGACATACACACTTCTAATGGTAAACATTCGGGTTCGGGAT
Source organism: Odontocerum albicorne (assembly GCA_949825065.1). NCBI lineage: Eukaryota > Metazoa > Arthropoda > Insecta > Trichoptera > Odontoceridae > Odontocerum > Odontocerum albicorne. The sequence goes on from OX463862.1 coordinate 16,732,194, forward strand.
TATGGGTGGAGAGAGGCCGGAGACAACTTCAGCGAGCAGCGGTTAATTTAAATCCCGAATGTTTAACGTTAGAAGTGTGTATGTCGGTACCAGTTCGAACATAATTCAGTCTTGTTTGTGCTCCCTTATGATGAGGTGAAAGCCTTGAAACCGGTAGGGTTATACCGTTACATAAGGTAGAATAAACAGTGTTTGATAAAACAAATTACAAAAATAACATTGTGATTTAAAATATAGACTTAAACATTAAAATTTTTATTACTGTATACTCATCTAGTTTACAAAGAAATGCCTCATTTTTAATGTATTAACTTCAGTCTTCATCCTTTTTTTCTGCCCAATTTAAAGCTTCCTTAATTGGTCAGAAAAATAACACTTGAACAATAATCGAATTGTACTCGTATATATAGTAATTGGATTGGAATTGTGATTTGCCATTTTCATCACTTTGACTTTTTGTCAATTTGGATTTTGGAACCTTTAAGTCAACACGACTTCTCATGGGGTAATTATGTCATTTTGGAACCCGAAAGTCATCACGACTTCTCATGAGGTAATTATGGACTAACTGATTGTTTAATACACATTTTCTTAAATATTTTATTTTATATTTTTATCAAATTAAATACATAGATTAAGACATTAAAACAATGTAGATTGCAAAAGATAAAACATCAATAACCCAAAAAAATACAAAAAATTCAGATCGGAAATATCTTAAAAATATTTCAGAACGGGTTTGGATAACAGTCACCTTGGCTATGATTGGTAAATTTGGAGTCGCAGCTTCATTCTCGGTGTTCTACGTGTTTGTTGGGGAACTCTTTCCCACAGTGCTGAGGTCCCAGGCGATGGGTCTTGCCTCTCTCCTAGTCAGTGTCGGGCTGCTTTCATTCCCCTACATCTTGCAGTTGGTAAGTATTATTTATTTTATTTAATTGCCATTCATTATCTGCTTGTTGGGGAGCTCTTGCCCACAGTGCTGAGGTCACAGGCGATGGGGCTTGCCTCTCTCCTAGTCAGTGTCGGGCTGCTTTCATTCCCCTACATCTTGCAGTTGGTAAGTATTATTTATTTTATTTAATTGCCATTCATTATCTGCTTGTTGGGGAGCTCTTGCCCACAGTGCTGAGGTCACAGGCGATGGGGCTTGCCTCTCTCCTAGTCAGTGTCGGGCTGCTTTCATTCCCCTACATCTTGCAGTTGGTAAGTATTATTTATTTTATTTAATTGCCATTCATTATCTGCTTGTTGGGGAGCTCTTGCCCACAGTGCTGAGGTCTCAGGCGATGGGTCTTGCCTCTTTCCTAGTCAGTGTCGGGCTGCTTTCATTCCCCTACATCTTGCAGTTGGTAAGTATTATTTATTTTATTTAATTGCCATTCATTATCTGCTTGTTGGGGAGCTCTTGCCCACAGTGCTGAGGTCACAGGCGATGGGTCTTGCCTCTCTCCTAGTCAGTGTCGGGCTGCTTTCGTTCCTCTACATCTTGCAGTTGGTAAGTATTATTTATTTAATTTAATTGCCATTCATTATCTGCTTGTTGGGGAGCTCTTGCCCACAGTGCTGAGGTCACAGGCGATGGGTCTTGCCTCTCTCCTAGTCAGTGTCGGGCTGCTTTCGTTCCTCTACATCTTGCAGTTGGTAAGTATTATTTATTTTATTTAATTGCCATTCATTATCTGCTTGTTGGGGAGCTCTTTCCCACAGTGCTGAGGTCTCAGGCGATGGGTCTTGCCTCTCTCCTAGTCAGTGTCGGGCTGCTTTCATTCCCCTACATCTTGCAGTTGGTAAGTATTATTTATTTTCTTTAATTGCTATTCATTATCTGCACACTTTGATCTTAAGATTAGACTTAATACATTTGATTGAATAATCGAATTATGAGTGACATTGGATATAGAAAAACAACGTTAAATGGTTTGGGCACGTAGTGCGAATTAATGAAGATAAACTTACAAAAATAAACGGTGCCAATGTGAGTGGATAGCATGTTAGTGAGCTGAAGGAAAGTATGGTAGGACTAAACTAATTTTATTTTGAAAGAAGGAAATGTAAAACGTTTAAAAAATTGTAGAAGCTGTATGAGAAGGTGTATTGATATTTACTTATTGAGTACAACGTTCGGTCTTTTATCGACCATTAAAATAAGTAACAATAGTTAAATTACATTATTTATAGTTAAGGCATTAATTAACACTGTGGAGGTTTAAAGGCATTGTAATTTGTTTTGTTCAATACTGTTTATTCCACTTTATATTACGGTATAACCTTACCTGTTCAAGGTTTTCCCCTCAACGAGACTTAAGTCTTGTTTGTGCTCCCCTGATTATGAGAGGAAAACCTTGAAACGATTAGAGTTATACCGTTATATAAATTATAATAAATAACGTTGAACTAAATAAATTACAATAATTATTATAATTTAAAAATTAGAAATTTGATTGCGCATGATACACAATAAACATGTTACAAAAGTATTAACTTTATCATGACTCATACACAAAAATATCAGAACGCGTATGTATACTTTCTACTATACACATTATACAAACATAAGACAGGCCAGGGCTCAGGAGTCCCAAGACCATAACATAAAAAAAATCTAGAAAAAATGAAATCTTGCACAATTTCATTGAAATACCCAAAAACTGAGCATATTTACACCAAACTAACATATCATTAATGAATGAATAACGAGTGTACTATTCGGACATAAATACATTTAATTATTTTTATTTACAGAGTCACTATTCGAGAGTTCTGCCATTGATAATTCTGGGCATCCTTTCCTTATCAGGAAGCATAGCATCGGTGTTCCTACCAGAAACCCTGAATTGTCCAATGCCTCAGAGTTTGGAAGATGGAGAGAAGTTCGGCAAGGACTTCAAGATCTTCAGTATGCCTAAACGAAGAGAAAGGAGACATTCCCCAGACAGGAGAGCAGATGTCTTATGATTACATTTGAAAAATTTCATGGCGTTGATTTACACTCCATGTAAAATTGCAGCACTTAAATTATGTAATAATTGTTTACATACAAACATCTAGGAACTTTCAGTGATAGTTCGTTACACATTTCATCCCAAGAGCTCTCCAAGGCTTTAAGTAATTATCCAGCTTCTATGCCATCTCGTTTAGACTTACGTTTTCAAAAATTTGCTTCTACCAACCTTTTAGACTTCTTCGTCAACCACTTTAGATGTTCTGTGGCCAATACCATGAATTTTATAATACTTAAACTTTTGTTAAATACAGTACAATCTGACGGACTTCCTTTTTTTTTGACCAAGTATTCGTTGCTGTCATCATTGCTGAGCCTCGTAGTCGAGGACCTCCTCGCCATTCGTAAATTAAGTTGGAAAGGGAAAGCGAAGCAGTGCCATGGACTTTGTTTTAAGTGAGTGTATCCGATTGTACAATAAAATGAGACATGTATGTTTTTGTTTTCTTTTTTTTTGGAAAGAAAATACATGATCGAAGCCATAGATATCCTTGTATCCTCGAATACAAAGCACTCTGTTACTCTGTCGATTTAATACTTTCCTATTCATAGTGGCTGGTTTAATAAAAAAAATAATATTAAGAGCCTCTGTGGAGAGTGCGGGAAAGAGAGTATCAGAAAAACCTTTCTTCTTGGCTTCAGTTTAAACGCGGAGAAGGCAAAGTTGATGTAAAGTGACTAATTCCTTGATAAGGGCACCCCTCCTGTGCATAAATGGCGTCCCTGTCAATATAGTCGATATCTTAACGTTTTTAAGGCGTTCCTGTCAATATAATCGATAAATTAACGTATTTGGGTGCTAAGGTTTCCGGAATGAGCTGCCTTTGGAAAACGTTCTACTTGTGAAACTGTTAATAATATGAAGGCTATATGGGACTCCTCAGAGTTTAACTTAAAGACGAAGTGCTGGGTTTTTAGCGCCTGCATCTTGTCTATATGACTTTTAATCTTAGCTTATTGCCAAGGCACAATATAAAAAAACTATTCATTGTCGCCACTAGATCGGATAAGTCAATTGGTCCGAAGATGAACCGATGTAAGGCTGAGTAGAGATCCCTTCGGAAAATATTCACAAGATTATTTTCGCAATAATATATCTTCTGTTACCTCAGTTCTGTCAACGATGACAATGCTTATCACAATGATCTTTAACAATCTCTCTCCAGCGCAAGCGATCTCTCGCTTTGTTCAAAGCATCTGGATACCCCGCTGCCTTCTTAACTTGGTCGATCCACTGGATGGGTGTCCAGATGCATTATCTGTGTAGGTGTATATAATTTCACGTCTCAAAGAACGTTTCACAATTTATTTTCATAATTCAAAATACTTGTAAAAAATGAATAATAATTTTATTTCTACATTTCTCGTATTTATATTTAAATGACTTATTAAAAATGTACATATTAATATTGTAAATTGATAAAATAAAATATGTTCACATAATATTTTGTTAGATTTTCAATAAATTGCCTTTATAAAGCCTCATTTTAAACACACATATAACATATACTTCATAACTTCGTCTCAACTTGCGGGGTAGATAAAGTTAACAGATCTCCAAACATTCCTATCACTGCAAAATAACTTTCGCCTCATCCACATGCATATATCTTGTCATGCACAATTTTATATTATTCATACTTCTCACCATACCATCTTACAACATCTGGTCCATTGGATGCCCTTGTTTTTCTCGGTCTACCTCTTATACGCACACCTAGTACTTCTGACTTGTAAATTCACTCAATCATTCTTTCATAATTTATTCTTTCCACATATCCAAACCATCTTAAAACTCCTGTCTTCATCTCACTTAAAATATCTATTGTATCAATATATTCATTTCTGATGTCTTCGTTCCACCTTCCTTCGTACAGTGCCACTTCTTTCATACAGTGATAATGTGTGAAATAATACAAAATGAATGGATTAGGAATGAATGTGAACTTAAGGTTAATGTGTTGAGTAAGATGAAGAAGAACACTCTGAGATGGTTTGTGCATGTGGAAAAAATGATTTTTCAATTATTTTTTTTAAATTAATTATTTACTATACATGACCAGAAATATACATAATTTGCGAAAAAAACAACAGGTAATTTAATTTGGACATACATTATTTTAATGGATCTGAGTGTATTGTCTTTCATTTGTCGTGTCACCAGTAAACTAGGTTTTTGCCTGTATCTTACTGAGGATATTTAACATGAAAAAATAAATCGATACTTCTTTCCGATTTTCGATTACACAAAAATAAAACCCCGTTGCACATTCTCATCAACCTGACAAACAGTGACACTCAATTACAACTGGAAACATCATGAAAAATCAAACTCCTCACACATCATCACTCCAGAAAGACCAAAAATAATATACCATAGCACACAATCATAAAAATAAAAACAAAAATATACAGAAATACAAATATGAAGGAAGACTAACATATCGAATATACAGTGCAAATGTGAGTGGAAGGCGTGCTTGAGGAAGACCAAGATAAATATGGTTGGATCAAGTAAATTATATTTTGAAAGAAGGAAACTTAAAATGTCATAGAAATTGTAGGAGTTGTATGAGAATGTCTATAAATGTGGAAGTAGCGAAGGTTGCGTGTCGAGATAGGAAACTCGAGTGGTATGCCCTCTTTACCTGCTCCGATAGGGAATGGCGTAATGGTTATTATGTATGTATAGTATATTTATTTATTTAACACTTTTATGGCAATACAACCTGGCGGGCTTACTGCCAGGCGGCAATCTCTTCCAACCAACCAGACAAAAGTTAATGAAGCAAGTTACATGGTCGCATAAATCATTACTAATGACTATCCACCCCCACGAAATCCATAAATACATACGTGAGCACATGTCCACGAACCCCACAAAGACGGACAATCACCCGAACATTATTTTTCATATATGAGATATCATCAATCAAAAGGAAAGGAAGGGATGGTGGAGAGGAAAGGAAAAGAAAAATCAGGAATGAAACACGTTATTTTATTAACTAGAAATTAAGAGTTTTTTCAGTCGCTTCTTAAAGCATGCCAAGGACGGAGCCAGTCTTATATTGGTTTGTAACCGATTCCAGAGTCTCACTGCATGGACAGTAAAGGACGACGTAAAGAAAGAGGAGCGGTGAACTGGAAAGGCCAATAAACAATCTCTGTTTGAGCGTAGCGCTAATCCAGGATTGGAAAGAAGCTGAAAATTTTCGGCGAGATAAGAGGGTGCGGCGGGACAGTTAAGGAATACAATAGAGACAGTATGTGAATTTGGCGTCTATTTCTAGTATAGTATGTTACATTAAAAACATAGACACGTATGAAAATTGCACATCGATTGTAATGTTCCATATTAATTAATATTCTTATGCTGAATATTCATCATTATTATAAGTTTATTTTAAAAGAAAAGAAAAATATGTAATATTTTGCAGATGTTTGAGCTTTACTGTACGTATCAATAATTTGCGAATCGATGATATTTTGAAAGAAGAAAATGTAAGAAATAAGAGAAATCGTAGGCGCTGTATGAAAAGGTTTATGGTTGTAGAAAAGGTGAAATATAGGTAAAGGTAAGATAGTCTGGCGTTCTGTCCTCTCTGCATACTCTATAAGGGAAACGGCGTGATGGTATATATGGAGCACACGTGATTAAAGAAGGAAGATTTATCCAAGGTTAAACCGATTGAACCATAAAAGACAATACAGAATGTACCATAGATGCGTTTGAATGAAAAGGATTTTCCTATGACCAGAATGTCTCAAGGTCTGGTCGACTCTTTCTCCTTACCAGTCCAGTGCTAACCTCTCCTATCATGACATAAGCGTAAAAAACTCCTCCAGTCAACATAGTGATCTTTATACTTCTGTGTAAGCAGCTTAAATTGGAAATAAAGATTGGCAACACGACCGTATTTACAGAGAGTATATCGCACAATTTGAGTGTTTATATGGAGTGCGATATAAGATTCGAGGTTTATATTAAAATAAAACTGCAATAGCTTTTTAAGGTTAAACAATATTTATCGCACCCGTCAAAACATGCTAATTGAAGATATACTCGTACATAGAATAACCGACGCGATCACTATCCTGTTAGTCAAGAGTGCCTGTTAAATAAAACAAAAAGTTACAAAGACCAAAAAATGCTTGCTGTAAATATTGTTTCAACATTCTTCTCAGAGGACGTATCTTCCCTTTTACTTTTAAAATTTTAGCATTTAAAATTATTGACATGAAACAGAGGCGGTATCATAGTGCATATTTTTACTCGTACCGAACAATATTCTTAGGATCTTTTACATACTCAGTTAGTGAATTTATTTTGTCGAAATTTGAACCGTTATTTGTTTTTTTTTATATTTTCGCTGCCAGTAAATCGGAGGTTTTATCGTATTAATGCGTTTGTATTTTTAACAATTGTTATACTATTGCTTATTTGTTGTATTTTTGTGTAAGTTGTGTAAGTTCGTCGTCTAGTCAGTAAAATAACGTGTTTCATTCCCGATTTTTCTTTTTCTTTCCTCTCCACCATCCCTTTATTTTATATTGATTAATGATATCTCACTTTATATGAAAAATAATGTTCGGGTGATTGTCTGTCTTTGTGGGGTTCGTGGGCATATGCTCACGTACGTGCTTATGGATTTCGTGGGGATGGATAGTCATCTGAATGATTTATGTAACCATGTAACTTGCTTCATTTACTTTTGTCTGGTTGGTTGGAAGAGATTGCCGCCTGGCTATAATCCCGCCAGATTGTATTTGCAATAAAAGTGTTTACGATAAGAAGGAAATGTTGAGATGAACCCAGCCCGTTTGGTAACTTCTCTCATGTATTTTCTTTTCCATTGCTATATAAATATTTACATACGATGTAGTTATTGATCATTTTTTAAATGAATTTATTTAAAGTATTCCCGTTCCTGACATTCAGTCATGGCGACTAAGTAATTTTTTCAATGGAAGAATTTTTGGATTCAGAGATACTTGTACTAATTATATTTCCGTATTTCTTTCTTCTCGTCTGACTTCCCAACTTCAAATTAAACTGAAAGAACCGCAAAAGACGATGTGTGGTAAATATTGCAATTTAATATATTTGCATACAGTCAAATAGTCGAGAACATGACACTTAGCAAATAAAATAAGATTTATTACTGAGATTTGTATATTGTAAAGCTGAAATATTTGCTGTTTCGTTATGCTTTCATTCAAAAACTTCTACTGAGTGTTCAAAAAGCTATATTAGTTAATTTATTTAACACTTTATTATATAACCATCAGGTGGGTTTAATTCTAGGTGGCAATTTCTTCTAACAAACCAAAATGCCTAGGCTGTTGGAAGGGTCTTAACTCTTTTGAACGGGACTGCTTCGGATATTGACATATTTCATATCACATTACCAAAAGCAAAAGTAAATTTTCTTCTAAGATTGAGCGCGTTAGAAAGCACTCATCAACGTACTTAAGTGACTTTGAATATATGTGTATGTTTGTGTATATACCATATATGGTACGAGTATGTATGCATATATATTATTTTTTATAATTTTTCTTTATTTTTAATGTAAACATTTCTTGTATTTTTCAAAGTAATTGCCTGTTTTGAGAAAATAAATAAATGAATAAAACAAAAGCAAATAATTAAATAATAAGTTATCTTTATATGCCAAGTCTACAATAGTATTTCAGTACTAACTTTGATGTATGATGTTGAAACGTGGACGTGGAATAAGATTTAAAAAAGCCGAATAAATGCTTTAGAAATGCGCGCGCTTAGAATAATATATGGGGTGACAATATATGATTGAATAAATAATAAACTGATAAGGGATGAATGTGAACATAAGGCTAATTAATGTGTTGAGTAAGATGAAAAAAAGAACATCGAATTGGTTGGGACACGTGGAATGAATTAATGAAGTAAGGCTAACTAAACAAATATACAAAGAAAATGTGAACCGAAGTAATAGTAGAGGAAGATCAAGGAAATAATAGTTGGATTAAGTGTATGATATTTTGAAAGAGGGAAATGCAAAAATTCTGAGAATTCGTAGGAGCTGTATGAATTTAGAAGAGACGATAGATGTGTGTTGCGATAGAAAAGTTTAGCATTCTTTCCGTCTATCCCGAAGAGGAGATGATGTAATGTATCTTTATGCTCCCTTTCTCAAAAATAGACTCAACAGAATGAGCAATCCCAAGAGGAAGAATTTTAATGCTTGTACTGACCAAATGAGAGACGCAACTGGACTACCATTAACAACTGCCCTTCGAACTGCGGAGTGCAGGGATGGAAGGAGAGGAGTCGTCGGAGGCTATCATGGGATTCACGATGCTCAGTCATGAGTTATACGACATGATGGATGGATGGAACGAAGAAGCAAATATAACATTATTTGGTAACGGGTTCTAAACGATGTTGAAAGAGAAAAACGGTGAACTGGGAAAGTCAATTAATAATCTCTGCTTGTGCGAAGCGCTTGCTCATAATAGATGCTAAATATTTTCGCATTCCATCTTGACACAATTTATGTAAGTTAAATGTTTATTTATTGAATTTTCATTTTCGATATTTGTTAAATTATTCCTCAAGGAATGAAGTATTATAATTGTTGAATTATAACAATGATTACGGACTCACACGCAACTCTGAAACTCTTATTAATTTCAGTATTTCCTATCGCTGCGTTGGAAGACCTGCTTTGTCCAGCGTAGCCACTTTCAGCAAGGACTGAACACTCATATAAATGTTTTGAAACAGAGTTTATGTTCTTAAGTCGACAGTACAACATTGGTATATGTCAGCAGCTGACCGCGCAATCTATAGAGGATGTCTACGTCACAAATATCTTGGTCCTGCAGAGCTCCAACTGTAAATCTATAGAAGTTATGGTTGTAAAGGCGAAATGGCGATGGACCGGAGATGTGATATGCATGGACGATCATAGGCTTCCAAAACGTGTCTTAACGGCTAGCCGTTGAGAAACAGTCAGCGTGCTGCAAACATGCGTCAACATTGCCAAGTGATTCAGCAGGATCCACATGTCTGTGACATCTGGGAGAGGGAGTGCGTATCTTGGATCGAATTGTTTTCTAACAGAAGATCATATGATCTACGTGGAAGAAACGCTCAAGATTGACGTTGGAGTGGCGAAGGGATCCTCGACTACGAGGTCCAGCAACGACGATGATATTGTCAGAACATTTTCTCGACGTATATTGTTGTTAAAAGTCAGAGGACTCGTAGGAGTTGTATGAAAAGGTGTATAGATGTAGAAAAGGCGTAGGATATGTGTAGAAATAGGAAAGTGTGGTATTCTGTTTTCTCTACCTACCCTGACAAGGAAATTTCGTGATTGTATGTACATAGTCTGTCCAATGCGAAAGGTGACTGACGGGAAATGAAATACAAGACATTGTTTTTTTTTTTAAATATACTCCTTGTCAGTCAATACAATACTGGAAGCGGTTTTTTGAAGCACTCCTGTTAACGTACACATATATTGATAAATCTTATTATTAATTTAATATTATTTTATGAACACCGAGTATTTTAGTTGCATAAGTAATATAAGATGCAAAATATGGAAAAAATTAGTTGCATTGGAAAATTCGGTCGCGCATTACTCAAGATTTCCAGCACAAAAGCGAGTGAAAGTCTCCAAATACCAAATCCATTCAAACTTGCTAATATTTTGAAAAGCTGCACTATGACCTCATCATCACATTCAGCCATTGTGTATCTGCTGCAGGATGAAGGTCTCCTCGTGGCGACCCCATTCCTTTCTATTTATCGCTGTTATCGTCCAGCACGCGTCTTCGGAATTTTGGAATCTCGTTAGTTCAGCGCGTATCGGGGTGTCTTCTGTAGTCGCGGCCACACATGTAGGAGCCTCGCTTGATGCTTAGAGCTATGTTGCGAGTTATGCGACATATCCTAGCGAACCAACGTACCGCATACTATCGCAGTGGCCACACTGCACGCTTCGCGCCACGTTGCATGACGATTAGTCATCGAGTGAATCTCCTATCGAACAGACGTGTTGGTTAATTTACAAGATGGCGGAAGTTTTAATGACAACTGTGTGTAAAAGGGAGCCCTTGTGGAACCCATCGAGCAAATGTACTTATATTATATTTACTTGTACTTATATTTATTTTTAATCTTGAAAATTTTCATTCTTGTTATTTAATGTTTCCTAGAATCTGCCATGCCTAAACAATTAATATGTTAAATAAAGTTACTTTCATCAAAATTATAGAAAAATGTACCTGTAATAAAGAAAGAAAGTAAATTAATATGGTAAGTTGTAATAAAATTGGTTAGTTTTGAGACTGACATCGTGTGTTGACTCAACCGCTCCCAACTGTCAAATGAATTAATGCGTAGCACTTTGGTGTGGTCAGGCATGGAGTCACCTAGTATATGAGTCTCGTAAAACCTAGTTTAGCACCTAACGAAGCACTTTGGTGTGGCCTCGGCCTTATCTTTACTATATGACTAATGATGGCCTCAAGTTCATCAAGAGTCTTGGGTCTGTTGGTGTAAACCTGTGATTTAACATAGCTCTAAAGAAAATAATCCAGAGGCGTTAAATTACACGATTTTGGCGACCAATTCAAAATCCTATCACACTAAAAGAAAACATCTTTTATAACAGAGAAAACATATACAAATGCTATATTAATATAATATAAAAAATGACGTGTATTTATAATGAAAATTTAGAAGATTCCGTATCAGAATTCTTCAATTGAGGATCATGAACTGGGAGGATATATTCATCCAAAAATTGCTGCTTTGCAAATTTTATCTTTTCCTATAATGATTCATAATTTTATTAATTTTTCGAGAAATTATTGAGGTTTATCTTACACCGGGATCATTTTCTATTAGAATTTTAATTTTTGTGAAAAATCGTCGACTTATTTCATCAGTGTTAATTGTCGAGAAATCTTCGTTGTCTTTTCGTTGTCGCTCACAGGTGGAGATTAATCTATTTCGCGGAAACTCTTATTTTGATATATTCCATATATCGATTTTGTTTTCCGTAATGCGAATCTGCCGATAAGGAAATCCCGTTAAAAGAGAGTCCGTAAAGCGAGTTAGAGGTGTACTAAAAATTATATATTTACACATTATCACACCAGTTTCCTGTCAGTGTAAGCAGAGAGGATAGAACACCATGCCTTCCTATCTCGATACGCATTCTTTCTCTTCTGCGTCTATAAACGCAGTGCGGCGCAGTAAATATACTTATTCAGCGGCTTAAGGCCTGGAGTCCGAATAGTCTAGCAAGTTGCTCAGTACTTTCACAGAAAATTTCGAATTCAGCAAATCTATTCCTTGACGTTACTAGATCGCTACGAGTACTAGATCAGTCCAAAGATGGACGGATGTTAAGGCTGAGTGGAGATCTCTTTGGAAATTAATGACTCGATTATTATTACAGTACCACAAAATGTGGTCTCTGGATGCTAGGAGGTTTCAGGTTCAATTTTTGCCAAAAAATAAATGAAACGATTTGCCATAAAATTAATGATTCGAAATTTTATCATAAAATTAATGACTTGATTACTATAGTACCACAAAATGTGATATCTGGATACTAGGAGGTTTCAGGTTCAATTTCTGACGGAATCCGATAGCCATAAAAAAGGGTCCCAGTCTAGAAAAAAAAGTTCGTTCAGTGTTGTTGCCTCTTTACGTGCGGTAGTAATGTCAACAAGTGTGGTGACAAACTGTGAGTCTCGCACCTACTTCAGTGGTTCTAAGCCTAAAGGCTCTATAAGTGGTGCCGAAGACAATGTTGTCACCCTGCCACGCCCTTCGACATATCCGATTCGTCAACTTGAATATGTTTTAGGGTACCATATGAATGGATGAAAATTACTCTAATATTTAAAAATACAGCTAATTGTGTATTATGCAAAAAAAGTCCAATATAAAAAAAAACAAAGGCAATTAGTACATAATCTGTATGAAGGTACAAAAGTAGAGCATGGACATGGAAAATGGTGCTATTTCCGGAAAAAAGATGTGCATAATGATAATACAAGTTAATTATTACACAATACCGTACTCTCAAATTACAAACACCTTTTTGTGGAACAAAACGCTTTTGGTTTTCTTGATTTGGGATACATGCTATAGAGAATTCTCACGACTATTATGTAAATTAAAATTTTCTATATTGGTTATAATTATATTAATCAGGGACGGGTTAAGTTAACTCTTAGAATATCACTTAACTGGGTTTATATGTTTTTCATTTTTAAATTAGATAATTACAGTATGGGTAACGCTTGATTAATGCCAGGTTTTCTCGCAGTGGATTCTTGATCTCTTGTTATCTGGATTATTCCTGGGATGTAGACTGTTAGTTTTTCCTCCATATCTTTGAAGGTCTGCCTAGTGGTCGTGTTTCTTTGGTGAAACCATAAGAAAAAATGGGATTTTATCTATATTTTGAACGTAATTATGCCAATAACGTCTTTTCTGCCTTGCCATCTTAACGATGTCTTCGGTTTCACATACACTTTTTATTTCGTAGCTGAATGTTTTACCAGTTGAATAAATACAAAAGGCACAGTACAAGAGGGTTATCAGAGTACCTGGCGTTAGTGTCACCGGAAATGACTATGTTAGTCAATTTGTGATAAGCATATCCTGTTGCATTTACGGCAAGGAGTTTGTGCGTCTTCTACCCCTATTGGGTTCCTGATAACTAGCAAAAGTTTCACGCCATTTGAATCTATCTCCTGCTGTTTGCTCCCAGTTGTGCTGAACATTAATGCTTTTAAACGTCTCATGCAGTATGTCCTTATATTTCTTGCGTTGACCACCGTACCTCCTTCTGCCTTCCGCCAGCTCGCTCTATGACTATTCTTGGGAGGCTGTACTCAGGCACACGAGACACGTGTCCAGACCAACACTAGGATTTTGATACTACAGTAGTTTGCTCTTCTAAAAAACTTCGACACTTACCAGTTATACTCCGCAAGTCCAACATTTCTGATGTTCTAGTGCAGAGGTAAGGAAAGGGTCAATCGCGATCGACCGGTCGGGTGATCGATAGTGCGCCCAGGTGAAATTTAAATTTGATATACCAATATGAATAAGTATAGCAAATACAGAGTCTATGCAGATCTGTGCGAAATGGTAAACACAGTAGCATGCCCGTGTAGTTGTAACAATATATTTCCTGCTTCAATATTACGGAAACAGTCAATGAGACACTTAAACATATTGTACAGTATCAAAATTTGCCTAGATTATAGTTTCCAACAGTATTTAAGTGCCAACTTTGATATACGTTAGTGAAACGTTGACAGTATCAACATTTGCCTAGATTATAGTTTCCAACAGTGTTTAAGTGCCAACTTTGATGTACGGTAGTGAAACGTTGACGTGGAACAAGACTGAAAAAAACTGAATAAATGCTGTAGAAATGCATGCAGTAAGAAAAATGCATGAAGTGACAGTATGTCAGAATACGGAATGAAGTGATGAGAGATGGATGTGAACTTAAGACTGATGTGTTGAGTAATATGAAGAAGAACACGCTGAGATGGTTTGGCATGTGGAACGAATGAAAGGAAAAAAAAAACTAACAAAACAAATAAATTGTGTATGTGAGTGGAAGGTGTGGTAGAGAAAAACCAAGGAAAGAACGTTTAGATCAACTGAATGATATTTTTAAAATAGGAAATGTAAAAAGTTAGAGAAGTTGTATGAGCTGGTTGAAAAAAGTGTATGGGTGTAGAAGAGGCGAAATATAGGGTCTTTCAAATTGAGCGGTTTTTTAATATATTTTTTTAAATTATTGAATAAAACACACAATTTGCTTTGATTTCAAAAAACTTTTTATTGGTCATTGAATTATATTGTATGAGATTTAAACACAAAAACAATATCCGCCAAATGTCCACCTCTTGCAGCACCACACAGATGTCCACTCTTTTGTCAGAATTTTCGATGACATTTTGGCATAATTGCGGTTCTAACTCACCAATAACGCGAATAATTTCGTCCTTCAGCTCAGGAATTGATTGGAGGTCATTCTTATAGACCTGGCTTTTCACGTAACTCCAGAGAAAACAGTCCAACGGTGTCAGATCACACGATCTTGGTGGTCAATTAACATCACCGTTTCCGGAGATTACAATATATAAAATCATTCTCAATTTGAACGCGTTGTTGTATTGTATACGACTTCATTTTTATAAATATCATACATTACACTTCTCAAATGCCACAAGACCCAGGCAAGTTCGCGACGCCATCTGTGTTTTATCCAAGGATTAAAAAAAACCGCTCAATTTGAAAGACCCTTTGTGTGTGTCCTAATAGAAAAGTCTATCCATTATTTTCTTTCTGTCTACCTCGGTAGACAAATGGCGTGATGGTATATATGTGTTTAACGTCTAGACTAGCATGCTATCTATACAAACAATAGCATCTCACCTTTAATTGTACGTCGTGCATTATAAACTAATCAAAAACCTTCGGAAATTTTCATATGTTACCCGTTCGTTAAATTTGATTAATTCCTCTGTTTTAGTGTGACTGGTTAACACTTATTATAGTGACGTGCCATAAAGTGTATTTCGAAATTCATACATCTTTTTTTTGCTTTTCGTACAGTTAATTTTCATATTGAATATGCAGTTTTTTGTAAATTAAAATGAGTATAACTTAAGAAACAACAAAACTTATTTCCGTAATTAATGGGAAGAATTTATTTTTAACTTGTCATGTTGTAATTTGTAAAAAAATGTTAACTGTTTTTTTATAATCAACATTTTTTACTCAAGAGAAAGTAGTTGAACATGTAAATAATTTAGTGATAATTTGCCATGTTATGTTATTTGTTATAATAAAAGCGATCTGAAATAAGAGTATTATTCACTGTCAACAACACTCTATCTCGGTCGATGGTGCATTTCAGACTATGAAACAGTATGTATCTCTTGTTGAGGTAAATTTGCCCATTTCTGTTCTAAGGAGTGCCTTCGTTCGTATAGTATCAATTCTATCTTCAAAAACACATGAAATTACATGTCTAACACATGTGTTATAGATTCTCACTTTACTTTATGTTACCATGTATTTATTTTTTCATAAACTATTTACTAAGTATCCAGGTATTTCAGAGACTGTATTAATTTGGTCACAAATAAACATTTAGTATTCGGCCAATACCAAGAGTTAGTCGTTTAAAATTGAAATCGAAATTCCGTCAGAAGTGACTTTAAGAGAAAATATATAGATCCAAGAAAACATGACAGAAGAACTGGGAAGCGAGGCTGATTCGGGAACAGGAAAGTCAGTGTAACAGAAGAAGTTATAAAAGAGATTCTCAACTATCCTTTTGTATGTTCCGAGTTCTTCCGTGATGACAACTGAGGGTGGCTTTCCTCAGAATTACCACATTTGGTTATACTCGTATTTATTAATTAAACGCTTCATTGTGAAACAATCTGACAAGTTTGTTTCCTGGTCTCTTGTAACCAACCAGACAAAAATAAACAAAATAAGTTAAAGATTGTAAAAATGATTCAAAATGTTTTAACAATACAAATAACAGCAATAAATGTGAGATATCATCAATCGATGGAAGGGATGGTGGAGAGGAAAGACAAATCGGGAACGAAACACGTTCCATTTCTGACTTGAAAATAAGTTTTTTTAATCGCTTAAACACATTTGGCATTGGTTCATATGTAACCAAATTTTGAAAAGACCTCCAACAAAAGGCTGTCTTTAAAAGTTGCATACGCTACTGATATCTGACACTTACGAGACATACCATTCTTCATCACAGTACCAGCAACGGCGAAATACCTGTTATAATACTCTGCAATATTGGATTGATTCGTAATAATAAATTTAATCGACGAAAATGAAATCGACCTCAAATTTATATTCCTCTCGGAAGACACATCTCTCAGACACAGATTCAAAAAATATAATGGAGATATCCCATTTATACTACAAAGAGATGAAGTGTGAAATTGATCTTTTCGCGACACTTGAGTCAATGCAGACTTTTAAAAGTGGACTCATACCATAATATTTATAAATACCATATATAAGCTTATCAGATGCATTGAAAATAGACTTAGAGTCTTGAAATTCACGATTCTTGCAGAACGGAATAAATAGAATTCCAATAATTAAGATGTGGTACAAAAAATTAATTTATGAGGGTTTTAATTTTTTTTTTTGGAAATCGTCGACTTACAAGTTTTTACTCTCCGAGACTATGTAGAAGCCCGAAGAAGCCAATTTGTTTATCGTAAGAGAATTTACTATCAAGATAGATACCAATAAATTTGAGACCATCATTTGGAATAATACCCATTAGTAATAACTTAACCCTATCAAGAAGATCTTATGTAAGCTGTAAAGTCACCCAGGATATTGTCTGGTAGAGAAGCCCGAAGAATGGTATATTTATTTTTCTTCCTTACTTTAGGAAATGTCGGAGTCCCTTATTATATAGAGTGTGGGTTGAAAAAGATCTGATGGTCTCGCGGCCGGGCTCGCCCTCTATTGGTGGATGTGTTTTTCGACCGGGGAAATGTTATGAGATACGCCCAGGCCTTTTGATAACGTCTCTCTTAAATCCATTTCCTTTGACATTATTTTAAAATATATATTATGTAACATATCTTAAGAATATCATATCATATATGTATAGATTTGATTTACTAAAAGCCATATCTTTACCGCGTCCAATGAATGTTGCGTTTCTTCTTTCTTCGTGGAACTTTTCCACTTATAGATCGATTGTTCAATTTGTGAAGCTTAATCAGCTGGAACTTTAAATTATCCAAAATTGTCATTTAAAAAAAAGATTTATTATATTGCCTTATATGATTGCATAATGATTTGAATTTCATGTTATAAATCATCCTAGTTAGGACGGCATGCCTATTAAAAAAAACGAAAATAATATATGTGTATATGTACATACTACGTTGCTTTCAATAAACCTATATTTATTTATATAGAATGTCATTAGATGTTTTACAGGATATGTTCACGAGAGTCTTTACCTTTGGGTTTCAATGTCTGATTGAATTTCACTTTGTCTTCGGAAACCGCCTCTGACTTTGCTCCACTTCGAGACTTTAGTTCAGCTGCTGTGTGAAAATAATCGAGAGTATGTTGCTGTGCTATGGTCATAACTATGAGAACTCGAGTAATTCACTTATTTTTATTTGCTTAACAAATTAGTTTGTTGGCTGTGCGCACGCAATCTCAATCATTGTGCCACGGAACAGAACAGAGGTCAGATTTCTAGGAAGTTCAAAAGATAATTATGGTAGGAGACGATAATTTTGATTGGAAATATCGGAAATCATCAGAAACAAATTATATATTGATTAATTAAGATGCATACATACTCCATCTTAGAATATAATCTTCTTAGATCCGTCAGTCTTAGATAGTCCGTCGCAGTATTCTAGTAATAACTTTGTTGTACGGAAGTGAAACGTGGACATGGAAAAATACTGAAATGAGTCAAGTAAATGTGGGCACTGGATGGTTTGACAATGTATGACAGAATACGGAATAAAGTGACAGGGGATACACGTGAACTTAAGTTTGATAATTTTTATTTTAACCTGGCGAGTTTATTGCCATGTGGCAATCTCTTCCAGCCAACTAGACAGATGTTTTTATAGGCCTTAAGTGTTAACCAGACTGCAATCCTATTTAATTTAAAAATTACTTCATTTATAGTTTGAGTATGTATAATAGAACGAATAAAGGAAGAAATACTAACATAACAAATATAGAGTGTAAATGGAAGGGGGGGACGGGGTAGAGCGAGACCAAGAGTGTAAATGTAAGGAGGTGACAGGGTAGAGCGAGACCAAGAGTGTAAATGTAAGGGGGTGACGGGGTAGAGCGAGACCAAGAGTGTAAATGTAAGGGGGTGACATGGTTGAGCGAGACCAATAGTGTAAATGTAAGGGGGTGATGGGGTAGAGCGAGACCAAGAGTGTAAATGTAAGGGATGACGGGGTAGAGCGAGACCAAGAAAAGTATGGTTGGACCAAGTGATTAATATTTTGAAAGAAGGAAATGTAAAAAGTCAGAGAAATTTTAAGAGTTGTGGGAGGTGTATGAATATAAGAGAGAGTGAAAGAGGTGTGTTGCAATATGAAAGTATGATGCTCTGTTCTCTTTGCTTGCCTCGACAAGGACTGCGTGATGGTGTGTATGTATGAAGGTGCATTAAGGACTATAAACCTTTGTAAAATCTTTGTAAAATTATAATATACGAGTAAATATTCCATGCCATTCCATAACTCAATTTACTCCATATCCAACAAAAATAATTTGAAATACACTTTCGCTGTATAGAGTATAACCTGCCGAGCTGATTGCCATGTGGCAATCTCCAACTAACCAGAAAAATTAGGCCTTCTGCGGTATTAAGTGAAACCCAGACTGAAACCCTTTTTAAAAAAAATGGACTTCAAACTCTTAAAAACCCCGGCTTGAGAGACAGGAGTCTTACTAACAATTTTGAACATATCCGCATTGGTCGTTCATTGACTATGCCCGGGAGACATGGAAGCGTGGCCAGGAGACAAACAATCTCTGAGGGCGTTATTCGTGCCCCCGATGTAGAATCTGGGAACAGATCTTCATTTAATTATGATCTGTAAATATGAAACAGGAATTTGCTCATAGATGGCTCTAGTTGTCAATATAGTGACTGTCAAACTGCATCGTTGGCGCCTTTTTCTTGTGTTTACATTTGTCAAAGACTTTTAACTCACACCAATACAAGTTTAATACAATTGCATATGTTTTCATAGCGTTGAACATGTCTGTTTCTGTGCCTGAAAACGACGATTTGTTGACAGCATTGATTTTCTGTTACTATTTGAAGAAAACTGCTGCAGAATCGCATCAAATGCTTGTCGAAGCTTACGGTGAGTATGCTCTTGGTAAACCACAGTGCTTTGAGTGGTTTAAAAAATTCAAAAGTGGCGATTTTGACGTGAGAAACGAAGAACGTGGAAGACCACCGAGAAAGTTTGAAGCATTGTTGGATGAGGATGACGCTCAAATGCAACAACAACTCGTGGATCAATTAAATGTGACACGAGAAGCCGTCTCCATACGTTTGAAAGCCATGGGAAAGATTCAGAAGGTGGGAAAAGGGGTTCCATATGAACAGAATGAAAGACATCAGGAAAATCGAAAAAAACCACTTGCGAAATGCTGCTCGCCAGGTACAAAAGAAAATAATTTCTCCATCGAATTGTCTGGCGATGAAAAATGGATGTGTTTCGAGAATCCTAAGCGTAAAAGATTATGGGTAACTCCAAGCAAACCAGCGACATCGACTGCAAGGCCAAATCGCTATGGACGGAAGACAATGCTCTGTGTTTGGTGGGATCAGAAGGGTGTTATTTATTATGAGCTGCTAAAACCTGGTGAAACCGTTAATACTGAACGCTACCGACAACAAGTGATGATTTGAACCAAGTATTGCGTTAAAAATTACCAGAATATCAAAAGAGGCAACACAAAGTGATTTTGCTTCATGATAATGCACCATCGCACACAGCAACACCGGTCAAAGAAACGATTGAGGCGTTTAGTTGGCAAATACTTTCGCATGCGGTTTACTCACCAGACTTGGCTCCATTCGATTACTACTTATTTGCATCGATGGGACACGCACTTGCTGAGCAGCGCTTCACTTCTTACAAAAATGGCTCGATGATTGGTTTGCCTCAAAAGAGCAACAGTTTTTTTGGCGTGGCATCCACAAATTGCCAGATAGATGGGGAAAATGTGTAACTAGCGATGGGCAATACTTTGAATAAAATATTTTCATACAATAACTGTGTATTTTCTATAAAAAAATTCCGGTTTCATATTTACAAACCTATGTATATTCCATAGATTTTTTGATTCTGCCGCGTCAATACATCTTGTGATACACTTTTTCCTATTTTTAAAACTTTTCACCCTTCTCTCTTTCAGAAATTGGTTCACTCGGTCGTACTACTTTTTTAAGGATTCTAAACCCATGTTTTTTACGCTTGTCAAATATATTTTTTCCCGTAAGTCGTTTGTAATTTTTTCTCTGTGGCCAAAGCATTTCAGTGATCCTTTCCTTATCTTAAATACTTAATCTTCTTTCGATCCACGGTATACGGGAGCATCCGCTACACATCTTGAAATCCTTTATCGTGTTTCTCAACGACCATGTTTCCACTCCATACAGTGGTATGGAGAATACTAGAGATTTAACTAAACGAAATGTGGTTCTTACAAGTATAAACGGTTAATACCTTCGTCAAATTTGCCACAGCTTATTTTGATGATATAAGGATACGCAAGCAAATCTTAGACGTGGCATAAAAACGATGAAATGTAATAAATAAATAAATGTGGAAGAAATTACAGCGTTGCGTGGAATGTGTTGAAAATCAACGTATAACAGAATATAAGGAAAAGAATATAAGGAAAAAAAATGCGGATTGAAAGAAAATATAGTGCGTTAGATGAAGTAAGGAATATCTTTGAGATGGTTCGGCAACATAGAAATAATGCACGATGAAAGATTTACAAAATAAATCTATTCAAGCAGGCTAGAAGGTGCGAGAAGTTTAGGAAGATGTAGAAAAAATGTGGCATCACGAATCTACTTCAGTATTAGTTATTTAATTTCACAAAATTAAATCTAGTTAAAAAATATATACACATTTTCTTTCGACAAAGATTGCCCTTTGTATTCTACAAAATAAAGTTAACTTAAACACGTTAGTTAACTTTTGTGTGAAATAAAGTACTTTAAAAAGTGATAACATTATCTTAATTTCATTTAACTATAGCTTTGCTACCAAAACAACGACATAATTATTAAATTAATTTGGTTCCCATTGCAAAACAAATACTTAACACATTTAATAAGTGTCTCGATTATGCTCATTAATAATTTCGCAAACTCTGCTAATTACGTTGATTTACATTAAACTATTTATATAATACATACATTTTAATTAAATTTTACTCCATATTGAGAAGGATCGTGGATTACTTATATCGAATTTCTCAAATTAAATGTCTATGGTTTTAAATGTCTCACGATATTACGCGTTTTTTTATTTATGGTCGTATTCAAACGTAAATACAAATGGTGAAAATGTTTACAAGTAGATTCGACGCTTACAAATTACAATGAAGATTGCGTTTTATTATTGTATTGCGTTTTGTAATAACGAATTGGTATATCATCATCCTCATCATGGCTCCATAGTCTGAGGTGAGCCCTGATCTCTTCAACTAGTCTTCTCCTTTCTTTTCTGGTTTGCGATTTGTCTTCATGTACTCGCAAAACTTTGAGGTCCTCCAGTTAGAGCGTTCTTGAGGAAAGTTTACTCTCTAAACGCCGTCGTATAAATTATCTTTTTAACATTATTATTAAATATGTCAAAAAGGTCAAAGTGAAAACCTTACATGAATCTTTTTTATAAAAACCTGAGTTCATGCGGGAATTAAACTAGGCTATGGCGGTCGTAAAAGTTGATATAAAACCATATAGTAGCTATTGAACAGTTGCCCAGCGACCTTTGGATAATTCTAACACAACGTTAACCACCGATCAAAGACCTCTTCAGCAACAGTTGATAATTATTTCCAAGGTTTTCGAGTACTTAATCAACATATATTATATTATGTATTGCGCTTGCATTCCACACATCTCAGATAGACGAAGAGTTATCATTTATTGCAAAAGTCCATATAATTTATATGCTTTTGTCAAGTATTCGCGATGTCCTAAACAACCTTGACTGACGGGTAATTCATCTTTGGTTGCAAAAGGCTATTTTTGTATCATACACATAATATGTTTAAAATTGCAACAAAAACCAAAATGAGTCCACGCAATTTTGTGTGAAGGATACTTTATGACTTATACAATTTTATATTGTTATATTTATATGCTTCTTTACGATACCTTACTGTTCTGTAAGAACTTTAACCTCCTCTAAGATGTAATATGCCGTCCTACTTTCAATGATGTAGTAACTTTTGTATCCAGTCCACCTAAACCATTTGAATCTACTAAGGTCTTTTACAACTCTGTAGAAAGTATAAAATTCGTCTAACACATACAAATTTGTTTCTTATGGTATATTCGAATCTGAACCTTTTGCTATACAATCAGGTGTTCCGCAAGGTTTGAATCTTGGTTCTGCATTGTTTAAAATTGTTGTCAATGATATCAGCCGAGTCATTAGGCATAGAAAATACTTAGGCCGAGGCCACACCAAAATGCTTCGTTAGGTGATAAGTTAGATTTTACGTGAATCATAAACTAGGTGACTTCATGTGTGACCACACCAAAGTGCTACGCAAAAATTCATTTGACAGTTGGGAGTGGTTGGGTCAACACACGATGTCACTCTCAAAACTAACCAATTTCATTGCAACTTACCATCTTTATTTACTTTCTGTGCAACTTCATTCCAAAGGGATTTTATTATAGGTACATTTTTCTATCATTTGCTCGATGGGTTCCACAAAGGCTCCCTTTTATACCATACACAGTTGTCATTAAAACTTCCACCATCTTGTAAATTAACCAACACGTCCGTTCGCTAGGAGATTCACTCGATGACTAATCACCATGCAACGTGGCGCCAAGCGTGCAGTGTGGCCACTGCGATAGTATGCGGTACGTTGGTTCGCTAGGATATGTCGACTAACTCGCAACATAGCTCTAAGCATCAAGCGAGGCTCCTTCCTGTGTGTCCAAGGCCTTACTGTTTGCTGATGATGAAATAGGATGTATACAAATTGATTCTCCAAGACTATACGGATCTTCAGATAGATTTCATTGGTGACTTGTAATATATTTAAATGCAATTTTATTATGTTTTCAAGAGCTGGGGCCCAAAAGTATTTACGATTAATCGATGAGTCCACCGTACTTAATACTCTCAAATACCTTGTCATCGTGTTCAAGAGTTCGGTTATCATATTAGGATAATGTTATTATCTTCCAATAAAGTTTAGGGATTTTCATTTTTATTAAATTTTTTATAATAGTTTATTTTATTTTAAATGTTAAATAACTTTTTTGATACAAAGATTAAAAAACTAAATAATACATAATTTAACATTGACACAGTGTTAAACACAAGGAAAGAAAACAATACACATCGTACAAAAAAATAAAGGTAATCCATAACATACAATTCAATCAATTTATCCCGTCAAGAACATTTTTTTTACTTTACTCGTCAAAGTAGTCAATGTCATATGAAAATCCATACTGTGACTTTTTATTTAGTAATGTTCATTGTCAAATCTTTCTCTTAGAAATTGTTGGTTTAGAAGAAATGCCAAAGACTACGGACATTGTCAAATGGTTTGATAAACTTAAATATCACTGTGTAACTCATGCGATGAGGTTAATCTTTTCCTTCCTGTGCTAAAAACATCCGCCCGTTCCGGTGCTGTGTATTCAATACACATGTAAAAATGAGCGATTTAAAATTGGAAAACTATGAATTTTCATAGCCAATCGCTTAAATTAATTAAATTTGAAGTCTAAACTAATAATAATTGAAATTTAACTGTTGAAAACATGAAAAAAAAAACATCAGAAGACGTTCACAAAACGGACGTAGTGACCACCTTGAACGAAAGCCGGTTGGCTACTAAAAAGCGAGAAGCGACCGAACTGAGATTCTATTTCTTGCGTTCCCATATACCGAAGTAGAGTGAGAGTGAGACGTGAATAGCGTCGCTTCCTCACCCATAGCGGTTTTTTAGAATGAATATACCCACGTCACACACGGGCACACGTTTGATTGTATTGGTGAATTTATTCCCGATTTTCACAAAATATCTCTGATGTGGCCGATAAGTGCTAACTATTATTAATATTATTTTTTCATTCAATGCGTAAATGTATTACGGTGGAATGCCTAAAATCTGAACCCAGTATTTATTATATTTATAGAGATATTAAAGTTTTTAGAAGCAATGTGTACTAGTTACACATCACAGGGAAGGAAGGGTTTAATGACAAGAGATTGAGTTTATTTATTTTTTGAATACAGGCTTAGTCCAATTACATTGAAAAATACAAAAAATGTTAACATTAAAAAAAATGTATTGTACGAGTATATAAAATGTATTGTACGAGTATATAAAATGTATTGTACGAGTATATAAAATGTATTGTACGAGTATATAAAATGTATTGTACGAGTATATAAAATGTATTGTACGAGTATATAAAATGTATTGTACGAGTATATAAAATGTATTGTACGAGTATATAAAATGTATTGTACGAGTATATAAAATAAAAAATATATTTAAAATTATGTATGTACATTAGAGTGTCCCTTATTTTGTCAAAAACCTGTTTTTTTTCAACCCCCTAAATATTTTCCATTTGGTTTGATTTACCCAAAAACAAAATTTTATTACAATAGGATGACATTAACCCGTGCCGACTTGAGCGCCAAATTTGAATGTTTGGAATTATAGGTTTTTTAGTACTAAGTCAGTAATTGAATAAATTTTTACTCTTTTTAGTGCACTATGGTTTGAAGTACTATTTATTTAAATTTAAAAAAAATAGATATTATATGATACACTCATCAATAGTTTTTACATTGACTTAGAACTAATAAACCAATAATTACTAACATTCAAATTTGGCACTCAACTTAGCACGGGTTAACGTCATCCTATTGAGATAAAAATTTGTTTTTGAGTAAATCAAACCAAAGAAGAAATATTTAGGAGATGAAAGCAAAAAATCGCAATTTTTTTGTGTTTGACAAAATAAGGGACACCCTAATGTACATACCATACATATATACACACAAACATACACATATATACACACATAACATATATTCAAAGTCACTTATGTTAAATACGTTATATCATGACGATCTGAAGACCCTGGATACAATGCCGTATGAAGTTTAATTTCTTTACTCGTCTTAATTTGGGTTGCCACAAGGTGGCATCACTGTTTCTCTTTAATGTTACAGTCTTCTTATATTATATTTCAAAGAATAGTACAAATTGCATAACGTGTCTGTCAAACATTTTTCAAATGTCAATATCGCAGGAGAGATGTTAGCAACAATGATGTGAATAACAGGTGCCAGATTAGTGCCGGTTCGCGGTGGATTTGTGACGCACGCTCGTCAGGAATATCTTACGTGGAGAAATGGTGCAACAGCCTCTCTCACTTTCAGTTTCATTCACCATTCTGCATGAAATTTGCATTATCATACACTTGTATATCGATGGTCATGAATAGATATCCTATCGCTACACGCCGTTCGATATCCCTCGTAAGTACGATCATATAACTTCATACCAGAAGGCATTGAACTGGTTGAATGTTAGAAATAGACGCCAAATTCACACACTGTCTCTATTATATAATATCCTTAACTGTCCCGCCACCCCCTCATATCACGCCGAAAATTTTCAGCGTCTTTCCAATCATGGATTAGCTCTACGCTCAAACAGAGATTGTCTATTGGCCTTTCCAGTTCACCGCTCCTCTTTTTTTACGTCGTCCTTTACTGTCCATGCAGTGAGACTCTGGAATCAGTTACAAACCAATATAAGACTCGCTCCGTCCTTGGCATGCTTTAGAAGCGATTGAATTTTTTTTAATTTCTTGTCAGTAAAATAACGAGTTTTATTCCTGATTTTTCTTTTCTCTCCACCATCCCTTCCTTTCCTTTTCTCTCCACCATCCCTTCCTTTCCTTTTGATTGATGATATCTCACTTTATATGAAAAATAATGTTCGGGTGATTGTCCGTCTTTGTGGGGCTCGTTGGCATATGCTCACGTATGTGTTTATGGATTTCGTGGGGATGGATATTCATTTGAATGATTTATGCGACCATGTAACTTGCTTCATTTACTGTTGTCTGGTTGGTTGGAAGAGATTGCAACCTGGCAATAATCCCGGAAGAGATTGCAACCTGCGATATTACATTGTATTGTATTACACTTTCATTGTATACAGGCGTCTTACCAACTAGGCCACAGAGGTCGTCTTATATTAATGTCTCAATTAAAAATAAATCCAACAGGAAAAACGATCTAAGAAGCAATACATAAGTGTTACGCAGTTTTGTTATATAAACCGATTGGCAATGCGAAACCTCAAAACTAATTCGCTCATTTGCAAAACAAAAGAGGACCCGTTTCATCTCATTGTAACGGCGGTAGTCTGCAAATGGTCTGATGAGAAAGTTGTCTGAGTCCATTTCGGAGTCTTGGCTGTAAATAGATGAATTTTTATGAGATACCATATCCGTTAAGAGATTAGATGAGCGTTGTTCCGATAGATGACTTCCGTGGCCTAGTTGGTAACATGAACACGAAGGTTCGATTTACTTTTTTTAACTTTTTTAAAAGACTAGATATGACCGAAGTCATATATATCCTTATACCCTCGAACACTAGGTGAAAAAAATACCTGCGTCGCGGGGCCACGCACCTCTTAAACTTTGAAACATATTTATTTTTAAAAGGGTTGTAGTTTGGTTTACACTTACGGTCTCTTTAACATATCTTTGGATGGTTGGAAGAGAATGCTATTTAGCAATAATATAATCAGTAGAGCTACAAGTGGGACCGAAAGGTTCCTTGTACTTAACTGAGAGAAGAGTTAATAGTAGAGTTATATGTCTATAGTTTTTTATTTTAATTTTTTTATGTAAATAGTTAGACATGGTACATTCATTTCCCTTGCTTTATCCCAACCATTTGAGGTCAATTGCTTAGATCTTTTTTCTCCATCTCTCTCGATCTCGCCAATCACTCGGCGATAGTACGAGCATGGTCATGTCCTCCTTCCCTGTATTATAAAAGTTTTTCTTGGGTCTCCCTCTGCATCTTTATAGGAGTTCCCAAATCGTGACTGTTTTATGCGTAGACCCTTCATCCTGCCGTTGCACGTGCTCATATTATAGTCGTATTTCCCTGGCTTTATCTACTATTGCAAAGTACAAATAACTACACCTGATTATCCAAGGCAAAATAGAGGGTCAAAGAGGTGTTGGCAGGAGGCAAATCTCTTGGCTCCGCAATATACGTGATTGGACTGGTATAAGCAGCGTCGGGGATCTTTTCGGGCTACCGGGGACAAAGATGTCTACTCTCAGGTGATATTCAACGTTGGGGAGACCTGACATGACACTGGGAAGAATAAGATCTACTATTGGCGCCACTCTAATTGTTCCTCGAATCCGTTCATCTCGGATTTTATCCAATCTAGTGACGTCCAGTGACCACCGTAGTATACGCATCTCTACGACACGAAGCCATTGCTCCTCATTTTTCTTTACAGGCCAACACCCGGCTCCATGTAGTTAGACATGGTACTTCTTAACGTAACTTCTTGCAACCAACCAGCTCATCTTGGATACATCAAACTGTTTTAATCCATGAGAGATTTTACAAAAAAAATCAAACCTAGGGATGGATCAAACTCGGGGGGCATCTTGCTTAGTATGCATGCTAACTCTAAAGCTAAGGCCACACCAAAGTGCTTCGCTAAGAGCTACGTGAATAATATACTAGGTGACTTCATGCTTGGCCACACCTAAGTGCTTCGCACAAATTTATTTGACATTTGGGAGTGGTTGAGTCAACAAACTATCTCACTCTCAAAATTAACCAATTTCATTACAACTTACCATCTTTATTTACTTCCTGTGCAACTTCATTCCAAAGTGATTTTATTACAGGTACATTTTTGTATAATTCGCTCGATGGGTTCCACAAAGGCTCCCTTTTATACACAGCTGTTATTAAAACTTCCGCCATCTTGTAAAATCACTTGGTGACACAATAAAATTAACCAACCTGTCTGTTCGACAGGAGACTCACTAGGTGACTAATCGTCATGTAGCGTGGCGTGAAGCGTGCAGTGTGGCCATTGCGATAGTATGCGATGCGTTGGTTCGCTAGGATATGCCACCTAGCTCGCAGCGTAGCTCTAAGCACCAAGCGAGGCCAAGGTGTTTGGCCAAGGCCTAAGACTATAACTGCCGATAAAAATGCTAATGTTAAGAGTACAAAACATAAAAAATAAATCAAATGTTATTTATTTAATTCAACCAACAAGACAAGATTTGAGTAGGGAAAATAAAAACCTTTCTTAAGGGCTTCGAGAATAAGAAACTATAGGACAAATTACAAAAATCCGATAAAAAGGTATAACTCGGGTTCCAGTTTATTTTATTTAAAATTAAAATTTTCTATTCAGTTTTTTTAATTTCTCATTCATTTTCAACGTGCAGGTTACACTCGCATATATCAATGTTGTCACTAATATGCTATTGTAAAGTACGATTTTGATACCGCTACTTTTAACTATAAAATAAGATTTATTTATTTACATAAATACGTGAAGCTTATGCCCAAAAATTTACATTTTTAATAGCAATTTCAGAGATGATGAATGAATGAATTAAGAAATAAATTGAGATTTATGACTGCTTCCGGATGTGTTAGTATAATATATTATACCCGAATATGTTAAAATTCACTTTTAATTTCAAATTAGTTTGCCCTTCGCCTTGATATAAAAAAAATTGTAAAACATAATGTTCATTACTTGTTATGTGATTTTAATATCATATAACAAGTAATGAAAAATGCTTTCTCTTTTACATTCTCGTATATTAATTTTGTTAAGGCATTAATCTTGTGGAGGTTTAAAGACATTGTCATTTGTTTTATCAAACACTGTTTATTCCAATTTAAAGTGGAATAAACAGTGTTTTGTAAAACAAATTACAATGCTTACTCTTTTAATAATTTATTTTAAAATACCTGCTTATTTGTTTTTGATTAACTTTGGAAACATTTTATTGGTTTATTCAGATGTGTTTCACCCTTATTGATATTTAAGGAAAAACTTTTTTTTCTTCGCCGTGACCAATAAATTGTTGAAGATATCGTGTGGGAAAAATATATTGCGGTGGTTTCGCACCGAATTGTATACATGTTTATATATTGTGAGTCCTTCTTCTCCTAACAAAGTGTTTTGAAGTGCAATACTAGTAAAATTCGCAGTGGTTTGTAGTGGTATGTATAACCAAGCTTCACCAAATGCTATCAATATTTTCGATATCTCAGCAATATGTCGTGTCGTAGAATACTGGTTATGCTCTATCAAACATTTGATTTGGTTGTTATCAGTGGTAATCAGCCTTTCAGAGCGGGAACCATCTTCGAGTGACGTATCGTCAATAGATATTTATTGAAAACCACATTTGACACATGCAATAATCGTTTAATGCGTTTTTGCAATACATTGTACATTTATTTTTTGGTTAGTGTCACATTTTTTCTTTTACGGTTTTAAAAAAGCATCGAGCACCGTAAAAACATGCGATAAACTATTACCTTTCATAATAATATACATTTATTATGTATGAAAGAAGTAAGCAACAAAAATTATTGTCCTAACTATATTTATCCGAGAAAAATGAAAATAATTTCTGGACAAATAATACACTTATCCACATATACACACTATCACGCCATTTACTTCTCAGGGTAGGCAGACAGAACAGAGTGCCTGGCTTTCTTATCTCAATACATATTTTTCACTTTTTATACACCCATACACATTTTAACACAACTCCTACGATTTTTCTAGTATTCTACATTTCCTTTATTCAAAATATCATTCACTTGATCCAACCGTACTTTCTTTAGTCTACCTCAATCACGCGTTCCACGGATATCTGCTCTACATATTACTTTTATTAGTCTTTCTTTATTCATTCGTTCCACATGCCCAACCTATCTCAGAGTGCTCTTCTTCACCTTAATCAACACATCACCCTTAAGTTCACATTCATCCCTCATTACATCATTCTGTCATACATTGTCACCCCATGTAGCGTACTAAATGAACGCATTTCTACAGCATTTATTCGGTTTTTACAGTCATGTTTCACTCCTAAACATCAAAGTTGGTGCTTAAATACTGTTATGGACTATTTATTTACACATGACAGGAAATTATACATAATTTGTGAAAAAACAACTCGTTATTTAATTTGGATACACAATTTTAATGGATCTGGGTTTGTTGCCTTTCATTTGCCGTGCCCCCAGTAAACTAGGCTTTTGCCTGTATCTCACTGAGGACATATAGCATGAAAAAATAAATCGATACTTCTTTCCGATTTTTGATTATATAAAAACCCCGTTCCACATTCTCATCAACCTGACAAACAGTGACACTCAATTTCATATGTATACATCACGCGAATCAAACCCCTCACACTTCATCACTCCAGACAGACCAAAAACATTCAACCCTCAATGTACCGCACATAGTCACAAAAATAAAAAAAACAAAAATATAAATATAAAACAATAAAAATCACCACATTCAAGAGCTCACACAAACCTTTTCCACAAGTCATTCCTCTTGCAAGCCCAAGTACTCAAACTCCTGTCGCAATAACAACCACACTCCGATCGACTGCCTTAACCAGTGTTTCCCAACGTTTTTGTGCCATGCCCCACCTAAGCGTTTCTAAAATTCTTATGCCCCCCCTACGTAACGGTGACGCGACAAAGCGATCAAAATACGACTAAGCGGCCGCAACAAAAGGGTTAAACTTTAACCCTTATGTCGCAGCCGCTTTGTCGTGGAACCCCTACGTAACATATACATATACATCATTTTTAATATTCAAAAATTGAATTGTTCATTAAAGAAACTTAAATGATGGGTCTTTTATCCCAAAACAATAAATGTCAGATTTCGATCACCATTGTTGCCAGTATAAAGAAACGCCTATACTAGTGAACCATTATACAAGTATACAGATAAAGCAATCCGGATCACAGCTAACTTCATTCCACTGTCGCGTATTACGTCACGGCGTATACGCGACAGTAGAGTGAAGTTAGCTGCGATCCGGATTGCTATATCTGTTATACTTGTATCATGCTCGTGAACCACAATATAGAAATATGGTTAACTTAAACTCTGAACGAGTCAATTTTCAAATTGCCCCCCTTAAAAATCAAATTGCACCCTTGTGGGGCGTGGGCCCTACGTTGGGAAACACTGACCTAAGCTATCACCTGAGATTTTTTTATGTTCAGTTTGCGTATAAATGTTTCAGTGCCACATTGATTTTATTTCATATCGTTACACGTTGTTCGATATTTTTCGTAACTCTTTCATAATCTGACAAAATACAGCCCAAAGTAATAGAATTCCTCATATATCTTCAGTACATTTATCAACTGCATAGAAAAAGGGCATCCTGGTTAGTCAGTAAGATCAAATAAAAAGTGATGTAATACAATTTATTGCTGCGAAAAGAGGTAATTAGGAATCATCATTATTTTTAATTGTCCCGGATAACTTTGGATGAATTGTTTTACTGGTTTGAGATTATAACCTTAAGACTAGGGATTCGCAAACTTTTTTTGAACTGTACCACCTAATCAAAGTTACAAAGAGTGGCGTACAACCGGTTACCTTGATAAATATCGTTGGTGCAAGCCGACCTTAACATGATGTAAATTATGTTGAGGTTTCGTGGAACTTCAGTATTTTGATGCTTGTTTGCTCCCGTACCAATAAACTGGAGGTCGCACACTACTAATTGTACGCGCACCATAGTTTGCGGATCGTTACTTTTAACGTATAATCATTGGTTTGAAATCATTGCATTTAAATTCACAGTTTATTTTCACGTCACTTAACTATTGTTTTAATCTTAATACTTGTATATATCGATGCCATGGTTGACCCTATCGCATAGAATAATACATTTCCTATGAAGTGTCAAAAGATTGAGGACACTAACCATTGTTTATCAACTTTTTTAGCCTTGCGACCCCCAATAAAAAAAAATGAAGATTTCGCGACTACGTTGCAATAACTTAATATCGAAGATGTTTTTATTTTTCACGTCAAACAGCGTGAAGAAACCCTCCAACACCACATACTCCCTTGGATCTATAATAGCCAACAGGACAACAGCAATCCTCTAATCGCTGCCCTGAGGACTTACGAGAGAAAGTCTGACCTACCTTTCCGTCATAAGCACATACTCCCGAAGCTTCCTCTGTTGCCTGACTAGTCCACATACAGTTCATAGTCATGGTTCATAGTCACAGTACATAAATTAGATTAGTTCTAAAGATATACATTTGTATATACATATAGGATAGTCTTTTGGAAATTTTCGTGTTATATTTAATAATTTTTTTAAATTAGTAATTTTTTTCTGAAATGATTATTATGAAAATGAATTATTTTCTGTTTTTCTTAATCTACATGTGCAAGGGTGTAGGCTGCAAACCATCTGGTGTCCTCGCGGCTGGGCTCATCCTATATTGGTGAGGTGTATTACGGCCGTAGAGATGCTACGAGATAAGCTCAGACCTTTTGATAGCTTCTCTCTTAAATGTATTTTCTTGCTATTTATCTTGAGATATACGTATGGTATATGTGATTTTGGAATGTATTTAAATATGTACATACTCGTACTATGTGCTATCAATACTATAGGTATATTTGTTTATTACTTTATTTAATAAAAAAAATGTTTTTCTTTTGTACACAAAATATTTTTCTTTTGGCGACCTCCCTCTGGGGATCGTGACCAGCAGGTCGAGAAACGATGACGTAAAGGCTTCATAAAGCAATCTTAATGTGGTTTTTTTTTAGAGATGCTGCAATCAAACGGAAGCGTCCTTTCAGTAAGCGATTTGGCTCCAGATATCCTTGAAACATAGTTTTTAGATCTTATGTTAATCTATTTTTTAAACACTTCTTGATATGAAAATTAATCTTGCATTTGGTAGTACCATATAAGGATAAAAGAAAGATTCAATGCTATGCATAAGAAAAAAATGTGGAAAAGCTAATGGGCAATTTCCTCTTGAGTAGAACTTGAAGAGTTTTTTCAACCACTTTTTGAAATGTGCTTATGACGGAGCGAGTCTATTATTGGTTGGTCTATTTCTGGTTCTAGGGCCTCGCTGTCTGAAAAGTAAAAGACGTAAAAAATAAGAGTGGTAAACTGAGCTATCCAAGATTCGTCAAGATTCTTATTTTAACTCTTTCACTGCTGAGACAATTTCCATGAGAGCCGATGAGTGCGCAATATAGTTGCAGTCCGTGATATTTTCACGGAAGTAAAACAAATTTTACATTTAAGAAAATATATATTCATAAATATAGAATTTGTTTATATATATCATTTATACATCGTCCCCTTTTACACCGGTTCAAAAATTTGATCGACCAATCAGAGCGAAGGACATGCTGTAAAGGTGGGGTTACACATGTAAAAAATATTCTCAAATAAATAAAAAAATTTCAAGCAAATATTTTTTTGTCCTTTTTCAAATGTGTTTATTTTTATGTTATTTTTATTTTGTCCATTGGTAATTCGGCGCAAAATGAGATACCCAGTCTTTTTATTTTTATCAAACGTACTTGAGTGACTTTTTTGTGTGATAAGAGTGATGTCGGTATTTTGACGCATACCGTAATGGTATTGAATGGAGGTTTTTATGACATTTTTAGAACAACATTATATTACAAAAAAAAACAATATTTTATAAAAACGAACAGAAAAATATACTTACTAATTAGGTGTACACAATAATTTTTTTTAAATAATTTAATATTTGTGGTAAAGTTGGAAACAAGGATCCAAACAAAGACCAGGTTGTGTGGGGCAATCTGGACAAAAGAATAATGAAGCATTTCTTTTCTAAGCTGTATCCCAGCATTGCCTACATCTGCGTCTTTTAATTTTATTATCAGTGTCTTTTTCACAAAACTTCGGCAGATGTATCTTGGTTTTTGATTGTACTGTTTGTCTCGGAATTGATTATGGAGGTGGACCTAGTAATTTTTTTATTATAAATAGCCTGAAATCATACAACGGCATTTTCTGTGAATTGTCTGCATTGTATAAATGCCAAGAATTCAATAACATCGTCTGGAATAGATGAATGGCCAACTTTTTGTACCAACGTAATGTTTTCCTTTTGCATGGGTAGTAAGCTAACATCTGGTCATGATAGTCTATATCACCCATATGATTGTTGTAATTTATTACCATATTTGGTTTGGTGACCACTTGACCATGTCGGTTTTTACTATCAGACAGGTCCCCATCGAATTCAGAAGAAATCATAAAGACTTCTCGGCGGTCTTTCCATTTGGTAACACATATACCATTTTCTGTGTACTGACTCACACTTTCTCATTTCTTTAGTTTTTTTATTTATAACATCGATCGGGTTTTCTTTTCTATTTGCTCGTAGTGTTCCTGTGACATATGTGTTTTGGTTCAATAAATTTTTTGTAAGAGGAACGCTATTATAGAAATTATCCATGTAAACTGAATATCCGGCTCCCGTCTTCCCCTCGAGCAATTTCTGAACGACTTTATTAGTGTGGCTTTTGCCACCTAACTCTTCATCTGATGATCCACCATATACAATTATTTTTACGGCCAATCCACTTGATTCCCCTAACATGTAAAGTTTTATACCATACTTGGCCTTTTTGCCTTTTATATATTGGCGAAAAAATCAATCGGCCTCTCCAAAGAACCAATGATTCATCTATCGATAGTTGTCTGTGTGGATCATAAATTACTTCCATCCTTCCATTGAAAAAATCAATCAATGCCCTGACTTTTGCCAAGCTCGACAGATCTTCTTCATTATTGTTAAAATGAAGTGCCCGTAAGATGAGTAAAAATCTATATCTTGACATGAATTGTGGAAATGCCGGTAAATTGAATAGGTAGTCCGTATTCCAGTAGTCACTCAACCGGTTCAAACGTATTGTTCCGGTGTGTAGTAGTAAACCCAGCCACACCCTCATTTCGTCTTTAGTGACATTTTTCCATCGCGTGATTCTGCTTGTATCACCTTCTGATTTCGACAATACTTCAACAGCATACAAATTAGTTTGGGTTGTCACAAGATTGTACAAATCTTCATTGAAAATCAAATCAAAATAATCTATTGGTTCTTTACTTGACATCTCAATTTTCAACCCGGGTATTTTTGAAAATGGTATAGAGGCTGGTTGTTTTTTTATATTCGACCATTGCGTAGAGCTAACATCTGGTGTTCTAGATGTTTGTGAAACAGTTTCAATTTGAATATTGTCACCATTTTCAATATCTGACTCAAATTCAGAATCGTCCTTGATGATGGTGAATTCCTCATCACTAACGTCACTAAATGAATCATCCATATCATCCTCAATCTTTTGTCTTTTAGAGCTCGATGGGCGATCCATTTTTCAAGGTAAACGTATTTTTTTTCGTAAAATCAAAAAAGAAACTTATATGATACTAAATATCACTATGTATACACCAATTACTATAATATATTTTTCAAAAGGCACTTATTTTTGCTCACTATGTCACTCATTCAAAATTGAAAATAACTAGAACACATAAACAAAATATCCCTTGCAGTGAGTGACCTTTTCACAAAACAGCGCTAGAGAAATAGTCCAATTATTTTTATTATCAAGTCTCACAATGAAAACAAACGGAATAAGAACTAGAAAAAATATTATTTACAACTGCGGGTGTAACCTCAACTTTACAATGCGTTGCACATGCGCAAACGCCCGAAGCGACGGAATCTTCCAAAATAATGACGAATATCATATGCTGATGTAAAATACTAACAATATTTAGTCATGGACACACCGCGCGTGTTCTGAGCATGAAGCCGATGTTCACATGGACACGCCACGCGTGTTCTCAGCACTGGACGAGTTAAGGAGGGGACGGCAGGACAGTTAAGGATATTATATAAATGTGAAAAAAATGGAAATTTCGAGTCTATTTTTCCACATTCGTCTAATTAAGTTATTTCTGATATTGATTGATATTTCTAATGCCTTATAAATGTAATGAGAACGTTAGGTAAATAAAGTATATTTACTTATTTTCAAATATTTTGGCTCAACCACTACATTTTTTTTAACCTGGCGAGTTTTTATTGCCATGTGGCAATCTCTTCCAACCAACCAGAAAGATATTTTTATAGGCCCTAAGTGTTAACCAACTGGAATCCTTTTTTAAAAAATCTGGGTTCCAGCGGGGATAGAACCCGCAACCTCCGGATCGGCAGACAAGTGTCTTACCACCAGGCCACGGAGGTCGTATAGTGGTAATAAATATTAGAACTTATTTCCGGTATGAAATGATATGTTTAATACATTTAATGTACAAATATAACAAGAACGTTAGGTTAACAAAAAATAATTACTGATTTTCAAAATCGCAAACTAAATGGTCCTTCAAATTGAGCGGTTTTTTTAATTCTTGGATAAAACACAGATGGCGTCGCGAACTTGCCTGGGTCTTGTGATATTTGAGAAGTGTAATATATGACATTTATAAAAATGGAGTCAATATAACAACGCGTTCATATTGTTGAATTATTTCATGTACTATATTGTAATCTCCGGAAACGGTGATTTTAATTGGCCACCAAGATCATGTGATCTGACACCGTTGAACTATTTTCTCTGGGGCTAGGTGAAAAGCCAGATCTATAAGAATGACCCCCAATCAATTCCTGTGAGTGAGTTAGAACCGCTAGTATGCCAAAATGTCATCGAAAATTTTGACAAAAGAGTTGACGTCTGTGGAGCTGCAGGAAATGGACATTTGGCGGATATTGATTTTTGTGTTTAAACGTCATACATTATAATTCAATGACCAATAAAAAATTTTATGAAATCAAAGCAAATTGTGTGTTTCATTCAAGAATTAAAAAAAAACCCGCTTAATTTAAAAGACCCTTTATATTTTGGTTCAACCACTGTATGTATAATAATATGTTAACATTATTTAATAAAGATTCTCATACTACTTTCTCGATTATTCAGTTTAAGTTAAAAATCGTGATTAAAAATCGGAAATCGAATAAAATTTTCACTTTTGTGACGTGAAGCAGCCTCGGTGTGACCGGTCAGCCGGACAGATGTGAGGTTAAACATTGTTAAATGATTTATCTGGCGAAATTGCGAGGTAATCAAAAATTTCGCCTAAAAAGCTGTTTGTTTATAACGTAATGTGTGGCTCATAAAAAATAACCATAAACTTTTTATACATCAATTTACTATCGATTAAAGGGGAGTTCAAATTTGATAAATTAATATATCTTCAGCTATAACTTTGTGGAACTCCATATTAGAATATTTGACAATGAATCACTTTGTCACTCAACCATTAATTACATAAATCTCAGTTACAAGTGTTTCTACATCCTATTCCGAGGCTCTCTTCTGGATCCTGGTTTATCACGAGAGCGTTGCTTAGGTCAGACTGGTGCCATGTCACATTGGAAGTGTGTGTGGCCTATTGACGCAAAGGAAAAATGTTTAAGAGGGGTCAAATCTTTTGAATTCTATGGTTATTTATGATATTACTTTTTGTTTTTGCTTATGGCTTTGTGTATCTCGAATGTTTTTTTACACAAAAGCATTAGAGATACTCAAAGGCATAAATATGTTATTTTGTATTACACGTTTTAGAAGAACAATAATTATAAAAACGTACTATTGACCTTGGAATGATGCTTCTTAAAAAAAATTAATTATGTGACCTTGCTCCCTACACAATTTGGCTGTGAAAATTATAGTCAATTATAAGATAAAAAACATTGAACTTAATTAAGTTGATTTTATTTCACTAAAGTACAATGCACCATTATATGCAAAATAAGCGTCCATACTCTTTAATGTATTTTAATAGACGTCTGTCCTCTCTTCCTACGCTTTGAGGCTATTGTCATGAAACTTTAATGATTGAGAGTTTCACGTGATTGAAACTGATGACAAAAGAAATAGGAATTTGAATCAAGAATTAAGGTAAAATACAACATTACAATCCTTACCCTAGTTGTTTATTTATTTGCTAACAAAATCAATTACACTAAAGTGTCATATAAAGCAGTGTTCCGCAACCTTTTCTCACCTACGACACACCAAAATTCTTCCTAGAATTCCGCGGCACACCAAAAGCTAAAATACGAGTATATAGGTATTAAATTAGGCATGAGTCTTCAGCGACGCGCATAAGGGTCATTTTTCTTTGTCTATGACTAATTTGGTGCGGCCATGGTGTGTACAAAGCACACTATGCAGTTTTCAACAGTTGGCACCAGGCGCAGGGGG
Organism: Odontocerum albicorne; assembly: GCA_949825065.1. Taxonomy (NCBI): domain Eukaryota; kingdom Metazoa; phylum Arthropoda; class Insecta; order Trichoptera; family Odontoceridae; genus Odontocerum; species Odontocerum albicorne. The sequence goes on from OX463862.1 coordinate 16,771,478, forward strand.
ATCATTGAAAAATGATTTAGTTATAATTATTTTTCTATACTACATTTTGAAAAATAGACAATATTATGAAAAATAATTTGTCATTGTGTATTAAATACATAATGAAAAATTGTAAAATGTCAAATACATTGAATTTGACCGCGGCACACCTGTATCCGGCTCACGGCACACCAGTGTGCCACGGCACACCGGTTGCGGAGCACTGATATAAAGGGTTGATAATAAAACAACGAGATTTTTTAAAATTACGCGGGCTGTTGTTTTTGATTGGGCCTATCTCTTTTCTTCATATTGGCGACATTGACTGTGATGTAAATTTTAGCTTTCAGCCACACTGGATGGACAGTTTGTGTTTGATAGGCAATAATTTACAACGCATTTTCACGTTTGCGATTTTTTTCATTTTAAAAATGTCTGTACTAAGATTCTTTCGAGGTTTTACGCCGTTTGCTTGAGGCAACCGAAGAAATTCGATTTGTGGGTAAACAACTTGTTGACATTGCACCACGATTATGCACCAACTCACACTTCACTACTAATTCGCGAATTTTCAGCATAAACCAACATATGCAGGTCGGCCACTGGATATGTAAAAAATAGCTTTAATTAAATTTATTTTATAATCTATATAAGATCTGGTTACTACAGCTACAAGTTAAAATCAATATTACAACACTTAAATTTACAAATAAAATTTTCTTCCTCCAATACACTTGAAAGAAGAATAAAATACAAGTCACTATATAGAGACTCTGACAAGAAGTAATTCACTAAGGGATCACGAATGGGTGAAGTAGAGATCTGAAGACGAATAGTAATGACAAAATCAGCTATGAAAAGTCTGATGAATATTTGTACAAACCAGTCTATACTCAGAAGAACCAAAATCCATATAGTTAAATCTTTAATACTCTCCATAGCACTGTATGGAATGGATACATGAATGATGAGAAAGAAGGTAATAAACTTGATAGATGTTTTCGAGATGTGAGGTTAGAAGTGCATACTTTGTATTCCATAGATTCCATAGATCACAAGGTGTACCAAATTCATCATCCTAGAATTGGAGATTAACAAAATACTTTTGACTGCTTGAAAGAAAATTATTAATGCACTTTGGTCAAGTTGACAGAAAGAATAACACAAGTCTGGAGATGTGTGATCACGGAGATAGTTGAGAGTCTTATAAGATCGATGGATCAGTTCAGGGCTTAATTTTTAAAAACTGCTTTAAACATGTTCTAGGACCAAAGTAAGGACAGAGACAGGTGGTGGACCGATTTCCAGACATAATAGAGGATTATGACGATCAGCACTAAACGCAATGAAGAAGAAGAGTATATAAGTCACTGTGACCTTTATCAAGTAATAAGAACACCATCAATACCTTTTCAGAATTCAATACCTTTTTAACAGTGTAATAAAATTGTGATTATAAAATAGCACTTACAATTCGATCCACCTCACCTTTAGCGCTGGAATTGGATGTGAACTTTATATATTATGAGGTTGACCTCTAAGAGCGGTCGGCGGTATGAAATTACTCCTATGTACAGTGTATATAGTTTCATAAAGAGCTGCTCATCGTCTGGTCTAACTTGATCTTGAAACCGGTACAGTTGAGACTTTATACTCCGGAGGCTTACGGATATACATAGTTGGTGTTGTGGCGAAGCCGTTAAAATGCCATGCCTGTTTTGCACCTAGGCATATTCATTCGTTATACGTACATGCCCAAACTATCTCAGAGTGTTCATCTTCGTCTTCTTTAATACATTAAGGATGAATGTGAACTTAAGGCATTAGCCTTAAGGATGTTAAGGATGAATGTGAACTATTAAGGATGAATGTGAACTTAAGGCTTTAAGTTCACATTCATCCTTAATAACTTTCTTCTGTATATATTATCATCCCGTGCATTCATATAAACGCCATAGATCAAAATAGGTAGTATAATACTAGTACAAACAAATTGCAAGAATTTAATATTCAATATTAAATTGGTTCATGTATATATGTTTAAGAAACAAACCCACAAACCAAATTTTAATTTGATTTAAAAAAAAATAATAAACGAGCCCTACATCTTTTTAATAAATGCGCAATTCACTTATAATATGATAATTTATGACTATTTTTCAAGTTTTTATGAGCAAACAAATTATACTTTATAAAACGAAAGTGTAATATACAACGAAAGTGTAATACAATTTTGCAATTTGTTTAGTCTAACACTGACGAATTCAAGGGATTCCTCTCATTATCAGGGAGCACAAACAATAACTTTTTTATATTTCCCTGATGATGAGGTAAAAACCTTGAAACCGGTAGGGCTATACCGTTATATAAAATGGAATAAACAGTGTCGAACTAAACAAATGACAATGTCTTGAAACCTCCAAAGTATTCATGCCTTTACTATAAATAACATAAGCGTAATGCAATGTTTCGGTTCATATTTTATACATTGAATTTTATAACGCTTTTGTTGTATACAGTATAACCTGGTGGATTATTGCTAAGGGGCAATCTCTTACAAGCAACCATAAATAATTTAATAAGACCTTTAGTAAAGATTGTAATGAAATACCCTTTTAAGACGAGAATCCAATCCGTCACATCCGATTCGAAATACAGTCTTCCCAACTCTAAAAACAAGTTGAATATTGTTTAGATTTTTTGAGCAAATATTCACGTCTATTTCTAAAAAAAAATACATACTTTATTATTGACGAATTATAAAAGTCTTCACTGTGATTGCTATTTTCACATATAATATTTCTAATGAGAAGAAAGATGCTGGATTGCTCCTGTGGAAGATATTATCTGCAGATGTGCGGGTCAACAATATCACGAACACTCTTTCTCTTTTGCTGCAAAACAACATTGTGGCAGATTGGTTTGAAAAAAACAGTAAGTTTAAAAGGTTAAGTTATTAAAACGGTGGTTAATTTTATTTTATGAAGAAAAGTTCTCCTTACGACCATGATTCATTGATTATGTGTTAAAAGTAACAGTAAATTTATTCCTGCAAAATAAAGAAAATGCATAATATTTATGATTATACCAATATTCAAGCCAATACGGCACTAAACGTATACACTCGTATACTCTAACCGAATAGTATGAAAACCTGCTAAGATGACAGTCCATAAGAGTATTTTAATACCAACTTTGATGTATGGGAGGGAAACATGGCTATACATCACCGGTAAAATAGGTGGGTGGCTGTCGCTCAATACTCGGACATTCCAATTTACTTTATGCTTTTTCGGTGAAAAGTAGCAGGGTGAAGAGATTCCTCTTTAGCAGGTAGAAGTTTGTCGTAAATAAAACACAATAGACGTTCCAGAAACTGATTTTGCTCATTTTTCGTTCCTTATGTGTAGCGCATCGCTCATCGTAAGCCCCTTTATTCGTCCGTGTATGCCGTCACAGCTTACTAGATACTTGCTAGATACCATGTATACCGCGCGCTCTCTGCATGCATGGGCTCTCTGCTTATTTATAGTGATTATTTAAAATCGCTAATTTTTGATCGCGTACTCACTACCCAACACCGGAGCACGCGTTCCAATTTTAACGCCGTAAGGGAAGGGTTAAAGAAGCTTTAAGTGAACATCTGGAATCCTTTTTTAAAAAAAATGGGTACAAGTGGGATTTGAACCCGCAACTTCCAAATTGGGAGACAAGCGTCTTACCAACGAGGCCACGGAGGTCGAACCGCACACGGCATTATTGAGCTAGTATCATTACGCAACATAATCTGTTATATATTGTTTCTTCTTCAGTATTGTTAATAAAGCATTATTGTAATTGTAATTTGCAGATATTTGGAAAAATTACCTGCAGCAGTTATGACTAACTGTTTCATGTTAGAAAGTGTTCGTGCGGTAGCAGTTAGCAGGTAGACCATCGCGCCACTTCCTGATTATTGTGCTAATATCGCCAATTAGTAGCATCTTCTTATTCGTGTCAAAATTACGTATGCGTGTTATAAAAGGATTTAACATATGTATATTGCGTTTCTTAAGTCCTTAAGATACGATACAAACAAATGGTAGTTGGAAATTTTTCGTTTGTCCATCTTTTTTTAACTTTTTTACGTTTTGATGTTTATGCAGTTGAAACACGTCTCTCTATGATATGGGCAATAAGAGTCGTACGATACTTTGGACACAGCATAAAGGGGATGACGACGACCTTGTATGGGCAATTCTGGCAGGAACTGTGAATGGTACAGAGTTCCAGCTTCATCTTAATACCAAATACTCCTTTCTAACGAACAAGGTAAATGTAGCAAGATTGACAATACATAATTGTGTGTTAGTGCTCACCTTGATGTATGGAAGTGAAACTTTAACTTGGCAGACGAAGGATAAGAGAAACATTAATGCTGTAAAGATGCGTACACTAAGGAAATTTTGTGAACTGTCAATGCTTAAAAGAAGGTGTAATGAATACATAAAAAATGATGCATGGATAAAATGGATGTTTTAAGTAAGATGAATGAAGGAGCTTTAAGAGGGTTAGAATATGTAGACTGAATGAATGAAATAATTTCTAAGCGAGTATACAAGTGAGAAGTGCAAGGTGTGCGTGGAAGAAGTAGACTGAGAAAAAACGTGGTAGGATCAAATAGGCCAGATTTCGAAAGAAGGTAAAGTAAAAAGTATGAATAATAGAAAATTTTGAAAGAAGGTAAATTGAGAAGTATGAATAATAGAAGATTGTGAGATATATGAATGTGAAGGAAGCGGAGGTTGTATATGATAGAGAAGTTTGGAGATCTATTGTATATGCCTACTCCGCAAGGGACACGGCTTAATTATATGTTTATATGTTTGAATATGTGTATTTTAATACCCCATTAATTTTGTTTCCTATTACAACTCGCCGTTCAATATCTCGTTCCACCTTTCAGCAATCTGAATCAATAAATAAATTAATTTCATTCAATCAATTTGAATTTATTGGTTTAATTATTTAACCTTTGTAGGATCACTTGACACTTTAATTAATTTCAAAGAGTTATTCGAGTTTGTGTACCAACTAGAAGCATACTACAAGCTGGCAAGTGTGACAGTCCAGTCTATCCACGTGAACATGAGATATTGAAGCAGGCGCCCACGTGCCAGGTGAAGAAGAAGAAAGCCGTTCTGAGTAGATGCTGAGGTTATTGCTGGGGTGGGTGGTCAGTCCAGCGAAATGGTACTTTTACTTTCTTCGCAGTTTAAGGTCATCGTGAGAAGTCATGATACATGATGTTTCATGAGAATCCAGTTAAAGTCTTGCCCAGGGACGTGTCATCACATGAGTATTAATTGCATAAAAGTTAGATATAAAATATAAAAAAAATATACAATACATACATACCAACAAGCTATTTCCCTGTCGGGGTAAGCAGAAGACAGAGCGCCAGACTTTTCTATCTCGACACACTTCATTAACCTCTCCCACATGCATATACATTCTTATGCCATATTTGTGGGTTTACTTTTTTATTTTTTTCTGCCATTTATTAATAATCTGTTTTTTTTCTTAATCTACATGTACAAGGGTGTGGGCTGATAAACATCTGACGTCTTCGCGGCCCGGCTCGACCTATATTTGTGGATTGTTATGAGATGAGCTCAGACCATTAAATAACTTCTCTTTTAAATGTATTTTCTGCTATTTATCTTGAGATATACGAGTATGTGCGAATTTGGAATGTATTTATATATGTACATACTATATTGCTATCAATAAAACTATATTTATTTAATCATACAATGCCTATAATTTCTCTGACTTTCTACGTTTTCTTATTTCACTCAATTTTCTCCAATATTTTATTGTTCCCCCATATACAACAAGTAAAGCAGTTATTTTTATTTCTCACTTTTCTATCACCATGACTTTGGATCTCGCAACATTCATTCTCAGATCTGTCTCGTCGCTTCTCTAATTTACTTATAAAACAATGAAATTCACCTTCACTCTTCGCCAATACCACTTGCTATAGTGCTTGTTCCTTATCACGCGGTCATATTATTTTTCCACAAATTTTATCAACTTCCTATCTTTACACTCAATATATTTTTTGCAATATTTAATCTGTCAATAATAGTGGGTTCGAATCCCGAATTGGAGCACCCTTGAGGAGAGTCTACTCTCTAAACGGTGCTATATAAATTTTATTTATATTGTTATTACTATAGAAAAAAAAAGTTATTTTTAAATTCAATAAACCCTTTTAAAATAGAAATATTACTACGGAAAATGCCTCGCCCAAAAATAAATTATCTCTATTAGCATAGCTGATAAACGTATCTTCCTAGATAAAAAGAGGTCACAGGTTCATATCCGACGTGCAGAAATATTAATTGCATCGTCTTTTTGAGACAAGGCAATAATAATTCATCGACGCGTTCTTCATAATCAGTCATATGTCAAAAGACTTGTTAACTTAATAGTTTTTTAATTTCTTTGTCATCGAACCCTGAAATGAGACCTGGTTGACCTAACGATTCTTCATGGTCTTAGATTCTTTGATAGTCTCCCGCCTCAGCCATATAGCCCTGAACTTTCTCGGTCACGACTCCGATCAAATGATAATACGAAGGAGTACCCTCTGTCCATTGTAGACACTATCAGATTTCATCTTATTTCTCTATTTGATAAGTGTTTTGGCCGTACAGTAAGCGATAGTAAATGCCAATCATGGAAACGGAATCTGTGTTAAAAATTACCAAGCGGACATACTGTTGATGGTTTGTGCTTGGAGTATCGGTCCGATTAAACGACACTTGACTGCTTTATCAAACTTATGAAGTGGACGTGGGATAATTTATGGAGATTTGACTGAGGTTGGGGGGAGAAATACATGATGGTAGAGAGGAATTGATTGAAATTAAATTATATAAATATTTACATATACGTAACATTTTAATATACTTTAAATATTTTATGTCACACGCATTTATATGTACAAACAGAAAGAAAGGATGGAGATATAAACACAAATGAAGACATCTTATATTACGAGTATAACATACTACAAACATTGGGATTGGGGTAACGGTATGACTTTATAAGATATGTATGTTAAAAATATAAATACAGGGGGTTAATAAACATATAGTACTTGCGCTTTGCACAATTCGGCTCGCCTACCGTTGAAAATCGTGGGACGTAACATAGGGTAGTTCGTAAGATTTGTTTGGATTTGGAGTGAACAAGATTAATGTTCGCGTTGTAGTCTGATAGTGAGGTTATAAGGGGGCTGGGATACTCGTAGTTCAGAAGTGAGATGTAGAGCCTCTCGGTGAGAGAGATCGTGAATTCTCGGATGTTGGGAAAACCTGTGTCTTTATGGACCCGTTTGTTGCCAACAAAGTACGGTGTATCCATAATAGTGCGCATAGCTTTGTTTCCCAACACCAAGTGGAATATGTGTAGGGTATTTATTATAAATTTTGATAAAGAAGAGCACACAAAGATTGTTTGGGCATGTATAACGAATAAATGATGATTGATTAAAAAAAACTAATATTCAGGAAAAATGTAAGCAGAAGGCGTGGTTGAGGGTGACCAAGGAAAGTATGGTTAGATCGAGTAAATATTTTGATTGTAGGATATTTTACAAAGCTAAAGAAATCGTAAGAGTTGTATGGGAATGTGTATGGATGTAAAAGAGGCGAAAGATTAGCCTCAAGATAAGAAAGTCTGACATTTGTTATATCTGCCTGTCCCGACATGGAAACGGCGTGATGGTATGTATTTAATTTAAATTTATAGACAATTTAAAATATATTCGAACGGGAAAGTATCAACATCTACTAAGATGATAGTCCAAATAGTATTCTGGTGTCAACTATGATGTTTGATATTTGAAAAAGACTTAGAGGAGTCGGATAAATGCTGTCGAAATGCGTGCATTGAGAATAGTACATGGAGAGACAATTTATGATAGCATGCAGAAGGAAGTGATGAGAGTTGAATGGGAACTTAAGGCTGATATTTTAGGTAAGATAAGAAAAGTATGTTTAGATGGTTTGGACATGTGGGAAAAATTAATGAAGAAAGACTAACAAAACAGATAAATAGTGCAAATTTTATTGGAAGGCGTCTGAGCGGAAAATCAAGGAGAATATTGTTGGATCGAGTAAATGATATTTGAACAGAGGGATATGTTAAAGGCCAAATAAATCGAACAAGTTGAAGAGAATGTGTGTGGGTGTAAAAGAAGCGAAAGATATGTCTCGAGATGTGTTGAGTAAGATGAAGAAGAGCACTCTGAGAAAGAAAACAAAGTCAATGGGGCACTAAAATATATACACTCTAACTGGACAGTGTGAAAGCCGGCTAAAATGATATTCCAGAATATTATTTTAGTTCCAATTTTTGTATATGGGAATGAAATGTGGACGTGGAAAAAGATTGAAGGGACCCGAATAAATGCTGTAGAAATACGTGTACTGAGAAGAATACACGGGGTGACAATGTATGACAGAAGATGCAACTAAGTTATTAAAGATGAATGTGAACTTAAGGTTAATGTCTTGAGTAAGATAAAGAAGAGCAACCAGAGAGGGTTTGGGCATGTAGAACGTTTGAATGAAAAAATATCAACAAAACAAACACTCGTATATAGCGCAATTGTGAGTAAAAGGGTTGCTAGAAGTAGACCCAGGAAAGTACGATGGGATCAATTGAATTATATTTTAAAAGTAGGAAATGTAGAAAGTCAGAGAAATCGTAGAAGTTAGATGGATGAAGAAATGGCTAAGGATATGTGTGGCAAAATAGGAAAGTCTGGCGTTCTATCCTTTTTGCTTAACCTGACATGGAAACGGCGTGATTGTACGCATGAATTTAAAGTTCCAGACAATTTAAAAAACGATCTCCTGAAAAATCTTTTCAACTGAAATAGTTCACGCTATTTTATTAAAATAATAACCAAAGAACATATCAATAGATTATTGGAAATATGTGAATGGAATAAGCGAATATCTTTTGTATTACGACATTGAAAATTAAAAGCGAATATGTTTCGGTGATAACTCAACGACATTTTCAGTTACGCCAAAACCTATTCGCTTTTAATTTTAGTTTTCAATCTTTAACTGTCAGATGTTTTACATTTGTTTGTTTTTATTTACTTTCATATCGTTCAAAATTTCTTGCACCTGTAAAAAAATAATCATGTATGATCGACAGTTTGATTAAAAAATGAACAAGCATCGAGGAACCTTGTTCCATGAACTTTGTTAAGGTCCGAGAGAGTGTTTGACCTCCTGCCTGTGTAGGGTCTGCCAATTCAGGTTTGCAGCCAGTGCTGATGGTGGCGACTAAATACTGGAGCCGGTTACTGGTCACTACACAGCAGAGGTGTGTGCAAAATCGTAAAAGGAAAAGCGGTTAGCTTGATGAATTGGTTTATTTGAATAATCGAAACGTCAGGTGGAGTAACGGGCTATACTTCGATTAAATTGATTAATATTTTTATTACATTTGATGTTGATTAGTTGAGAAAAAATCCTGCGTAGTAATAAGCTCGCGAGGTGTAACATATTTAACCATGTATATAAAAGAGTGAAATTAAATTTATTCATTTGATTCGATTAATTTGACCACCCTTAATATATCCAAATTAGTGATACATTAATTTGAAATATTTATTAATAAAGTCACTTAAGTGTCTTATACACATTAAAAATTTAAAAAAAGGATAACCTACTAATAAAAAAAAATTAACAATTTAGGATACATATATTTTTCGAAATCTGATGTAAATGAATGTCCATAACCCGTGACGAGTATAGTAGAAGGCACATTACTAAGTGACATATCAGGGTACCTGACGTTGGTGTCAGCGTAGATGAATTTAATTGTTAAAATTTTCGAATATCCCGTGGAGCCTCTGGGAATTAAACTAGATGCCTCAGGGTACCGAAGCGCAATCTTAAGAAATCTCTTCAATAGGAAAATGAACCCAAAATCATCGGAAGCAATACAGATTTTATATCGACTAGACAACGAAGTATAATTTCCGTGGATAGCATCAGAACGTCGTTTAAGATCTGTTGATCTTTTCCCTTATTTTGAAAGAAACTTAATAATCGCCATATATACGATTCTTAACATTTCAGAATATAACGAAACAACACGTCTCTGTTGATTTTAGTTGACATACTACTAAGGGTAGAGGTATCAAATTAAAACTGTAACATCGCCTGACCTAGGGTGGACGTGGTAAGGGTTATATGGACGTGGTAAGAGTTATAGTTCCGAGCTTCTACCCGAACGGACGTGTAGTGCCGCGCTCTCCGTCCAACTCGTCGAAAATTGACGAAAAAGTCAAATGTGCGAGTAAAATATCTCATATCAATATATTTAAAATGACTCGATCAAGTGCCGCAATTATCGAGGAATTTACCGGAGTTGTATCGGAATTGAGAGGAGAATTAAAGTCTCTCATTTGCAAAATATCGAACTTAGAAAATTGTGTAATTGGTCAAACTGAGTTACTCAAAACTCAAGACAATACAATAGCATCTTTGTGCGCGAAGATAGTATCCCTTGAGGCAAAAATGTCAGTGAGTACGAAGGGAAGCGAAACCATTGGAGTTGGGGAACCTATTTCCGAGCCAAGGGTGAGTTATAAACGTAACCACATACCCGAATCCAAAGCCGCGACCCCAAAAATACATAACGTTGGAAAAAGAACCAAACCCACGAAAACGCCAGAAGCAACTCCAACTGAAGCTGAAAAAAACAAAGAACGTCCAAAAACCTACTCAGAGGCTACAAGGCAAAACCCAACAACCTCTTCTCACCAAGATTTTGACGATTCAACACCAAAAGGCTCGAGTGACTGGAAACTTGTCAAACGTAAGACCAAAAGGTCAGTAGTAACTACCGGTTCAAAAATAAATACCGATCTGAAGGCTGTAAAAAGGACAGTCTTCCTACACGTTTGGAGATTTGTCCCAGAGACAACCACGGACGATATTTTGACATATGTGAGGTCTATCGAGAAAGAAGACTTTCAAATTGAAAAACTCCCTACGAAAAAACAATACGCATCATTTAAAATTGGAGTACCCGAGCAGCTAGCTGAAAAATTCAACGACCCTGCTAGTTGGCCAGTTGGGATAGCTGTCTCCAAATTTATATTTTTAAAAGCTAAAAAGCCAAGTCTAGGAAATGAGCAAAACAGGAAAAATTAAAATTTTGTATCAAAACGTAAGAGGTCTCAATACCAAACTTCAAGAATTCCGGGATAATACGCTATTACAAAATGCGGACATAATAGCCCTCACGGAATCCTGGTTGTGTCCGTCTGTTCAAAATGGAGAACTGTTCGAAACAAATGAATACCATGTGTTTCGGAGTGACGCGGGCGAGCGCAGCCGGGGTGTGCTGCTGGCTGTAAAGCAAAGGATTCCCTGTGAACGCATATTTGAGCTAGAAATTTCAAAGGACCAAGACATCTGGGTGAGGTGCAGGATAAACAATACAACAATATATATTTGTGTAGTTTACTTCGAGTGCACGGGTGCCGACGAAACCAGACAAAAATTTTATGACTCTCTGAATTCGGACAATCTTAAGTTACGCAACAAAAATGTTTTAATTATAGGAGATTTTAATTTGAATAACGAATCCACGGAAGTATTGTTGGATTATGACTGTTTTCTTCAGTCCAACGATCTTGTCCAATACAATCACATAAATAACGAATACGGCAATATGCTGGACCTAGTATTAAGCAATACCAACTGCAAGGTGGACAGATCGTTGGAATGCTTTGTAAAGGAAGATAGACATCATCCGACACTCTCCGTGGAGATCCAGGTGAGATGCGTGGGCCGTGGGAGGGGTCGCAAGTATCGCCCTTCGCCACCCAGGGATCCTCCCCACGCAACTCCCGCCCTACATATAACTACAATAAGGCAATTTTTTTACTCTTAAAGAATATTCTACTACATTTTGACTGGAACACCCTGTATAGCATAGATAATATTGACGAAGCCGTAGAGTACTTCCATAGTGTCATTTACGGAACGCTAGATATCTGCGTCCCACAGAAACATAATCTACCAAATTTGCCCAACTATCCAGTTTGGTTCAATGTCGATATAATCCGAGATCTCAAAAATAAAAACAAACTTCATACCAATTATCTTCAAAGCAGAAACCAGTCTGATTACTTAGAATACTCAAGGCTGAGAGCCAAATTAAAAACTCAAATAAAACAATCGCGCCAAGAGTATTTAGCCAAGATAGAGACCGACATCCGAGGAAACCCTTCGAATCTTTGGAATCATGTAAAAAATAGAAAAACGAATAAAACTAGCTTCAAATCTATGAAACTGGGTGACAGTATAACTGAAGACTCCCAAAAGATTGCAGAAAACTTTGCACAATACTTTCAATCAGTTTACCTAGATTCAGCGGCCAAATATGACATAAAAAATATATTAAACAGTTCGTCAGACAGCAGAAGCATATCGCTCCATTCCATTTCTAAGGAAGAAGTGCTGAAAAGCATAAACTTCTTGCAAACCGACAAAGCAATCGGACCAGATGGGTTATCAGCCGACATTTTCAAAGTCTGTGCGAAATACGTGTGTGATCCCATCTGCTACATATTTAACTTGAGCATAAATACCAATACATTTCCCGAAAGCTGGAAGACAACCAGGGTCTGCCCTATCTTCAAATCGGGAGACCCGTTAGACTCTCATAATTACAAACCTGTAGCTGTTCTCTCTTTGCTTCCAAAAATTTTCGAAACTGTACTGTGCAACCAATTGACCCACCAAGTGTCAACAAGACTTATTGGAAACCAGCATGGCTTTTTGCCAAAACGATCGACTGTTACCAACCTTCTCTCTCTCACACAACAGATTGCGTCAAACTTAGACGAACTTTCACAAACGGACGTAATATATACAGACTTTCAGAAAGCTTTCGACAAAGTTGATCACGATATATTACTTAAGAAAATGCACAAACTTGGCTTCAGCGATAATCTAATTGGATTATTTGCATCTTACCTAAAAGAAAGATCTCAATACGTAACAATCCGTAACAAGTCTTCTGTGGAATTTATCGCAAGATCTGGTATACCACAAGGATCCAATTTAGGTCCCCTACTATTCCTCATATTAATAGACGACATTCAGAATTCCATAAGTCACTCGACATGTTTATTGTTCGCTGACGACTTGAAAATATTCAAAAATATCAATTCACCTCACGACTGTGCACAGTTACAACAGGACCTAGACTCCCTAGTCTCCTGGAGTGAGCAAAATCATCTTCTGTTCAACATTAACAAATGTGTCTGTGTATCTTATAGTCGATCGTTTTCACCAATCCACCATCAGTATACTATACAGGGAGTGGCACTAAGCAGAGTTTCTGAATTCAAGGATTTGGGCGTAACCTTCGATGTCGGACTCACGTTCGTTAACCATGTCTCACGTTTGATATCGGACTGTTACAAACTACTCGGTTTTGTAATGAGAATATCAAGAGAATTTAACAGCACCGATATCCTCCGAAACTTATATAATTATCTAATTAGAACCAAATTAGAATATGCATCTACGGTTTGGGCTCCTCACCAGCTCAAATATAAAAACAATATAGAACAAATACAAAAAAAATTCCTCAGATATCTATGGTACAGAACAAAGGGCGATTACCCAAAATATGCTCACCATGCCGAACTTCTCACGGTGTGTAACTATAGAAGCCTTGAAACAAGAAGGCAAGAATCCATTGCGATATTCCTAATAAAGGTTTTCCAAGGTTCCTTTAACTGTCCCGCGATTCTAGAAGCACTAAGTTTATATGTACCCAATAAATATATCCGTGCAAGGAATCACCCTCTGTTCTACATACCAACTTACAGGACGAATATCATGGCTAAACACTCAGTCACGCGTGGTATAGAGATATTGAACCAACTGAATGACACGGTTGATATATTCTCGGTACCGTCTAGCAGTATAAGAAGAATCCTGGCTGATATTATTCCTAACGAATAAGCTAACGCTAGAAGCAAACCCTCTTTGTGTAACAGGAGAAATCCGTGCAAAGTGGATAAAAAAAAATAAAAAAAAAATATATATATATATATATATATCTGTCAAAAAACGCCTGAGGAGTATGGCCGCGCAGTAACGTATTGGACTTCCGTGCGGAAGGTTGCTGGTTCGAGCTCCGCTATTCTGCTATTTTGGTAGTGTTGTCTCGGATGATGGAATAATTATGAGAGATATTGAATGATGTGTATATACAGGAAACAAAGCCAACGGAGCACTAACACATATATACTCGAACCGGATAATATCAAAATCTGCTAAGATGATAGTCCACAACAGTATTTTAATATCAACTTTGATGAATGGATTCTGAGATGTAGTGTCTCTTTAAATGAAGTAATTAGGGACGAATGTGAACTTAACGCTGATGTATGAAGTAAGATGGAGAAAAGCATTCTGAGATGTAGTGTCTCTTTAAATGAAGTAATTAGGGACGAATGTGAACTTAACGCTGATGTATGAAGTAAGATGAAGAAAAGCATTCTGAGATGTATTGTCTCTTTAAATGAAGTAATTAGGAACAAATGTGAACTTAACGCTGATGTATGAAGTAAAATGAAGAAAAGCATTCTGAGATGTAGTGTCTCTTTAAATCAAGTAATTAGGGACGAATGTGAACTTAACGTTGATGTATGAAGTAAGACGAAGAAAAGTATTCTGAGATGTAGTATCTCTTTAAATGAAGTAATTAGGGACGAATGTGAACTTAACGCTGATGTATTAAGTAAGATGAAGAAAAGTATTCTGAGATGTAGTGTCTCTTTAAATGAAGTAATTAGGGACGAATGTGAACTTAACGCTGATGTATTAAGTAAGATGAAGAAAAGTATTCTGAGATGTAGTGTCTCTTTAAATGAAGTAATTAGGGACTAATGTGAACTTAACGCTGATGTATGAAGTAAGATAAAGAAAAACACTCTGAGATGTAATGTCTCTTTAAATGAAGTAATTAGGGACTAATGTGAACTTAACGCTGATGTATTAAGTAAGATAAAGAAAAGCACTCTGAGATGTAGTGTCTCTTTAAATGAAGTAATTAGGGACTAATGTGAACTTAACGCTGATGTATTAAGTAAGATAAAGAAAAGCACTCTGAGATGTAGTGTCTCTTTAAATGAAGTAATTAGTCCACACTACACCTCAGAGTGCTTTTCTTCAAGTAAGATGAAGAAAAGCACTCTGAGGAGTAGTGTCCCTTTAAATGAAGACGTTAGGGATGAATGTGAACTTAACGCTGATGTATTAAGTAATATAAAGAAGAGCACTGAGATGGTGTCCTTTAAATAAATAAAAAAATGCTTTAAGATAAACAATCACCATTTGAAAATAATAACCATTCAAACAGAGATAACTTTTACATTAAAATAATAATTTGGATGACCTGCCCATTTATGCCTAGATAGAATATAATATGGGAGATACTGACCGGGTTGGTACCTGCCTATACGCTCTCTAATTCGTACAAGTCGAAATTTTTCAGACCTTAGTGGTACAATACTAACCGTTTATCCAAGAAGCTCCATAATTATACACGATCAAATATTTAAAGAAATTACCTTCCCTGTTGACAGTAAGTAATGAAGATTATCATTATGCTGCACTGGCTAACTAAGTATACAAAGTAGTCTGAGTTTTTTTTTAGATTCATTAAAAATTCTATAATGAATGGTGTCATACACACCTCATTTGATACAAGAGTTAATAAGAAATCTATATATCATATAACTAACTCTAACTTTCGATTTGGACATGTGTAAAGTAAACGTTACTTATATGGAATTAATTAAAAACTATATTCAAAACAAAAAAATATATAATCTTCACTTTCGATTACATATATCAGAAGACCAACTTTTTTTGCTGTAGTAGATTTTAAAAGTTAACTCTTAAATATCGAATTTATTTTAAAAATATTAGTTTGCATTTAAAAAAAATATATATAATTAAGTAATCTATAACACAAACATTTGCTAAAGGCTATACCTATGGTATAATATATACACATTTATATCATTAGAACTAATTTAATTTATACGTTATCCTCAATAAGATACAGGCAAAAACCTAGTTTACTGGGGACACGACAAATGAAAGGCCACAAACCCAGATCCATTAAAATTGTGTGTCCGAATTAAATGACCTGTTGTTTTTTCTCAAATTATGTATATTTCTTGTCATATCAAAATAAAATAAAACCGTGAATTAAATTTTAATTTCCTACATGTCATTTTATTTTTATTCATCTTAATATTGAATTTCTTTGATAAATTACCTATATAACGTATTACTTATAACTAGATAACAATTCTAACAACTTCCTTATTTTAAGGTTGCCTTTAAAAAGTATATCAAGGGAATTGGATTTTTTTTTTATTATGGTATTGTATAATTTTTTCGTTGTATCCTCTACAACCTGGTAGGTTTATTACCATGTGAGAATCTCTAACAATTAATCAGAAATATGTTAGAGGCCTGAAGTGAAATCTTGACTTATACCCTTTTTAAAAATTGTATTTAACCGTGAGCTCTGTGTCAGAAGACGGGTGTCTTGTCAACTAAGCCAGGTCGGTCGTCAATGGGGCATCGATTGAGAGGGCAGAATATAATGTTGTCTCCCGGCCATACTCTTCATATGTCATTCGAATAAACCATTCATCAACTATCCATTTACCTCATCTTCCATTTCACGGAAATCCTTAAAGTTTGAGAAAAAGTGTAAATTGAATAAAAGTTTTATAAAGTATAATTTGAGAGAGCTTCTATTTAAATAAAGCTTTTTAAAAGAGTTTCAAAGGTTTTGTCATCCTTCCTCTTGGACTGGGAGATTTATTTCTATCCAAATGTACATATTACGGTCCATAAGTTTTCGGCCTAAGGATATAAAGAAAGTTATAGAATCATATAAAATAATAAATTTTTCAATATACGAGTATATGTTCAATACATTTTTTATTGTTGTATACCCTGTTCAATACATTTTTTATTGTTGTAAAGCCTGTTCAATACATTTTTTATTGTTGTATCATATACCCTGTTCAATACATTTTTTATTATTGTATCATATATCCTGTTCAATACATTTTTATTGTTGTGTACCCTGTTCAATACATTTTTATTGTTGTATACCCTGTTAAATACATTTTTTAGAACGATGAAATTATTTTTCAATACCACTGCAAAAATATTCTGAAGTTTTGTGATTAAAATGGCGTAACATTGCGGACACGCCTGGTGACAGCTTTCTTCGGTGTTTTGTTTTTATGACATCCCTTAATTTGTACAATAATGGTGCATAATACTCACTAGTAACTGAAGTGATTCTCTGACAATCCCTGAAAATTGTCGCTATAATCTTTTTTTTTGGGCTTGTGTCAACTAGGCTTTTTTGGACTGTGGTGATCCAGGACATCACTACTCCATCGAGTCTTTTACCTACAGAAGATTACGGTAGAAAAGTACATTTTTATTCTCCGTGACAATAGACTAAATTTTATTTTCCATCGCAGAGCATTATACTCGTAACTTCATTGCATTATTCAACACGTCGTTGCATTTGGACATTAATTAAGAGCCTTTAAACCCCTCTTGCGTTTACCTCATTCATAGCTTTAAGCATATGATTTAATTAAGGCATGGATAGCATTTAATTTAATTAAGGCAAATGGCCAGCGTGTAATGAGGAGCTGTTGGACATCATCTTGAAGTGGTTGTTGAGATTTTGATACAGTTGAAATCGTGCAGATTTGCTTGGGATTTAAGTATGTATGAACAGAATATTTTAATATGTATGGACAATATATAAAAATAATAATGAAGGAATGAAATTACTTCATTACAGGTCTTGCCTAGTGAAGTAGTTCTCTATATTCACAAAATGGGGGTTCTATACATTGTTATGTACTTATTCTCTTCGTTTCGTATTTCCTTTAAAATCATTTAAATTGTAAAGGCTGAATTGTGGATGTTAAATAAATTGATAAATAATTGCCTTATTATCTAATTCCTGTATATATATAGTATAGCTTATATCTTTACCCATAATCGATAAAATAAAATCACGTGTCTTAAAGACGACAAAATTTATCATACAAATCACTAAGTTCTTCCTAGCAATTGATCGAAACTAGTTTTTTTTGTTACGCAAATGAACAAAATAACTTAACAAAAAACTAGCCAAAGTGCATTGATAAACATTCATGAGCTTGATAATGCTTTCACAACATTTTAGGTTCATATGCAAGGTTTCTTTTTCCCTTTAAACGTTTCTAGTATTAACTTATAACAATGTGTTATCAAAAAGGGGCTTAATATGTTTGTAATATTATCCTAGATGTGTTTGGGAATATTCTCCTTGATATGTTTGGGAATATTCTCCTAGATGTGTTACAGAATATTTTCCTAGATGTGTTTGGGAATAATGCCTTCAGTGAGAAATATGCACAATACCTTGTTTACTGGGGATACAGCAAACGGAAGGTAACGAACCCAGATCGATATCAATTGAGTATCCATTTTAAACTACATATTTTTGTGTTTGTCTCGTTTTTCAGAAACTATGTATTCGTTCAATTACTTGTTATATATCATACATATATATGGTACATATCGTCACGCCGTATTTCTTGCGGGGCAGGCCGAAAGAAAAGATCTAAAAACTTTTCTATCCAAGCACACAACTTTCACCTCCTCCACATTCATACATCTCATCATGCACAATCTACTATTATTCATAATTCTCCCTTTGCATTTTGTCAAAATCTGGTCCAATTGCCCTAGCCACGTTTTCCTCGGTCTACTTCATTCACGCACACCTTGCACTTCTGACTTGTATGCACATGTCCAAACCATCTTGAAGCTCCTTTGTTCATTTTACTTAAAACATCCATTTGAACCATGCATTCATTTCTGATATCGTCATTCCGCATTATTTCAAACATTGACACTCCACAAATTTTCCTTAGTTCACGCATTTCCACAGCATTAATCCTACTCTTATCTTTCTTCTACCAAGTCCACGTTTCACTACCATACATCAAGGTGGACACCAACACACTATTATGTATTGTTATTTTTGCTTATGTTGATATTGCGCGGTGGTTGTTTATAACATTTTTTTATATTATTTGTCATGTAAATAAATCAATAAATAACCAATATTAAAAGGCACATTTTTTCCACACTTTATTCGTATTTTAGACTTGTCGAACATGTCAGATAATTTTTGGTTTTGAACCAGCAGCTAAAGAATGCATTTGCTCAAGAGTTTGTACCTCTAGACCGCAATGGACTCTAATATAACCTCATTAAGTTATAGAAATAACTGCAGGCTGTCGAAGAAGCCTTGCGGTTAGCGGTGAGATGGTTCGTTGCCTAGTTGCGACATCCCGAAAATAACTACGGTTCTTCAGATGCGGAGTCGTTCGATGTTTTCTTGAAAACATTTTTCATTTTAATCACAACGCAGGATATCTACTGCGCAATGAAGATGCTGACCAATTATTCGATGGGGTGTAGGATAAATGCTGTAGTTTGTTTAGACTGAAATGAGTCAAATAAATGCTGCAAGAAATGCTGCAAGAAATGCTGCAAATAAATGCTGCAAATAAATGCTGTAGTTCGTTTAGACTGAAAGGAGTCAAATAAATGCTGCAAGAAATGCTGCAAATAAATGCTGTAGTTCGTTTAGACTGAAAGGAGTCAAATAAATGCTTAGAAAAATACATGGGCTGACAATGTATGACAGAATATGGAATTAAGTGAAAAGGGATGAATGTGAACTTAAGGCTGATATTTTAAGTAAGATGAAGAAGACCACTTTTAGAATGAAGAAATACTATCAAACAAAATATTTATGTGAGGGAAAGGAGTCTTAGAGGAAGAAAAAAGAAAGCATTGTTGGATCAAGTGCATGATATTTCGAAAGATGAAAACGTAAAGTCAGATAAATCATAGGTGTTGCATGAAAATACGTATGGATGTGGAAAAGGTGAAATATGTATGTGTGTGTCAATTTAGGAATAAATCGCGTTCTGTCTACTCTATCTACATCTTCTTTTCATACTTCAAAGTTGGTACTAAAACTCTGTTGTGGACTGCCATCTTAGCAGATTTTGATACTGTGTGAGCATATATGTTTCAATGTTCGATTAACTTTGCTTATATCGCTACATGCTGACAATCTCCGTGGCCGAGTTGGTAAGATGTCTGTCACCCAGCCCGGAGGTTGCGTGTTTAAATCCCACTGGAACCTAGATTAAAAAAAAAAGGATTCCAGTCTGGTTTTACATTTTTCTTGTTGGTTGGAAGAGATTACTGCATGGCAATACATTCGACAAATTGTAATGTATACAAAGAAAGTTGAATACAATAAAATTTAAAGAAGGTTAAGGGGGTAGGTTAAGGAAAGTTAAGGAGGTATTCTACTCAAGAGGCGTGAATTTCGGGCGTTTTTTTCAGACTAAATAAAAAAAAACTAAAAATACTTTTCCTGTACATTTTTTAACAATTTGTTGTTTATTGATGATTTGAGAATATACGAAAAAAAATTGAAAAAGAAAACAGAAAATTCAAGATGTTATCAGCTGTTACATCTTGTCGTAAAAAAACAGAGGTTAAGCTGGTCGACACGACACGATTGGAACCCTTTTGTTAATTAAAAACAGAGGTTAAGCTGGTCGACACGACACGATTGGAACCCTTTTGTTAATTAAAAACAGAGGTTAAGCTGGTCGACACGACACGATTGGAACCCTTTTGTTAATTAAAAACAGAGGTTAAGCTGGTCGACACGACACGATTGGAACCCTTTTGTTAATAAAAAATCATACACAGTTTCTTGATAGCAAATATGTTAATGTTGTTATAGTTGGTACCAAAGAAAAAAAAGTAATAAAAGGGCGGGTCTAAAAAAATTCAATGTTTTTACCCTTTTTTAAAATTTTTCTTTTAAAAATAGTAAAAAAAATATTTTTCAAATTTCCAAGGTAGGAACGATATAAAAACTTTTAATAAAGTATCATTATACATTTAAAGGCAATAAATTGGATAGAACTTGAGATTTTATGTCGACTAGGTTGAAAAAAGTCGTTGAGAGAAAAACGCGTGTAAAGTTTTGAGATAAAATTTAAATTAATTAATCAATAAAAATCATAATCTACATTCATATTTTCCTTTAGTTAAAATTTCTCCACCATTCTTCGATCTACCTCTTTCTCGCTCCCCAATCAGTCCGAGTCATTCCGGTGCTGCGCAATTGCTGCCTCATTTATAGCAATAACTTCGTAAATATTAAGAATTTTAAAATTTCCTTTTGAGAACGTATTCTTAAAGCTCTAAACTTTAAGAATATGCAAAAAAAGGTTTTTACAAATTACTAGAGTAGAATACACCCTTAATCTTGCATCATATGAGAATATTCTACCCTAAAAGCTGCATTCATCAACTTTCATAGTTCACCCATTTACTCGTATAAGGGTTTAATATTTATGTAATTTATTTTTATTTAAGATTCGATTTTGAAGTGATGAAGTTATTTACTTGACGCATTATAGTCTCGAATAATTTTTCTATCACTTTATCATAACAAAAAAAATCAAACACTTTTACGATATCCCAAAAAGTTAAAATACAACAATTTCCTCCAACGATTTATGATATATGTAAACGTAATCGATAAAGTCGAGTATTTTACGAGTTAGGAAGCTCGCGCCGGCCTAAATGTGATTTGACTATGTGACGTGACTAATGTGACGAAACTCCATCCAGATCAGGAATAGCCAAACTTTTATCTAGGTGGGCCATATTTTTTTATCGCCAATATATATTATTCAATCATATAAAGGTGTGCAAAAGAATGAAGTGGAAATGGGCCGGACACGTAGCCAGAATGTCAGACTCCCGATGGACATCCGAAATAATCCAATGGTACCCAAAAGGCATAAAGAAGCCCAGAAGAAGATCGAAGGTACGCTGGATAGATGAAATCAGGAAGCATCGCAGCATCACATGGCATCAACAAGCAAAAAATCGAACTATTTGGAGTCAACTTGGGGAGACCTTCATCCAGCAGTGGATCGACCCTGGTTGACAATGATGATAATGATTCATCAATTTTTCAATTTTCATCAATCAACCAACATAATTACACTTCCAATTATAATTATTACTTATAAATCAATCACAATTATTTAAAAAATAATCAGTGAGAAAAACGAAGCTGCTGCATGTAGCATCATACATTTTTCTTTTGTCATGTTGTATGCTTCAGACGACCTCCGTGGCCTAGTTGGTAAGACGTTCGTATCCCAGCCCGGAGGTTGTGGGTTTGATTCACGTTGGAACCCAGATTTTTTAAGAAGGATTTCTGTCTGGTTTTCACTAAAAGGCTTCTGTAACATTTCTCTGGATGGCTGGAAGATATTGCCATATGATAATAAACCTACCAGGTAGCATTATATACAACGAAAGTATAATACAATATAATGTTTGTTATTGCCATCCTAATATGCCTTCCAAAAAGGTATCAGTTAATCTTGATCTTGTTGAGTTTTTATGGATATTCATTATTGAGAAGGTTTATTCGCGTAAATTATATAACTTGAACTAAATATCTGAAACATTTTTATTGCTAATGCTTTCAAATGAATATATTGTTCTGTGCTAGAATCTTTATAAAAATAGACATATCTTCTTTCGCTTATGTGAGTCTCAAAAAAATACTTAGCGGTCCGAATCTGCCCGCGCGCTGTAGTTGGCCATGCCTGATCTAAAGAGTACTCTCATGTACCACCATAATAATGTAAGCGTCATCTTCATCATCGATCCTTGCATAACACTTCTTAAGATGATTCAAGATGGATTCTTTATAAATTTATTTGTTATCTACTATGCAACATTAACAATACTTTTATAGGAAAGGCGAGCTAAACAGTTCATAAGTTGCTTTTTTCAATCGATGAAGATCTTACAAAGAGGACTTCTTTAAATGTTTAGTCCAAGATGAAATTTTATGGTCCAAGAAACGTTCTTTCTCCAAGACGACGGTATGTGGTCCAAGATGGCGGTATGTGGTCCAAGATGACGGTACATGGTCCAAAGAAATGTTCTTTGGCCCAAGATGATGTTGAATGGTCCAAATAAATGCTCATTGGTCCAAGATGACATTATATGGTTCAAATCCAAGATAAAGTTATATGGTTCAAGAATGTACTCTTTGGTCGAATATGGTGATGTGTGGTCCACGGAAGCACTCTTGGTCTATTGTACATTGTATGGTTTGAGGATGCAATCTTTGGTCCAAGATAAAGTTGTATGGTCTAAGAAGGCACTATTTGTGCTAAGATTACATTATATGGTATAAGGAGGCACTTTTTGGTCCTAGATGTCGTTATATGGCCCATGGAGGCACTCTTTAGTCCAATATGATATTATACGGTCCAAGGAGGCACTATTTGGTCCAATATGACATTGTATGGTAAAATAAGACAGATTTTGGTCCAAGATGAAGTTACATGGTCTATGGAGACACTATTTGTGCTAAGATGTCATTGTAGGGTATAAGGAGGCTTTCTTTCGTCCAACATGACATTATATGGTCCACGGAGATACTCATTGGTCCAAGATGAAGTTATGTACTCAAAGGATGTACTATTTGATCTAAGATGATATTGTTTGGTATAAAGAGACACTCTGGTTAAATGAGACATTTTTTGGTCCAATATGACGTCATATGGTGTAAAGAGGAATTATTTGGTCCAATATGACGTTATATGGTGTAAAGAGGCATTATTTGGTCCAATATTACGTCATATGGTGTAAAGAGGTATTATTTGGTCCAATATGACGATGTACAGTCCAATTAGGCACTATTTGGTCTAAGGAGGTTCTTTTTGGTTGAAGAAGATAACTAACGTTCTATTATCTCCAGAAAACAAATTATGGTATAAAGAGAGACTCATTGGTTCAACATGACCTTGTACAGTCCAAAGAGGCAATCTTTAGTCTAAGCAGGCACTTTTTGTTTTTTTTTCCATGGTGAAAGTGAACTCTGTTTTTATGTCAAAAATTCAATAAATTTTAACTAAATTAATAAAAAATCATAATCTCCATTCATATCTTCCTTCAGTTAAAATTTCTCCACCATTCTTCGATCTACTTCTTCCTCGCTCCCCATTCATTTCAAACACATCTATTTAGTATTTCCCAACCCATTTTCTCAATATGGCCAAGCCATCTCAGATTCCTTTCTAAATTCTACTCGTAACATTAATTTGTAACAATTATCCTTTTTCAGATATTTTTTAACATGAATTAGAAATAATCAGGATTAACCCCACTGTTATTGACAAATAAAAAATATCGCAAAATAAATATATATGTGTAATATCGCAAAATAAATATATATAAGTTGAGTGTAAGGATAGGAAGATAGTAGTTGCGACCAATAAAATAGGTATTACCCCGCCTTTGCATACAATTATGTTTAGAAAAATATATTTGCTAAGGAAACTGCCGAAAACTTACTCCAGGAAGAAAAAATACAAATAAACCTTTGTAGATCTTCCGATATATGATGGTGTGGAACACATTCAGTTTTACGTGTAGCGTAAGTGTATAATTTTTAAATACAATTATAAATGTACAAGTGATTTCTAAAGCTGTACACGTCACCCATATCTCTAACACTTAGAAGCAGACCATTTCACACCACAGGAACGCCAACGGCAAAAGTACTCTCATAATACCCTGTCCTGTTGAATCAATTCGTAACAATAAATTTATTCGATGGATATATAATCAACCTCGAAATTTATTCGATGGATATACAATCAACCTCGAAATTTATTCGATGGATATACAATCGACCTCGAAATTCTACTCCTTTATTCGAAGGAACGTCTCTCAGATATTGATTCGAAAGATAGGGATTAAAATACAATAATGCGAAGTTTGAAATTAATCCGTTCGCAACACTTGAGTCAGTATAGAGTTTTTAGAAGTGAACTAATATGACAATATTTATAATAGCCACGTACCTATCTGACTAGCAACTACAACGAAGACATACTGAAGTATAGAAATTTGCGAATCTGGCAGACCAGAATAAATAGAATAATGATTAAATAATATTATTACAGATATTCTTAGTTAGTTTAACTGTTCATCAAATATTAATGTTCATTGACTAAGTTCAAGACACGATTACAGATACTGACAATAATCGATTATTTATTAACTATATAACAATATTTAAACAGGTTGCAGTGCGTGTTTCACACATAAAAGGCTTACATTACAAAATAAATGAATATATACATTTATAAAAAATAAAAAAAAACATACTATGCGTATCCAGAAAGTAAGTGTACTGAGGCTCTGTACGGATTTTATTTTCGACATGTTCCGCCAAGTGCGAAATGCGACTCCCGCCAAGTGCGAAATACGCGGCGTCATCCGTTATCTCGTTTGGAAGGGAAAACCTCCGGTTGAGGTTTATAATGAGGTGAAAACTGCATATGGTGATAAAGCTATGAATCGTACGAGTGTGTACAAGTGGTGTCGCGAGTTTAAAAACGGTCACGTCACACCTCTTCACCCTCCGCCAAAAAGTTCAAAACCACAATTTCAGGCAAGGAAATCATGGCATCCGTGTTTTGGGACTGTCAAGGCATAATTTTAATTGAATGTATGTCTCAAGGGGAGACCATCAACTCTGCAAGATACTGTGAGACCCTAAAATAATTGCGGAGGACGATTCAGAACAAGAGGAGAGGCATGCTGACAAAGGGAGTCTGCCTACTGCATGACAATGCCAGACCACACACGGCCAACGCCACGAAGGAACTGCTCGCCTCGTTTAAATGGGATGTCCTGAACCATTCCGCGCATTCCCCTGACCTAGCACCTTCAGATTACTATCTCTTTACCTCCCTGAAGCTGCACATGGGTGGAAAAAGGTTTTCAACCGACGAGGAGGTAAAGGAGGAGGTGGAGAAGTGGACGGAGGGGTTGGCGGGAAACTACTTCGAGGAAGGCATCAAAAAGTTGATACCCCGCTTCACCACCTGCATTGAGAGGAATGGCGACTATGTCGAAAAATAGCTTACATATGTACTACGGTAACCACGTAATTTTTTTGTTTAAATAAAAAAAATTGTAACCTACAAAAATTCAGTACACTTACTTTCTGGATATGCCTCGTAATTGAAAATTAATCAAAATTAAAGAAAACATGAACTCAATAAATACATTGAGAAAGGACTAATATTTAAAAAAAATCTTGAACCGTTCCTCCAAGTCGATCATGCGATCTTCTGTAAGAAAACAGCCCAATCTTAGATGCGCATTCCCTCCCGCAAATGTCACAAACATGTCTCATTGCTGTAAGTCTTTTTGCATTAAGGGTTGCTCGCTCTATTAGAAAGCGAAGCTGTGCTAAAGAGTTTGTTTTAAGTGAGTGAGTGAGCCGTTGCATACCAGCAAACTCACCGGCCACACCGCTATACTGGATCTAATGGCACACCGAGGTGAGACGATGGGAGTACACCGGCATGTTGGGTGCCATTATGGATAAGGATGGGGCAAAAGTAAAATGAGTGAATAGAGGATTGAAGGAGCGGGTGGGGGGTTAATTTACAGAGAGGGGAAGGAAATAACGAAAGGAGTTCCTCCTCCTTTATCCGGGCTTAGGACCGGCTCCGTCGTTCGATAAAGGGCATTCATTTAGTTACGGAGGTGGAGTTAGTACATACACACATCGAATTTAAATATACACAATAATAAAAAATATTTAAACAATTATTTTGTAATAATTACTATTTCTTTTTTTGTATCTACATGTAAGTTTAAGATGTCTTGTAATTTTGTCAATAATTTTAAGTATTTTTATTAATTTGTTTTAAGTGCATTTGTTTGTAATATGTGTACACTGTTGTGTCGTAAACACAATAAATAAATAATTATGCATTTTGATACTCTGGATTAACTGGGCTATCATTAACCGGGGCCACATTAACCAGGACCGCATTAACCGGGGTTGCATTAACCGGGCAGTGAAGGGCAGTAATACAATTCGTACTTTTAAGATTTCGAAATATTTATTTAAAACGCTAACATTATTTTTCAATCGACTGCATTATGTGTACCAGAAAATTTTACTGACGAAGTTGATAATATAGAATATAAAATACAACTGGCGAAATTGTGTGTTTTACAATCGATTATTCGTACATTTTTATTTGAATACATTAGGATTCAATATTTATTTTAGCAGGCGGATGCATCGTGGACAATTATAAATTCAAATTGCGCTTGCAAAACGGCTGAATGATTATTGACTTTTAAAATAGTTTTTACTCGTTTTTTATACAATAAATTTTGTATTTCTGTGTCACATAGTTATGTACTATTATAATCTGGGATATTTTTCTTACCTTCCCGGTTAATTGAGAGTCTACTTTAAATATGCTCACAGCAATGAGGCGAAAAAGATATCCGTAAAAAATAACGATACATTGTATAATACATTCGTTGTAGAAAATAAAACCTGATTCAATGCTATGTAATAATCTCTTCCAATTGACTAGAAAAACATGTAAACAATCTTTAATTGAAAACTAGATTGGTACCGTTTTAAAAAAATCTGGGTCCAACGGGAATCAAACCCTCATTCCATGAGTTAGAAGATAGGCGTCTTATCAACTAGACTACGTAGGTCGTCATATATTTTGATATTAAAAATTTAAATTACGAGCAAACAAATTGTGAAATATAAACGGGACATTGCAAGTAAACATTCTTAAAAAATATAACAATTCAGCAAAATGTATCAGGTGTGCCAAATTTGATTTTATCGGGGGCCGTTTTAAAGTCTGTTGTATCTCGCAGATTAATACGAATAGAAAAAAAACATAGCTTCCAACTACAAAACAATGTGTGATATCCAATATTGTTTTTAAACATACTTAATATGTATTTCCCTAACTTAGATTTTTGAGTAGTCAAATATTGTTTTGTAGTGCAGGCAGATATATTTTAAATTAAGATAAAACATTTTCAAAAATATCATACGTTAAAATTAAGATTTGGAGCTGATCGAGGATTTTTTTTACTGCAGTAGTATTCGTATTTGAATGATTTATGCGACCACGTAACTTGCTTCACTTACTTTTGTCTGGTTGGTTGGAAGAGATTGCCGCCCGGCAATAAGCCCGCCAGATTGTATTTGCAATAAAAATGTTAAATAAATAAATATTTTCTTTGATTATGGAAAGGTTAAGAGGGATATCAAATGACGTGTAGCGATAGGAAACAAGGTAAAATATCAAAAGGATCATAACACTTAAAGTATCAAAATCTGCTAAAATGATAGTTCACAACACTATTTTAGAATCAACGTTGGTGTATGGGAGTGACACACGGAAAAACACTGAAAGAAGCCGAATAAATGCGGTAGAAATGTGTGCACTGAGAAGAATGCACGGAGTGTCAATGTTTTACAGAATGAGGAATTAAGTGGTGGGTTTGAATATGGACTTAAGGTTGATATGTTAAGATCAAGAAAAGCACTCTTAGAGGGGTTGGGCATGCAGAATGAATGTCTGAAGAAAAACTAACAAATATGTATTTAAAATGTGAGTAAAAGGTGTGGTAGAGAAAGGCCAAGTTAAGTATGGTCGAATCAAGTGAATG
The DNA here is from genome assembly GCA_949825065.1 of Odontocerum albicorne. NCBI lineage: Eukaryota > Metazoa > Arthropoda > Insecta > Trichoptera > Odontoceridae > Odontocerum > Odontocerum albicorne. The sequence continues at coordinate 16,800,271 of OX463862.1, forward strand.
ATATTTTGAAAACGTACAAGGTCAGATAAATCGTAGGAATATGCATGGATGTAGAAAAGGCGAAGGATGTGTGTTGAGGTAGGAAATCATGGCACTCTGTCATCTCTGTCTACCCTGACAAAGAACTGGTGTAATTGCAAGTCGAAAGATGGTTGTAAGATGCTTATCTGTTAAGGAAATTCTGATATTTCACTTTATATTTTTCTTGAAAATAATTGCTCGCTGATATAAGAGTTAATTTATGTAGGTCTGGAAACAGTTTTTATCGATATATTACGCGAATGATAATAAAACTTTAAGCGCCCTGTTTATTTTGACCATAAATTAGCACATGTCGGAAATCACCAAATGGTGATTCCGGTGTCTAGCGCATGGCTCACGAGAATCACCAATTAGTGCATCCGGATCCCAAAGTGTTAATAAGTTATCAGTTCATTTTGCAATTTACATAAACAGCAAACAAGTAGTGCCTAGTGGGCCGGATTATCCGGCCTTTCGGGCCGTATTGTGCCCTGCGGGCCGTATGTTAGACAACTCTGATATAAACTGTTATTGATACATTGCGGGACCGCTTAAAGGCAGACAACCCGCAATGCACTAAATCAGGCGTTTTTATGGCTAAACAAACGTGAATAACACTCGTTGGTTGGAAGACCTATTTAAAAATGAAAGAAAGAAGGAAAACACACAGACTGGAACTCTTTTTGCGAGTATTATGCATCATTAATGTATAAATTAAACGATGGCATAAAAGCAAAACGCCGAGGAAAGCCGTCACAAAACGTTATTTTATTGCACGACAATTCGCCAGTGCACATTTATGTGGGTGTCATTCAACACCGTGGTTTCTAAGAATTGAATCACCCACCCCTATGGTCCTGATTTGGCTCCTACAATCCAATCCTTGAAATCCAATTTCATAAGCAGTGCGGTTCCCGCCGCATCTTGATCTATACACAGTACACCACTCTTTCCAAGGTAGGGTAAACCCAAGTATTATAATTAAACCATCGCTCATAAAATGCCTGTTTTTTTACGTCACACTCTGTTCAACGGGACTGTTATTTATTGGCGATCGGCCTATTGTCGATTTATTCCAGTCTTCCAGATTGGTCTAAAAGAGGTAAGATGGAATAACTGTGTGTCCTATTTCTATAATTACGGGCTATTAGTCGATTTATGACATCTTTTCCCCTCCTTCAGGACTCAGTGGGAGATAATTAAATAAAGGAATTACCATCGACCAGGATCATGAATCCAGATTGTGTGTTTCTGAGGTCTAACAGCTTGTATATCATAAACTAAAACATGCACAAGCGTCCATCTAAAATATAAACGGAAAATGTTATTCGATTACGAGGAATTGCCTTTCATCTCCGTAACGAAATGGGCTTTCAAATTGAGCGGTTTAATTATTTCTTTTTTTTAAATTCTTGAATAAAACAAACAATTTGCTTTGATTTCAATTTTTTTATTGGTTATTGAAGCATAATGTATGATATTTAAACACAAAAAACAATACCCGCCAAATGTCCACCTCTTACAGCTCCACAGATGTCCACTCTTTTGTCAAAATTTTCGATGACATTTTGGCATAATTGAGGTTCTAACTCACCAATAACGCGAATAATTTCGTCTTTCCACTCAGGAATTGATTGAGGGTCATTTTTACATACCTGGCTTTTCACGTAACCCCAGAGAAAATAGTCCAACGTTGTCAGATCATATGATCTTGGTGGCCAATTAACATCACCGTTTCCGGAGATTACAATACATCAAATAATTAGGCAAGTTCGCGACGCCATCTATGTTTTATTCAAGAATTAAAAAAACCGCTCAATTTGAAAGACCCTTTATAACTCTCAATACAACAGACGCACTTCTAAGAACTGCCTTGATGACGTTTGACAAAGTAAGTCCATTCGGTTTTCTTCCTAGCGTCACTATCAAGAGTGAAAGAAGATATTGTATTATTTTTGCAATACTTATGTCACACCAGAGCAGACGATCTTTCTGAATGGCGTGGATGCTCGGAGCGTGTCCAAAGGATTTGCACTGAGCGTTGATAATTCATTCGGAATATCTCGGAAGTTGTCAAAGATGACGCAACTTGTCGTATCGTATGCCATTTGTTGTGATAATTTTGCGTCACGAACGCATTTTAAACTATAAAATAGAAAGCGATAACTTCTAATAATAATATAAGTAGATTTTTTTCAGTTTCGAGCTATTTCTTTAACATCTACATTGTATTGTATTACATTTTCATTGTATACAATACAGTTTGTTTCTCATATTGCGAGTATGTAAATGGAGTTCTAGGGTTTGTTTTAAGATTCTAGAACATCTCTATATCATTGGTTCACAGTAAATTGAAGTGTGGCTCATTTGCATGAACCAAAGAGGAACTTTCTGATAGTGCAATGCGTCCAAAAGAACTTTTTGTGACAATTTCCTTACCAAGAGTATAGAAGGTGTGTGTATCCTAGCTATTGGAATACTCAATTTCTTTCTGGCCTTGAGAACTTTAATGACCTTTTTTTGTTCAATCTCGTCTCTTCGTTTTGTTGTATTTTTTAAGCCACCAGGATTAATTCATATGTCACATTTTGTGATACTACGATGTTAAACAAGTTATTTATTTTCGAAGGGATCTCCCCTCCGCCTTATATCGGTCCTTCTTTAAACTGAATGACTGGACCTAGTGGCGTCAAATGATAGTTTTGCTATATTCGAAATTCTCTGAGAAACTACCGGTAACTTACTAGGGTGTGTGAACTCCAGACTTTAAGCAGCTTTTTAAGTATATTTACTGCACTGCGAGACATTTTTCTTCTTCCATGACGTCGGAGCTTAAGTCCGCCGTCGGTACTTACTTCGAATTCCGTTTCCGTAGTATTCCGATCCACTTCGTAATCGTACAACCTCTGCTCTTTCCGATTCTGGACTATGCGGACGTATGTTATTTGGATGTTACAGAGAAACAGCTGGACAAATTACATCGTCTTCAAAATGTTTCTCTAAGATTTATTTTCAGCCTACGAAAGTACGTTCATATGACTTCATACCAGAAGGCATTGAACTGGTTGAATATTAGAAATAGACGCCAAATTCACATACTGTCTCTATTGTATAATATCCTTAACTGTCCCGCCACTCCCTCTTATTTCGCCGAAAATTTTCAGCGTCTTTCCAATCATGGATAAGCGCTACGCTCAAACAGAGATTGTTTATTGGCCTTTCCAGTTCGCCGCTCCTATTTGTGTACGTCGTCCTTTACTATCCATGCAGTGAGACTCTGGAATAAGTCACCAACCAATATAAGACTCGCTCCGTCCTTGGCATGCTTTAAGAAGCGACTAAAAAAACTCTTAATTTCTAGTCAGTAAAATAACGTGTTTAATTTCCCATTTTTCCTTTCCTCTCAACCATCCCTTCCTTTACTTTTGATTGATGATATCTCAGTTTATATGAAAAAGAATGTTCGGGTGATTGTCCACCTTTGTGGGGTTCGTGGTCATTTGCTCACGTATGTGTTTATGGATTTCGTGGGGATGGATAGCCATTCGAATGATTTATACAACCACGTAACTTGCTTCATTTACTTTTGTCTGGTTGGTTGGAAGAGATTGCCACCTAGCAATAAGCCCGCTAGATTGTATTTGCAATAAAAGTGTTAAATAAATTACTGTCGATGACTTTACAAGAGGAGGATGGAACTATAAAAGAAATAAATGATGATCTCAATGACTTCGTTGGTAAGACGCTAGACTTCTATCTGTGGGCTCCAGATTCGATTCCCGGTGGTACCTAATAAAATAAAACAGTTCCAGTCTGGTAAAAATATGTATTTACACGCACCGAGTGTTAGCGAGTACTTTTGCCAATACGTGCGAAAACATCATGTCTTGAGTTCCGTGCTTACTTCAGTGGATCTAAACCCGAAGGATTTATTTCTAGGGCCAAAGAGACTTAAAACAAAGAATAAGAAAAATAAAGTAACAAAAACTCCACTGCAGCGTTTCACATTCCAACTGAACTGCTGTCGGAATGGCGAGGGGATCCTTGACTAAGAAGTCCAGTAACAACGACGATTTATCATTCTTTATCATATCATACACGGGTTTTCACACATTACTTGTATACTCAACGCTGTTCTTCCTTATATAAATCTTACTTACCCACTTTTTACCACGTCTAAGATTCACTTGTATATTCTAATGTTGACACCAGGATTCTATTATGAGTAACCAGCGTACTTCTCCCGAAATGCTTCAGTCAGTAATCACATTGTACACTCCAATATTCACTCTATTACGCATTGTACGCTCCAATATTCACTCTATTACCATTGTACACTCCAATATTCACTCTATTACGCATTGTACGCTCCAATATTCACTCTATTACACATTGTACACTCCAATATTCACTCTATTACACATTGTACACTCCAATATTCCCTCTTTTACCTGCTGTTTGTTACTCTTGTTTCAATATGGCATTATTTGCTACTACTCGATATGAACATATATCCAAGATACAAAACGTATTAGCTTCTTTTTTTAAAAACCGTAGAAAACACTATGAGAGCGATAGTTTTAATTTTGACTAGAAATTAACAGTTTTTTTACCTCTGCTTAATAACCATAAAATTAAACGAATACCTGACACAATCCAGATGTTTTAAACAATTGATTTACGATATTTAAATTATAAAGACATTGTGCAAATAAGGTATTGTATTTTAAGAATCCAGAAGTGTTTATAAGCCCATTCGTTAGCCTTATTTTATTAAGAACATTACAAAATGCAGCTTAAGAACATCTTCTCTATTATCTTCTTGATCTTCGCTTCCTTGGCGGTAAGAAAATAATGTTTCAATTCATATTAAATAAGATTTCTTTTATGTCCTTAGTGCTGAGCGCTGTGTCTTTAGTGCTGAGTGCTGTGTTCTTGGTGCTGAGCGCTATGTGTTCTTAGTGCTGAGCGCTATGTATCCTTAGTGCTGAGCGCTACGTGTTCTTAGTGCTGAGCGCTATGAACTTCAGCTATATTTGAAATTTGGTGTACTTCCTATTTTTTCTAGTCATTAAACATGTTAAATGCAATGTTAAAAAATAATCCTTTTAACTACTCGTATTTTATTTGATCTATCCAGCTTGTAGCAGACCTTCGTCTTTTTTGTTTTCCCTCGACTGTCCTCCTAAGCACCAGTTTCTCAACACTTTAATTGTTCTTTCTGATAACATGGGATACGGAGCATCCGCTTCGAATACCCCATCTCGTGAGCAATCAACTTGTTTTTTTTCCTTCTTCATCACCGTCAAAGTTCCCACTCCATACAATTCTATGGAGAACACTTTAAATTTCACAGACGAAGACTTCAAACAAACGATTTAAAAATCATTATATTTCTCTTCAATGATACAGCATACCCTTCTCCGTTACACCTTAAATTTTTCTTTTCAAATCCTTACTCTCTCCAAATCTTTGGCGATAAAAAAAAAATGTATTTGACATATTTTTTTTTAATATTTCTATCACCTCTGCTTTTATTGATAATTTCTATATGGGAAAGACAGGAAGATCTTTTGAAAAGAGATTTCGTGAACACAAATCCGCCTTAACAAATCCTCTAATTTATTCTGAAATGGCTAATCATTGTCACCGTGAAAATCATACTTTTTCTATCGATGATGCCAAATTCTTACATATCAGTAGTAACGGAAATAAATTGGACAGATTAGAGGCCCTAGACATTTCTAAGTCAGTACATCGGTGCGAACATCTGGTAAACAGTTATATCCCAAAAATCTCTCCGCTCTTGGCCGAAATCATCCCATGGCTCCCTTACCCCTCAGTCCCCAACCGTTGAAGCGTGTATATCGGTACCAGTTCGAACGGAATTTAGTCTTGTTTGTGCTCCCCTGAAGATGAGGTGAAAGCCTTGAAACCGGTAGAGTTATACCGTTACAAAAAAGTGGAATAAACAGTGTTTGATAAAAATAAATTACAATGTCTTTAAACTTCCACAACGTTAATGCCTTAACTATAAACAACATATGAGACTGAATGTGTGAAATTCAAAGTCATGGTAATCAAAATGTTGAAAGGAAAATGAAATGCGATGATATCTAATGTTCATTATATTGGAATTCATTTACATTTTTATAATTTTCGATTTTCATAATAAAATATTTAGTTCATTGTTATCCTTTGCATATTGCATAAACTTTATTAGCATATTTATTTATATTTATGATTTTTTAGTATTTCTTCATTAATTAATTCCATGTTCATTAAATTGGAATTCATTTACATTTTAATAATTTTTATAATATTTAGTTCATTGTTATCCCGAGCATATTGCGTGAACTTTATTAGTATACTTATTTATATTTTGTTTATTTATAGCTGGCATCAGCCAACGGCAATAACAATAACAACAATAATGGCGGCAAGGGTAAAGGAGGCAAAGGAAATGGCGGCAGGGGAGGAAGAGGAAATTAAATAAATAAATATCTTTAAAATAAATGACACTTTAAACATTTATTCTTGATGTGTCTTATTTGAACCAATAAATATTAATATAAGTCATATTTTGTGCGTTTTTTGTTTAAATTTACAGTTTATTTGAAAACTTTACTGTACAGTACACACAATCGATTGTTTATTGCAAAGTGGCAATATTTCCCAACTATCCATTCATCGATTCACAAATATTTGAGTGAAAAGTGTGGGATTCATATTTTGGTTTATCTGTTACCGACTTTCCTATATCGACACACATATTTCATCTCTTCCACATTAATGCACCTTCTCATACATCTCTTACAATTTCTCTTACTTCTTACTTATCTTTCTTTCAAAACACCATTCACTTGATCCAACTATGCTCCTCCTGATGCTCTCTACCAGGCGTTCTATTCACATTTGAAATATACATTCGATTTTTTTGTATTTCTTCATTCGTTCATTCCACATATCCAAACCATTTCAGACTGCTGTTGTTCATATTACTCAACACATTAGTTTTTAGTTCACATGTATCTCTTATCACTTTATTCTATCATACATTATCACTCCATGTATTATTCTAAGTGCACGCATTTCTACAGCATTTGTTTATTTCTGATGTTGAGAAAGAAAATATGACGAAATTCTGAAAAACAAAAAAATAGAAAAAAACTAATAACTTTTGGGTGTACAAATTAGTTGGGACCGTTTTTTGTGTTCAAAAATGCATTTATTTCTAAACAAAATGAATGAACAGATAAATTAAAGTATTGTCCATCGCTGGCTACTAATTTTTCCCATCTCTCAGGCAATTTTCGAATCCCATCTCGAAAAAATGACTCGTCTTTTGAGGCGATCCAAGTTTGTAGCCAATTTTCGGGTTCTACGAAAGAAGTAAACCGGTGACCTGCCAAATCGTGCTGCATCCTTCGGAACAACCAGTAATCAGAAGGAGCAATGTCCAGGGAATACAGCGGGTGCGGTAAAACATCCCATTTGAGCGTTTCCAATTTTTTTTACGACTTTTGCGACATGAGGCCGAGCGTTGTCATGAAGAAGAATAACTTTATCCTTTGCTCGTATTCCGGCCGTTTTTCTCGCAATGCACGGCTCAAACGAATTAATTGTAGCCGATACCGATCGCCCGTAATGGAATTCATTTCAATTCAAGAACATACATGAATTTCAGCACCTCATAGTAAACAACACCACTTTGGTCCCACCAGATACAGAGCATGATCTTCGAACCATGTATGTTCTGTTTTGGTGTTGATGTTGAGGTCGATGGCAACGATTGACCGAGCTTAGCGTAGTATTTTTTCTTCTTGGGGTTGTCGTAGAATATCCACTTCTCATCTCCAGTTACAATCCGATGCAAAAAACCTTTTCTTAGTTGCCTTTGAATCAGCTGCTCGCAAGTGAAAAATCGCCTTTCAACGTCTCTCGGTTTCAGTTCATAAGGCACCCAATTTCCTTGTTTTTTAATCATTCCCATGGCTCTCAATCGTAAGGAAACGGCTTGTTGAGTCACTCCCAATGATTCTGCAAGCTCCTCTTGCGTTTGACTCTGATCTTCTTCGAGTAATGCCTCTAATTCTTTGTCCTCGAATTTTTTCTGTCCAGAGCGAGGTTTGTCTTCGACGCTGAAATCTCCATCCTTGAAACGTCGAAACCATTCCCTACATGATTTATCAGTTGGAGCAGCGTCACCATAAACTTCGACAAGCATTCGATGGGCTTCAGTTGCACTTTTCTTCCAATTAAATTAAAACCTCCCGCAAATGCTGCTTGGTTAACACAAAATTCGACATTTTCAACATTGTACAAAACAAGGTTTTTGCATGAATCTCAAAGCGATGTAAACTGAATATTATTGGCAGATGCCTAACCTCTCTGAAACCGCCAAAATCAGCTGTCACTATGAACCATTCATAACAGCCAGAGCCATCTTTTGGAAACGGACCGATCTAATTTGTACTCCTAATAATTTAACAAGATGGCCAGAAGAAGGAAAGGGAGACTAGAAAACCAAGAAAAAACACTACAGTGTAATGACAAAAATTCTAAATTTGCAGTGCTTACGCTTTGTATTTGTGGGGATTTAATTAAGGTCGTTTTTTTAAAGACAGTCAACTAAGCGAGTTTTTCTATTTCTATTAAAAAAAATTACATGGGTGTTTCTGATGGATTGAATTTTCAGTTAATTCAGTTTCCAAAATTTTACTTCGTAGACAGGCAAAAAGATAATTTTAAGAAGGCTTGTAATTTGCAATTAGTAACCGCAATCTTAAGTCATAACAATCCCGCAGAGGAGAGCCGAAGAAAATATACTCTATGGTTTCATCATCAAAGCCACATTCACAAACTGGATGTTGAACAATGCACAATATATCGATACAGTGAATATTGCATTACTTGAAACTATATGTATGGTTGTTCATCCATAATATTGTTAGAGATTTTATTGTATGAGTCAAGTAAAATAAAGAGATTCTTTAGGAACAGATATTTGTTAAAGCAATGTAAAAAATTCATATGAGACGAATAAGTAATAAAAATAATATTTGTTTTCGAGATACACCATTCCATGAATAATAGATAAATAATATTTTATGATCTAAGATAGAAAAAAAAGGAAAATTAAGTCATTTGCCACGAGGGATAAAACGATGTGATCCTCTGTTTAAAAGAGATTTAATGGAGGGGCGCCGTCCGGGATCACACCGACCCAAGAAAACTAAGGTGACATAAACCAGAAAATATTCACACAATATTTTTTTGTGTTGCCAGTTCGATCCCACCACCGCCTATCCTGTTATGGGGGATAAAATAAGTCCCCATTCAGTGCGATCTAAACGAGAAGATATAAATCTTTTAATTTTTTTTAGTAGTGCGATGTTACGTAGTGACGAAGAAAGAACTGTCCAAAGACACCCTTCCGTTGGCGACACCTGAATGGGAAAATAATAGTAGCGACGACGGACTTAAGGTATGACATCACGGGGGAAGGAAAATGACTCGCAGTGCAGTAAATATACTTATAAAGTGGTTTAAGGCCTGGAATTCAAACATTCGAGCAAATTGTCAGTACTTTCACTGAATATTTCGAATGCAGCAAAACTATCTATTTACGCCACTAGCTCAGAGTAGCCAATCACTCCGAAGATGAACCGATGTAAGGCTGAATAGAGTTGTCTGTGGAAATTATTGTTTGGATTATCATCGCAGTACCACAGAATTATTGTTTGGATTATCATCGCAGTGCCACAGAATTATTGTTTGGATTATCATAGCAGTACCACAGAATTATTTTTTGGATTATCATCGCAATACCAAATAATAATTATTTGGATTATCATCGCAGTACCAAAGAATTATTGTTTGGATTATCATCGCAGTACCATAGAATATGTTCTGCGGATTGATCTAAATGGCCGCAAAAAATACAACGCGATGAAGGTACAATATTGAAGCTAAAGAGTTTGTCATTAAAACTCCTATGGCCAGAGAGAAATTGGGAAGTCCAATAGTTTGAATACACCCATGGGGAGCCGGGGCGCGCCCTGATGCAAGGGAAAAATGGTATTGTTAGTTAATTCTACTTTATGACTTGAAAAAGAGAAACACTACGATTACTGGAGAGTATTATGTGTCATTAATGTACATATTAGAGGATACCATAAAAACAAAACGTCGAGGAAAACTGTCATGAGGCGTGATATTATTTTACGACACTGCGCTAATGCATTCTTTTGTATGCATTAGCGCAAACACACGCAATAACGACGTTACTTATGGGTACCCCTAAATAATCGTTTTAGATGTTATAAGTTTATCAAATGGTACAATTTCTCAATTTTAAATAGATTTTCATAAATACTTCTATTAAGTCCATCCTGAAGGGTTTATAATATTGATAAACATCCAATTAGGAATCGAACTTGAAACTGCCAGATGGAAAACACGTTTTTTTCTTGTATGTTTCCAGAAAAAGAAACACGAAAAGTGATGATTATTGAGGTGCATGGCCGCGTGGTAATGCACTTAACTTCGGTTCGGTTGTCGGTTCAAACCCCGTGCTGTGCTACTCCCCTCGAACTACACAGGCACTTTTTCCGCCTAGTGTTCGATGGCATAAGGATACCTATGACTTCAGTCATCTATTCTTTAAAAAAAAAATGTAATGCCACGACTTATAATAAAAAAATATGTAAGAATGGACACTCTGTTAGAGTGGGAAAGTAACGAGTGAAAATTTTTTGGAAATCTTCACATAGGAATGTGAGTGAATGACTGATGCAAATGTAGAGCGTGTTATGAGGGGTTGTTGGACATGATTTTGATGTGGTTCTCGATATTATTGTATAATGCAGTTGAAATTGTGTATGTGATTAGTAAAAACGTGAATGTAGAGTTTGAATGTTTCAGGCGCTTTTTTTAAGCGCGTGTATTTTGCAAATATATTTTTTAGCCATTTTAAAGCCTCTGATAGAATTCCCAACAACTATTAGAATTCAGTACAGACCGATTCAATTTCCGGTGTATGAAAAACCTATGCTAATGACCGCTTCCAACCGGTTTAACTTTCATGCAAATACGTCTGGTGTAACCGGTTAACTTGTTTCTTGGATGTAAATAAAAAATTAAAACCGGTTAATCGAATTAGACGGTTTTTCGGAACCTCTAATGCTAATTTGATGTATCTCTGTGTTTTTTTAGATGTTAATAGATCTGAGAGTTTTTATCGCATACTGCAATATATTTATCATTTTTATGCTTAAACATATAGTGAATTTATTATTTTGAAGCAGTTTCTTCCAATCAATCTATCATAGCCAGACAAATATTGGGTAGACGTTACGCAGCCTGTATATGTATAGCTTTGTACGTTATTTTTGGCCATTCGTTTTCTTAGTTTGACTTTGCATATCGCCCATTATTCTTTAAATAATAAACTAAAAAACCAATATCAAACAATTGTAAAAGAAAAACACCTGTTAGTTAATAATTTCTCAAATATCGTGCATAAATTTGAAAATGTAAATATATTGTTTATAGTTAATGCATTAATGTTGTAGAGGTTTAAAGACATTGTAATTTATGTTTATCGAACACTGTTTATTCCACTTTTTTGTGATGGTATAACCCTACCGGTTTCAAGGCTTTTGCCTCATCTTCAGGGGAGCGCAAACAAGATTCTTGAATTCCGCAAACAAGAAGTCTTGTTTGCGCTCCCCTGAACATGCTTTAAGAAGCGACTGAAAAAACTTTTAATTTCTAGTCAGTAAAATAACGTGTTTCATTCCTGATTTTTCTTTTCCTTTCCTCTCCACCATCCTTTCCTTTCCTTTTGATTGACGATATCTCACTTTATATGAAAAATAATGGTTGGGTGATTGTCCGTCTTTGTGGGGTTCGTGGGCATGTTCTCGCGTATATGTTTATAGATTTCGTGGGGATGGATAGTCATTTGAATGATTTATGCGACCACGTAACTTGTTTCATTTACTTTTGTCTGATTGGTTGGAAGAGATTGCCACCTGGCAATAAACCCGCCAGATTGTATTGCAATAAAAGTGTTAAATAAATAAATAAATAAATAAGATGAGGTGAAAGCCTTGAAACCTGTAGGGTTATACCGTCACAAAAAAGTGGAATAAACAGTGTTTGATAAAAATAAATTACAATGTAAATATGTGTTACAATTTTAACTTTTAATAACAATTTCTTTATGGTAAGAATATATTTTATGACCAAATTTGATCATTTTCAAGATAATAATGAGGATTATTCACGATATCCTTGTTTGATTAGTAAACACACATCGAGTGGTTGGTTTTGCCGGTAATTATGATAGTGGACTAAATTATGTATTTTTCGTATTGAGATATTTAAACATTAGCGTTTACGTGTAATAAAAAATATTTTCCTTCACGTTACAAAATATTTAACAAACATCTAACTGTTACAATGTAAATATTTCGTGTAATAATGATTAATAACGAGTATCACGCAAAAATATGTGTTTTTTGATACTTCATATGACTTTCACATGTATTTTCACAGCTATTCAAACATCTGAAAAATGATTTATAACAAAAAATATTTAAATTTTATTCACAAAAGAATGTTATAAACAAAAGTATTCACTTACATTTTGCAATTATAATCGTGTTAACTTAATTTAGTAAAGATTTCTTCTTCTTCCATAACGGTATTTTCTTTTTGTGATGTTTTAAGAGTACAAAAATATTCATGATAATGCGGCGGAATATCCATTATATTGTTATAATTTTCCTTTGTAAATGGTCGGATCCATAAAGTGGAAGTAATTTTTTCGTATATTTTCAGCCATCCTTTTTTAGGTGAAAGATTTAAAACCTGAAATTCTGCACTATTATTTGAATATGTTTTATAAAACATCTGATAAGGGACATCTTTTATAAATCTAATCCACATAATTTTCTATTAATAAATTGATTCTCCCTTAGTATTATCCGATCTCTGCGTAATAGATTCCTCTAGAGATTTTGTTGAAATTCGTGTAACATTCGTTGTACTTTGAACGATTTTTTACAGCACTGAGATATTAGTTTATGATATTTTTCAGACATATAATAAATATGGTTTGATACAAAAATCACGTAGGCACATGCATTTTTCCAGAAAATCAAAGTATAATGAAAAGTAAGGGACTTAGTCCACTGTCAAAATAAACAAACACATAATTATGTATACCGACCAACTTTGCTAAGTCATTAAACGGTGCATTTTTTATATTTTTTTTCTAACTTCTTTTAATCTAAAATAATTACAATATAAAATAAATCATAAAATCAATTTTTGTACTTAGTCCACTCTCATAATAACCGTCACATAACTAAACAAACATTATCTAATTGCACATTAATGGTATATCCGCGATAGTTATAAAGTTCAAGACCATATTGACTGATTTCCCAGGTTAGAGCCCATATAACAATAATTACACAAGCCTACAAAAATATTTTTCTGTCTAGAGTTGGCATAAAATACCTTCATTTATATTTTATTTATAGTTAAGGCATTAACATTGTGGATGTATAAAGGTATTGTAATTTTTTTTGTCAAGCACTGTTTAAACCTTTTTTATCATGTTATAAAACTATCGGTTTCAAGGGTTTCACCTCATCATCAGGGGATTGTGAGGTAAAAACCTTGAAACTGGTAGGGTTATACCGTGATAAAAAAAGGAATAAACAGTGTTTCACAAAAACAAATTACAATATCTTTATTAAAAAAAAACAAATTACAATATCTTATACTGATTTCAAAATTGAAATCCGGTTTTTCCTATCATCTAAGGTATTTTCACAACTTGGAAAAGAAAATAATGAATTATTTATATTTTAGTGTAATAAATCACAAAATATACATCCCATAACGCCATTTTCCTGTCGAGATAGGCAGATAGAACAGAGCGCCACACTTTTCAATCGTGACACGAATCCTTATCCTCTAGAAATTGTTAAATAACAAATTAATAAATATTGTAAAGACAAGAGACTTTCCTAATATATATATATATATATATATATATATATATATATATATATATATATATATATATATATATATATATATATATATATATATATATATATATATATATATATATATATATATATATATATATATATATATATATATATATATATATATATATATATATATATATATATATATATATATATATATATATATACCATCATAATTGTTAAAACAAATTTAATGGATACTGGATATAAAAATCTTTGAATGCAATGTGAACCCATAAAGTTTACATAACGGTGCATAAAGTAGGCACTGACCATAGATGTTTAAGATAAGTTAGATATAACCTGTTAATGTTGAAGCAACTTAACATAGACAACTCTTACCTTGGCCTTCGAAATTATCAATAATTGTTAAGTCTTACTAAACATTCGTCTTCACTTTCCATTTTTAATTATAGAGGTAGACTTGATCGTTGATATTACGAGTATAATCGCGATTTAAATTTTTTTAACCAAATAATAATTAAAATACCAGATTAAAAAGATATCTCCACTTTTTATTTTACCCATAATGGTAGGGGCTCTCAACTGGTTGAGATCGCGGACATATTCGAGATGCGGAAGAAAGTTAACACTCAATCAATTCCTGAATGCAACGTTAATGTTAGCATTGTTTCAATTGCAATAAATGTTATTTCTATTTTATAACACATACCTTCTATTTTTTATTTTATTTTAAATATTTTTTTTTTAAATACGGTATTCTGTCTGATATAAAATAGGTTGTACTTACACCCGTGTATAACATTATGTGTTGTCATACTTAGATTTTAATAGATATAACTTAAGTAATGTTAAACGAGTATTCATTATAAAAAAAAAGTAAAATATTATTTGACAGCTGTCAAAAATAATATTTGACTTTTTTTTAATAAGACATAAAAATTATGATTATAAGAAATAAAATCCCAAAGACAAATAATGCATACATTAAGAAGATATGACCACTGTTCTCAGTAAGATACAGGCAAATACCTAGTTTACTGGAGGAACGACAAATGAAAGGCAACAAACAAACCCATAGTTATTTTTCCATAACAAATGTTTATTTACATTAAATTACCTGTCCTTTTTTCATACATTTTGTGATTATAAAATGTCTTGTCATGCATAAAGAAATAAATAAAATAAATGGTTGAACAGAAAAATATAAATATTAAGACGAGAAAACAGTTTATAATGAGTGAGAATATTTATAATGACACGGTTGATATATTCTCGGTACCGTCTAGCAGTATGAGAAGAATCCTGGCTGATATTATTCCTAACGAATAAGCTAACGCTAGAAGCAGACCCTCTTTGTGTAACAGGAGAAATCCGTGCCAAGTGGATAAAAAAAAAAAAAAATAATAATAAGCTAGATTTCTGTAAAATTCATAAAATTAACACATTGACCGCCTTGTCAGTCACGGGTGACTGACACTGGAATACTCCAATGGGGCGGGGCTATGTCTGTCACCAGTGGCTGACACTGAGTACCTACTTTAACTTGCCATTCAGTGCTGTCAGTCACGAGTTCTGTGTTAAACGTCACTGGGATTGCTTGACGCGGCCCTTCCGCATGTTACCGCAACTTGGCCTCAGAGTTATTTTATGACAAAACTTGTTGGCAGAGAACGTGTTAACACTCAGTTTGTTAAATTCACATATCACTCTTACTCACTTTCTACTGTTGTTATGTACATTAATGAATTTTGGTTATTTATAAAGTTTATATAAAATTTTCTGTCATAAGATTCTGTTCTGAGTTTTGTTTCATTCGTATTCTAAAATGATTCCAGAAAGTATTCATTCCAGAATTAACTCATAATTTCGTTAAAAATAGCCTTATGTAATTTTTTTATTATTTATGTAAGATAAACTTTCTTTTTAAAATATAACAGAGTTTTTTTAGTTATCAAAGTGATACGATGTTTGCGAAAAGACTTGCAAAGCTAAAAGTAAGAGACCATCACGTTAATTACAACAAGCAATCGAGATGAGAGAAGCTGCAGTACGACAACAAGAAGCAGCACAAAGACAAACACAACGTTATATCGAAATAAAAATATTTGCTTGTGCTATTCTTGACCGGTTATTACTACTTAAAAAATATTTAAGATTTCAGTTACTTTGACAAACAAATGATCAGCCAAACTGTCATTCAAACATAGTCCAAAAAGTGACATCGAGCGAACGTTGAATGCTACGACGTTAGCGTGAGAGATGTTGGTCAAGTCGCCGAAGAAATTCAGTCTAGTTTCTATTAATCCTAGTAGGGCCTTATATCATTTTCAATTTAGATAGTTTATCTTGTGTTCTTCTTTCATTTTAAGATAAGTAAGCAAAACGATTACCCAAAAAAATAAGATTTCTACATTTACTTGTTTCGTTATTTAATCATTTGCAGTTAGAGTTTGCGCCCGCGGGGGCTGCATTGAGAATCGCTGCATTATGGAACAAAAACCTAGAGCTATTGGTTTTGTTTTTTTTGTACTCAACAATTTTTTTATGGTTAGATTTATGATCGGCTTTATGGCTCTTTCTTTATGCGATATTAAATGCGGAAGTTGTCTATGGATAAACGTAAAGTTAAAAAAATAGATAAAAAAATGATGAGAAATTTACGCTGCCAATTTTTTCAATGTTACATATATTAGCGATTGTTTGTGTTCTTCCGAATTGTAAGTTAATTTCCGTTTTTTTTTTCAGTTCAATTTCAGAGCTGTTATTAAATTTTTTTTTGACCAAAGTTGAAACATTTTTTATTTGTGCTTTAATACCTCCTGGAGTTTGAGATTCTATTTTAATTTTATAAGTTTTGTATTGTTAATTATTTTAGTTATTCATTGGTAAATTGAAGCATCATATTATCTTGAAAGATAGTATGTATCATAAACTGTTGTTTTTATGGACGACATTGATACATTATTTTATTTAAATTTTAAATAACACTTACAGAAAATTAATCAAGATTTTCACACAAAACATATCATTTATAAATAACACCAATGATTAAAATTCCAATTATAAGTGTTCATTTCATCATGCAATGTTCCGTTATGTCAGTAGGTCAGTGGAATTATTACAAATAACATTTACAACATATGGAACAAATTAAATGCTCATTTCTCGGTCGATTCAGTCACCATCATCCTGAATTCTTAAAGTGTTGAACTAAATACGTCTACATCCGAGTAAGCTAACACATTGTACTCTCGGCACATTCTAACTACTGGGTTATACAATGTGATGTTTCTTCTAAATGAAGTTACACTGAAAGGTTATGGAACACACCTTGGACCGAACATCGTCATTTGGGACTAAATAATACCTTCTTGGACCATACACCGTCATCTTGGACCAAATAATACTTTCTTGGACCGTACACCGTCATCTTGGACCAAATAATACTTTCCTGGACCTTACACCATCATATTGGACAAATAATACTTTCTTGGACCATACACCCTCATCTTGGACCAAATAATACTTTCTTGGACCGTACACCGTCATCTTGGACCAAATAAAACTTACTTGGACCATACACCGTCATCTTGGACCAAAAAATACTTTCTTGAACCATACACCGTCATCTTGGTCCAAATAATATTTTTTGAACCATACACCATCATCTTGGACCAAATAATACTTTCTTGGACCGTACACCGTCATCTTGGACCAAATAATACTTTCTTGGACCGTACACCATCATCTTGGACCAAATAATACTTTCTTGGACCATACACTGTCATCTTGGACCAAATCATTCTTTCTTGGACCAAACACCGTCATCTTGAACCAAATAATACTTTCTTGGACCGTACACCATCATCTTGGACCAAATAATACTTTCTTGGACCATACACCATCATCTTGGACCAAATAATACTTTCTTGGACCGTACACCGTCATCTTGGACCAAATAATACTTTCTTGGGCCATACACCATCATCTTAGACCAATTAATACTTTCTTGGACCGTACACCGTCATCTCGGACCAAATAATTCTTTCTTGGACCGTACACCGTCATCTTGGACCAAATAATACTTTCTTGGGCCATACACCATCATCTTGGACCAATTAATACTTTCTTGGACCGTACACCGTCATCTTGGACCAAATAATACTTTCTTGGACCATACACCGTCATCTTGGACCAAATAATACTTTCTTGGACCGTACACCGTCATCTTGGACCAAATAATACTTTCTTGGACCATACACCGTCATCTTGGACCAAATAATACTTTCTTGGACCATACACCATCATCTTGAAACAAATAATACTTTCTTGGACCATACACCGTCATCTTGGACCAAGTAATACTTTCTTGGACCATACACCGTCATCTTGGACCAAATAATATTTTCTTGGGCCATACACCGTCATCTTGGACCAAATAATACTTTCTTGCACCATACACCGTCATCGTGGACTAAATAATACTTTCTTGGACCATACACCGTCATCTTGGACCAAATAATACTTTCTTGAACCATACACCGTCATCTTGGACAAAGTATACTTTTTTGGACCATACACCGTTATCTTGGACCAAGTAAGACTTTCTTGGACCATACACCGTCATCTTGGACCAAGTAATACTTTCTTGGACCATACACCGTCATCTTGGACCAATTATTACTTTCTTGGACCATACACCGTCATCTTGGACCAAATAATACTTTCTTGGACCATACTTCGTCATCTTCGACCTTCTTGTGTCATACATCGTCATCTTGGATCAAATAATACTTTCTTGGACCATACACCGTCATCTTGGACCAGATAATACTTTATTGGACCATACACCGTCATCTTGGACCAAATAATACTTTCTTGGACCATACACCATCATCTTGAACCAAATAATACTTTCTTGGACCATACACCGTCATCTTGGACCAAGTAATACTTTCTTGGACCATACACCGTCATCTTGGACCAAATAATATTTTTTTGGGCTATACACCGTCATCTTGGACCAAATAATACTTTCTTGCACCATAAACCGTCATCGTGGACTATATAATACTTTCTTGGACCATACACCGTCATCTTGGACCAAATAATACTTTCTTGAACCATACACCGTCATCTTGGACAAAGTATACTTTTTTGGACCATACACCGTTATCTTGGACCAAGTAATACTTTCTTGGACCATACACCGTCATCTTGGACCAAGTAATACTTTCTTGGACCATACACCGTCATCTTGGACCAATTATTACTTTCTTGGACCATACACCGTCATCTTGGACCAAATAATACTTTCTTGGACCATACTTCGTCATCTTCGACCTTCTTGTGTCATACACCGTCATTTTGGATCAAATAATACTTTCTTGGACCATACACCGTCATCTTGGACCAAATAATACTTTCTTGGACCATACACCGTCATCTTGGACTATACACCATCATCTTGAACCAAATAATACTTTCTTGGACCATACACCGTCATCTTGGACCAAGTAATACTTTTTTGGACCATACACCGTCATCTTGGACCAAATAATATTTTCTTGGGCCATACACCGTCATCTTGCACCAAATAATACTTTCTTGCACCATACACCGTCATCGTGGACTAAATAATACTTTCTTGGACCATACACCGTCATCTTGGACCAAATAATACTTTCTTGAACCATACACCGTCATCTTGGACAAATTATACTTTTTTGGACCATACACCGTCATCTTGGACCAAGTAATACTTTCTTGGACCATACACCGTCATCTTGGACCAAATAATATTTTTTTGGGCTATACACCGTCATCTTGGACCAAATAATACTTTCTTGCACCATAAACCGTCATCGTGGACTAAATAATACTTTCTTGGACCATACACCGTCATCTTGGACCAAATAATACTTTCTTGAACCATACACCGTCATCTTGGACAAAGTATACTTTTTTGGACCATACACCGTTATCTTGGACCAAGTAATACTTTCTTGGACCATACACCGTCATCTTGGACCAAGTAATACTTTCTTGGACCATACACCGTCATCTTGGACCAAATAATACTTTCTTGGACCATACTTCGTCATCTTCGACCTTCTTGTGTCATACACCGTCATTTTGGATCAAATAATACTTTCTTGGACCATACACCGTCATCTTGGACCAAATAATACTTTCTTGGACCATATACCGTCATCTTGGACCATACACCATCATCTTGAACCAAATAATACTTTCTTGGACCATACACCGTCATCTTGGACCAAGTAATACTTTTTTGGACCATACACCGTCATCTTGGACCAAATAATATTTTCTTGGGCCATACACCGTCATCTTGCACCAAATAATACTTTCTTGCACCATACACCGTCATCGTGGACTAAATAATACTTTCTTGGACCATACACCGTCATCTTGGACCAAATAATACTTTCTTGAACCATACACCGTCATCTTGGACAAAGTATACTTTTTTGGACCATACACCGTTATCTTGGACCAAGTAATACTTTCTTGGACCATACACCGTCATCTTGGACCAAATAATACTTTCTTGGACCATACTTCGTCATCTTCGACCTTCTTGTGTCATACATCGTCATCTTGGATCAAATAATACTTTCTTGGACCATACACCGTCATCTTGGACCAAATAATACTTTCTTGGACCATACACCGTCATCTTGGACCAAATAATATTTTCTTGGGCCATACACCGTCATCTTGGACCAAATAATACTTTCTTGCACCATACACCGTCATCGTGGACTAAATAATACTTTCCTGGACCATACACCGTCATCTTGGACCAAATAATACTTTCTTGAACCATACACCGTCATCTTGGACAAAGTATACTTTTTTGAACCATACACCGTTATCTTGGACCAAGTAATACTTTCTTGGACCATACACCGTCATCTTGGACCAAGTAATACTTTCTTGGACCATACACCGTCATCTTGGACCAATTATTACTTTCTTGGACCATACACCGTCATCTTGGACCAAATAATACTTTCTTGGACCATACTTCGTCATCTTCGACCTTCTTGTGTCATACATCGTCATTTTGGATCAAATAATACTTTCTTGGACCATACACCGTCATCTTGGACCAAATAATATTTTCTTGGACCATACACCGTCATCTTGGACCATACACCATCATCTTGAACCAAATAATACTTTCTTGGACCATACACCGTCATCTTGGACCAAGTAATACTTTTTTGGACCATACACCGTCATCTTGGACCAAATAATATTTTCTTGGGCCATACACCGTCATCTTGGACCAAATAATACTTTCTTGGACCGTACACCATCATCTTGGACCAAATAATACTTTCTTGGACCATACACTGTCATCTTGGACCAAATCATTCTTTCTTGGACCAAACACCGTCATCTTGAACCAAATAATACTTTCTTGGACCGTACACCATCATCTTGGACCAAATAATACTTTCTTGGACCATACACCATCATCTTGGACCAAATAATACTTTCTTGGACCGTACACCGTCATCTTGGACCAAATAATACTTTCTTGGGCCATACACCATCATCTTGGACCAATTAATACTTTCTTGGACCGTACACCGTCATCTCGGACCAAATAATTCTTTCTTGGACCATACACCGTCATCTTGGACCAAATAATACTTTCTTGGGCCATACACCATCATCTTGGACCAATTAATACTTTCTTGGACCGTACACCGTCATCTTGGACCAAATAATACTTTCTTGGACCATACACCGTCATCTTGGACCAAATAATACTTTCTTGGACCGTACACCGTCATCTTGGACCAAATAATACTTTCTTGGACCATACACCGTCATCTTGGACCAAATAATACTTTCTTGGACCATACACCATCATCTTGAAACAAATAATACTTTCTTGGACCATACACCGTCATCTTGGACCAAGTAATACTTTCTTGGACCATACACCGTCATCTTGGACCAAATAATATTTTCTTGGACCATACACCGTCATCTTGGACCAAATAATACTTTCTTGAACCATACACCGTCATCTTGGACAAAGTATACTTTTTTGGACCATACACCGTTATCTTGGACCAAGTAAGATTTTCTTGGACCATACACCGTCATCTTGGACCAAGTAATACTTTCTTGGACCATACACCGTCATCTTGGACCAATTATTACTTTCTTGGACCATACACCGTCATCTTGGACCAAATAATACTTTCTTGGACCATACTTCGTCATCTTCGACCTTCTTGTGTCATACATCGTCATCTTGGATCAAATAATACTTTCTTGGACCATACACCGTCATCTTGGACCAGATAATACTTTATTGGACCATACACCGTCATCTTGGACCAAATAATACTTTCTTGGACCATACACCATCATCTTGAACCAAATAATACTTTCTTGGACCATACACCGTCATCTTGGACCGAGTAATACTTTCTTGGACCATACACCGTCATCTTGGACCAAATAATATTTTTTTGGGCTATACACCGTCATCTTGGACCAAATAATACTTTCTTGCACCATAAACCGTCATCGTGGACTATATAATACTTTCTTGGACCATACACCGTCATCTTGGACCAAATAATACTTTCTTGAACCATACACCGTCATCTTGGACAAAGTATACTTTTTTGGACCATACACCGTTATCTTGGACCAAGTAATACTTTCTTGGACCATACACCGTCATCTTGGACCAAGTAATACTTTCTTGGACCATACACCGTCATCTTGGACCAATTATTACTTTCTTGGACCATACACCGTCATCTTGGACCAAATAATACTTTCTTGGACCATACTTCGTCATCTTCGACCTTCTTGTGTCATACACCGTCATTTAGGATCAAATAATACTTTCTTGGACCATACACCGTCATCTTGGACCAAATAATACTTTCTTGGACCATACACCGTCATCTTGGACTATACACCATCATCTTGAACCAAATAATACTTTCTTGGACCATACACCGTCATCTTGGACCAAGTAATACTTTTTTGGACCATACACCGTCATCTTGGACTAAATAATATTTTCTTGGGCCATACACCGTCATCTTGCACCAAATAATACTTTCTTGCACCATACACCGTCATCGTGGACTAAATAATACTTTCTTGGACCATACACCGTCATCTTGGACCAAATAATACTTTCTTGAACCATACACCGTCATCTTGGACAAAGTATACTTTTTTGGACCATACACCGTCATCTTGGACCAAGTTATACTTTCTTGGACCATACACCGTCATCTTGGACCAAATAATATTTTTTTGGGCTATACACCGTCATCTTGGACCAAATAATACTTTCTTGCACCATAAACCGTCATCGTGGACTAAATAATACTTTCTTGGACCATACACCGTCATCTTGGACCAAATAATACTTTCTTGAACCATACACCGTCATCTTGGACAAAGTATACTTTTTTGGACCATACACCGTTATCTTGGACCAAGTAATACTTTCTTGGACCATACACCGTCATCTTGGACCAAGTAATACTTTCTTGGACCATACACCGTCATCTTGGACCAATTATTACTTTCTTGGACCATACACCGTCATCTTGGACCAAATAATACTTTCTTGGACCATACTTCGTCATCTTCGACCTTCTTGTGTCATACACCGTCATTTTGGATCAAATAATACTTTCTTGGACCATACACCGTCATCTTGGACCAAATAATACTTTCTTGGACCATACACCGTCATCTTGGACCATACACCATCATCTTGAACCAAATAATACTTTCTTGGACCATACACCGTCATCTTGGACCAAGTAATACTTTTTTGGACCATACACCGTCATCTTGGACCAAATAATATTTTCTTGGGCCATACACCGTCATCTTGCACCAAATAATACTTTCTTGCACCATACACCGTCATCGTGGACTAAATAATACTTTCTTGGACCATACACCGTCATCTTGGACCAAATAATATTTTTTTGGGCTATACACCGTCATCTTGGACCAAATAATACTTTCTTGCACCATAAACCGTCATCGTGGACTAAATAATACTTTCTTGGACCATACACCGTCATCTTGGACCAAATAATACTTTCTTGAACCATACACCGTCATCTTGGACAAAGTATACTTTTTTGGACCATACACCGTTATCTTGGACCAAGTAATACTTTCTTGGACCATACACCGTCATCTTGGACCAAGTAATACTTTCTTGGACCATACACCGTCATCTTGGACCAATTATTACTTTCTTGGACCATACACCGTCATCTTGGACCAAATAATACTTTCTTGGACCATACTTCGTCATCTTCGACCTTCTTGTGTCATACATCGTCATCTTGGATCAAATAATACTTTCTTGGACCATACACCGTCATCTTGGACCAGATAATACTTTATTGGACCATACACCGTCATCTTGGACCAAATAATACTTTCTTGGACCATACACCATCATCTTGAACCAAATAATACTTTCTTGGACCATACACCGTCATCTTGGACCAAGTAATACTTTCTTGGACCATACACCGTCATCTTGGACCAAATAATATTTTTTTTTGGCTTTACACCGTCATCTTGGACCAAATAATACTTTCTTGCACCATAAACCGTCATCGTGGACTATATAATACTTTCTTGGACCATACACCGTCATCTTGGACCAAATAATACTTTCTTGAACCATACACCGTCATCTTGGACAAAGTATACTTTTTTGGACCATACACCGTTATCTTGGACCAAGTAATACTTTCTTGGACCATACACCGTCATCTTGGACCAAGTAATACTTTCTTGGACCATACACCGTCATCTTGGACCAATTATTACTTTCTTGGACCATACACCGTCATCTTGGACCAAATAATACTTTCTTGGACCATACTTCGTCATCTTCGACCTTCTTGTGTCATACACCGTCATTTAGGATCAAATAATACTTTCTTGGACCATACACCGTCATCTTGGACCAAATAATACTTTCTTGGACCATACACCGTCATCTTGGACTATACACCATCATCTTGAACCAAATAATACTTTCTTGGACCATACACCGTCATCTTGGACCAAGTAATACTTTTTTGGACCATACACCGTCATCTTGGACTAAATAATATTTTCTTGGGCCATACACCGTCATCTTGCACCAAATAATACTTTCTTGCACCATACACCGTCATCGTGGACTAAATAATACTTTCTTGGACCATACACCGTCATCTTGGACCAAATAATACTTTCTTGAACCATACACCGTCATCTTGGACAAAGTATACTTTTTTGGGCCATACACCGTCATCTTGGACCAAGTTATACTTTCTTGGACCATACACCGTCATCTTGGACCAAATAATATTTTTTTGGGCTATACACCGTCATCTTGGACCAAATAATACTTTCTTGCACCATAAACCGTCATCGTGGACTAAATAATACTTTCTTGGACCATACACCGTCATCTTGGACCAAATAATACTTTCTTGAACCATACACCGTCATCTTGGACAAAGTATACTTTTTTGGACCATACACCGTTATCTTGGACCAAGTAATACTTTCTTGGACCATACACCGTCATCTTGGACCAAGTAATACTTTCTTGGACCATACACCGTCATCTTGGACCAATTATTACTTTCTTGGACCATACACCGTCATCTTGGACCAAATAATACTTTCTTGGACCATACTTCGTCATCTTCGACCTTCTTGTGTCATACACCGTCATTTTGGATCAAATAATACTTTCTTGGACCATACACCGTCATCTTGGACCAAATAATACTTTCTTGGACCATACACCGTCATCTTGGACCATACACCATCATCTTGAACCAAACAATACTTTCTTGGACCATACACCGTCATCTTGGACCAAGTAATACTTTTTTGGACCATACACCGTCATCTTGGACCAAATAATATTTTCTTGGGCCATACACCGTCATCTTGCACCAAATAATACTTTCTTGCACCATACACCGTCATCGTGGACTAAATAATACTTTCTTGGACCA
The DNA here is from genome assembly GCA_949825065.1 of Odontocerum albicorne. Classification (NCBI taxonomy): domain Eukaryota; kingdom Metazoa; phylum Arthropoda; class Insecta; order Trichoptera; family Odontoceridae; genus Odontocerum; species Odontocerum albicorne. Next base: position 16,826,405 of record OX463862.1, read on the forward strand.
TACACCGTCATCTTGGACCAAATAATACTTTCTTGAACCATACACCGTCATCTTGGACAAAGTATACTTTTTTGGACCATACACCGTTATCTTGGACCAAGTAATACTTTCTTGGACCATACACCGTCATCTTGGACCAAATAATACTTTCTTGGACCATACTTCGTCATCTTCGACCTTCTTGTGTCATACATCGTCATCTTGGATCAAATAATACTTTCTTGGACCATACACCGTCATCTTGGACCAAATAATACTTTCTTGGACCGTACACCGTCATCTTGGACCAAATAATATTTTCTTGGGCCATACACCGTCATCTTGGACCAAATAATACTTTCTTGCACCATACACCGTCATCGTGGACTAAATAATACTTTCCTGGACCATACACCGTCATCTTGGACCAAATAATACTTTCTTGAACCATACACCGTCATCTTGGACAAAGTATACTTTTTTGGACCATACACCGTTATCTTGGACCAAGTAATACTTTCTTGGACCATACACCGTCATCTTGGACCAAGTAATACTTTCTTGGACCATACACCGTCATCTTGGACCAATTATTACTTTCTTGGACCATACACCGTCATCTTGGACCAAATAATACTTTCTTGGACCATACTTCGTCATCTTCGACCTACTTGTGTCATACATCGTCATTTTGGATCAAATAATACTTTCTTGGACCATACACCGTCATCTTGGACCAAATAATATTTTCTTGGACCATACACCGTCATCTTGGACCATACACCATCATCTTGAACCAAATAATACTTTCTTGGACCATACACCGTCATCTTGGACCAAGTAATACTTTTTTGGACCATACACCATCATCTTGGACCAAATAATATTTTCTTGGGCCATACACCGTCATCTTGGACCAAATAATACTTTCTTGCACCATACACCGTCATTGTGGACTAAATAATACTTTCTTGGACCATACACCGTCATCTTGGACCAAATAATACTTTCTTGAACCATACACCGTCATCTTGGACAAAGTATACTTTTTTGGACCATACACCGTTATCTTGGACCAAGTAATACTTTCTTGGACCATACACCGTCATCTTGGACCAAATAATACTTTCTTGGACCATACACCGTCATCTTGGACCAAATAATACTTTCTTGGACCATACACCGTCATCTTGGACCAAATAATACTTTCTTGGACCATACACCGTCATCTTGGACCAAATAATACTTTCTTGGTTCATACTTCGTCATCTTCGACCAAAGAATACCTTCTTGTGTCATACATGGTCATCTTGGATCAAATAGTGCCTCCTTGGACTATACATCGTCAAGTGTACGGTGAAGATGCTATGAATGAAAGGATAGCTCGTCGATGGTTTTTGCTTTTCAATGACGGTAATTTCGACTTGAAAGACATGGAGCGTTCCGGACGACTAGTGGACTTCGATGAAGACCGCTTAAACCATATTATTCATGAAGATCTCCTTCAAACATTTTTCATCACCATTTTTTTTCCATCACTATTTTCAAACTATTTTTCACAACTTATGTTAACACCCAATAGAAGCCGATGTTACTTCTATATCTAGTGATAGGTTACTTCTACATGTAGTCGACGTTACTTCTATATGTAGCTATACTATAACTCTTGGTATTTAATTTTAACTATGTGTTATGTAAAGGACACTTAAGTGTCGTTTATTGTGTTAATAAATAAATAAATATAAGTATATGAGATGGTCACATGTCCGCTTTTCCTCTATAATTAATAATCTACTATTATGATACTCATGACAAAATACGTGTATATATAATCGTCCCAATGATTATAAATTGAGTAATATTATAAAAATTGAATATATTTAATATCAGTTACATAAAGTAGTTATGAATTTTGAAAGTAAAATTAGAGAAATCTCGACAAAGAAGGATCAAGAGGTTGTTTTTTTGTGAAAAGAGATTTTAGTTATTTTACAATCAAAACGTATGTTTATTGAAGAAAAAGATTTATACTCGTACAAATACGTATTACATGTGACACTGATTAAGTCTTCGATGACGACCTCCGTGGCTTAGTTGTTAAAACGCTTGACTTTCATCCGAGGATTTCGGGTTTGATTTCCGATGGAATCCGAAAAAAAAAAAAATTCAATTCAAAACCGTACAAATATGAGTGAAATATAAAGTAGTTTAAGACCGAGGAAATAATAGTTGGATCAAGTGAATAAAAAGTAACAAGAAATAAATTTAAAAACTCAAATAAACCGTAGGTTTCGAATGAGAATTTATATGTATGTAGAAGGGGCTAAAGATGTGTCGCGGTAGAAAATTTTGGCGCTTTGTTCTCTCTACATACCTCGGTAGGGAAAAAGTCAGTATGGTATGTAAATACATTTATATTTATCAATTAATAACTTTTTTTTCCACTAACTACATTAGTCCTCGCAACACGAGTTTTTACCTCCTATCCCAAGGCTTTCTTCGGGCTCACTATGTTTGAAGAGATCTTGGGATACGAGGTAGAAACACGTGTAGCAGAGACTAATGTCATTAGTGGAATAACATAGTAATTATTGTTATATATTCTAATACTGAGTTCCACAAAGTTAAAGTCGAAACCTTTGATAAAGTATTTTGTATGTTCAAGTCTTGTAAAAAAGAGTTCATCTGGTACTCGTAACATTATTTATATGCGCTAAACGTGTGCGAGTGTTGTTGGCTCTTAATATGTAGTGATGCTGTAGTGATGCCAACACTTGGCATTTCTGTAGTTACTCTCGTGGTTTTAAGCCCGAATGCTTGATTAATAGGGCCGAAGACAATGTTGTCTCCCGGCCAAGCTCCTCAATATATTTGAATGACTTATTCGGAAAAGTTCAACTATACAAATTAATAAAAGTCTTTGTGGCTGTTTTGTGACAAAAAAGAGTATTTTTATCTGAAAATCACCAGATATTCTTCCTCACGCAAGTCCATAGACAGATTTCAGTAAAAAAAGAAGAGGAACTCAGAAAGCTCTGATGACAAACATTGACTTGTTGGTGTTGCTATTTTAATAAAAACTGTGCAACGTTATATTGATACAAATAATTTTCTATGTGGATCATCAAACGTCATATTGGACAAAAATGTGACCCCTTTAGATGATACAACATTTTAGAATGATTTGATTTTCTGGGACCACGTAACGTCATCTTGTATAAAAAAGCTACACTCCTTGTATCATACAACGTCACCTTGGATCAAATAGTGCTTCATTGGACCACATTTCATCATCTTAGATTAAAGAGTGCCTCCATGAACTATACATCGTCATTTTGGACTAAAGTGTGCCTCCCATTTGATCAAAAATCGTCATCTTGAACCCAAGAGTGCTTGCTTGATCCATACATCGTCATTTTGAACTAAAAAGTGGCTTCTTGAACCATACATTGTTATCTTGTACCAAGAATTACCTCCTTGGGTCAAACATCGTTATTTTGAACCAAGAAGTACATTTTTGTATCATACATCGCCAGTTGGATCAAAGAGTCCCTCATTGAACCATACATCGTCATCTTAAACCAATAAGTATCTCCTTGGGCCATACATCACCATCTTGAACCATAAAGTGCCTCCTTGGACCATAGATCGTCATCTTGTACCAAATAATGCCTCCACGGACTATACAATATCATATTGAACCAAAGAGTGCCTCCTTGGATCATACATCGTCATCTTGGACCTGAGTGTATCATATTTACAACTACCATCGTCGTCTTGGACCTACGTAGATCATATCGTCATGAATTTAAACCAGTTTTTTTATATCAATGCATTATTTTAATGTTTGGTGTACTTGCACTATAATTTTTTTCTGTTTTGTATATACGAGTATGTGCATAAATATGTTATACAGGTAACCTCCGTTCATCGCGACCCCGGTGAGTGCGGATTCGTTATAACGCGGTATTTTAAACACCACTTGTCCGGCTTCGACTCATTCCAGGAATCGTCATAATGTGTAGTTGCACGAGTGAGGAATTTTTTTTTTCGTTCACTCACATAATACACATGTACATATATACGTAAATTCACGAGCGCGAGTGAGACAAAATATGTAGCTATCAGAAACATCGACGAAACGTGGAATGAAGTAACCCAATATTGTATGAAGAGCGTTTGGAAAAGGTTGTTCAGAGAAATTGATGATCAAATGAATTACGAAAACGATATTCAAAATATCGTCGAAGATATTAAGTGTTAAAATAATGGAAAAGGCCCTTTCTTTTCACAATCAGTGCATGCAGTTGTTAGAAGAAAATGAGGAAGATTATGAGCGAGTGAGTGCTAGCTGTAAAGCGTGGTTGTAATGGATTATTTGACGGTTATAGACAAATTTTACACAATAAACGTAGATAGGCCAAACAAGGAAATCTAGATTCTTTTTTGCAAAGTGGAAAAAATAAATAAATAATGAATTATATTTTATATGACATTGTTATTTAATGTTTATTTTAAAAATAAAATGTTTTTTAGAATCTAAATACGATTTTTTTTAAATCCCCCGTTGATCGCGGAATTTCGCTATCGCGGCAATGCCCGGAACGTATCTCCCGCGATCAACGGGGGGTTACCTGTATTCTATTTTCATTGTGTGTCCAAATTTTGATGTTTTTCACTTTTGTTGTTATTTTTTTTGTTATATGATGCCTTTGATGTTCGTTTGATTGCTATGTTCATTTTGGTTTAGTTTTGTTTGTTGTATAATTTTTATAATAAAAAAATGTCTTTTGTAAATAATAAAACGTCATATTTGTTTAAAAACGGTTCCTTTTGGAAATTTTTGTCTTATTACGTCTAAGTGCGTCCCCATTGGACGATACAAAGACACCTTGTATCAAGAATCCCCCTTCTTGGCTCCTACAAAGTTATCTAGCATCAATGGACCTTCTACCCCAACTACGTAACTTTAGCTTAGACCAAAAGGCGTCTTCCTTTGTTAATGTAACTGACAACGCGAACATATATGTATAAAATCGTTTGCAATAGTATAAGCATATATTTAATTTTCTTTTTAATTGGACATTAGTTTTCTCTCTTTCATAATTCTAGAATTGTCTCCTTTTTTATTTATATCTCGTTTTTATAATCGTTTTTTACTACTTCACGTCTAAGTGCGATTTTTCACTCGTCTAGATTAAGGTACGTACGAGTATAATCCGTATAAAGTACTTAAGAAACTATTTTGTAATAAACCATAAATAAAATAAAAAAAGAAATTGTTTAAAAGTCATAAAATGTTGATTAACTATGATATAAATTTAAAATGCAGTTAGCGCGGGTAGTGTTATATTGTAAGAATACCCATTTATGATAATTATTTATACATTAATTTCTATCGACCACAGTCTTTACATTGAAATCAAATTTCATTACAAAAAAAAAAACAAAATTCTAATGAAAACAGCAATCAAACAAACCTCGAAATACACCTTAAAAAATAAAAAACAACATTAAAACACGTATCATTATTCAAGATATCTTTTAACACCCATCCCAGAACAAACCTTACCCGACTTCACGCCGAACAGCGAGAAGAAACCCTACAATACCACATCCTCGCTTGGACCGTGAAGTTCTATAAAAGTCAACAAAATCACAGCAATCCCTTAGTCGCTGCCCTGGGGGCTTACGAGAGTAAATCCGACCTACACTTCCGTTATAAGCACAGGCTCCCGAACCATTATCTGTTGCCTGACTAGTCCACCTACAGTATTAGCTGGGACGACCAAGGTCTGAGTGAATGTGATGGAATACAAGTAGCCTGAACGAGTGGACTTGTTTTTGCTAAATAATTAGTGTAAGAATTGTTATCTAGTTTTAAGTAGTATGTAGGTGTTAATTATTTCTAAGATCTCACATATTAAGATTGAATAAATAAAATAAAATGATATGTAGGAAAATAAGATTAAGTAAGTGCATAAATGATAACATATAATTAAGATTAGTTAAGTAATACATTTGTATATAGGTATAGCCTTGACAAATGTTTGTACAATAATTTACTTTGTTGAATAAAAAAACATATTAATCTGTGTAGCTTATGAATGAGCATCGTGACTCCCATGATAGCCTCAGATGACTCCTCTCCGTCCTTCCCTGCACTTCGCGACTCGAAGGGCTGTTGTCAAGGGTAGTTCAGTTGCGTATCTTACTTGATCAGTTCAACGGATTGGGATTATCCTCTTGTGCGTCGTCTTTCCATCCCTCCAGTAACGACAAACCTCTCGAAACTGTCTTTGGCCACGAGCAATGTGTCCAAAAAATCGGAGGACTCGTCAAAGGCATATTGTCGACAATCTGTCTGTGATTCTTAGTTCTTCGAGAATGGAGGCGTTAGTTCGCCTTGCTGACTATGGAATCCGTAACTTCCTTCTCCAGCACCACATTTCAAATGCATCTATTCTACGTCTCTCACTTGCACTGAATTTCTGCGCTATACATAAATACTTGGTGTTGGCAGGAGGCGTTGGAGATCTTTTTCGGGTTGCCGGGGACTAGGATGTCTACTCTCAAGTGATATTCAACGTTGGCGGGACCTGACATGACACTGAGAAGAAGAAGAAGATACATGAATATTACGAAGACGAGATACTTAACTAGGCGCATTTCCTCGTGATGGAGATAGTATTATTCTACCTTTTTCAGCTTTGACACGTTTTTTTTACACATAATCAAAACGAAAAATCATTTATCTACAAAACAGAAAAAAACGTATGACACAAATACATAAAAAAATACAACGCTTTTTTAATTAAATACTGCTTTCAATTTATAGCGATTAATTGAAAATAAACATAAACGTGGCTTAAATATGTCGAAAGGGAATGTATGTGAAATGATGTATGCTGATGATATGGCAGTGTTACCGGAGAACGAAAATGAATTTCAGGTCAATGATAAGACCTGATAAGACGAAATGTCAATGATAAGACCTGATAATTGATGGTACTAAATCCAATGTCATGGTAACCGAAAAGGGTAATAAGAAAATTTATTGCGACATTCGGAAAGACAGACGACAAATATATATTGGGCAAATGAAGGTGACAGGCGTGGTAGAGGAAGGTCAACGAAAGTATGGTTGGATCAAGTTAATTATATTCTGGAAGAAGGAAAAGCAACAAATAAGAAAAATCGTAGGAGATGTATGAGAAGGTGTATGGATTTAGAAGAGGCGAAAAATGTGTGTCGAGATAGGAAAATCTGGCGTTTTGGCCAGCAAAAAAAATTGATGTTTGTGAGTGAAACGTGGTCGTGGAAAAAATCGAATGAAGCCGAATCATAGCTGTAGAAATGTATGAATTGAGAACAATACATGGAGTGATGATGTATACCATAATACGGAATGAAGTAATTAGGGATGAATGTGAACTTAAAGCTGACGTGTTGACCAAGATGATGAAAACCACGTTAAGATGGTTTGGCCATGTGAAACGAATGAATGAAGAAAAATTAACAAAACAGAAATATAGTGCAAATGTTATTGGAACGCATGAAAAGGAAAGAGCAAGGAAAGTGTGGTTGGACCAAGTAAATTATATTTTGAAAGAAGGAAAGTTAGAAGTAAGAGAAATTGTAGGAGCTATAGTATAAATTCATTTAATATTTTAAAGCTAAAATACACACTGAAGGAACGGCTCCTTTCTTAGGACATTGCTGAATCTGCGATAACATTGTTGCACATTGAGAATCAAATAATAGCGATGGTCTTATTTTCTTTTGATCCATGAGTTGTTGTGTGCAGAATTCTTAGTATTTGCACATTGTATACCAATTTGATTGTAGTTATTGTTTGTGGTGTCTTACAATTGTTTTTTTTTAAATTTTGTTCCTTAAACTATAAAAACGCTTATCCAATTTATACCTAAATTGCTTTTTATGTTTTGTTAAGTGATAAGAATATTTAATTGACACATGTGATAAGCTGGTTATTTTAAAACAGGAACTCCTAGTTAGTCAGTCAGCAGGTCTACGGTATCTCAATATAGTAAATAAGCATGATGGGAGAAGGGAACAAAATTTTATGATTATTGAAATGTATGCCTTTAAAAAATGCCTATAAAACTGAAAGGAAAGGTATACCAGACTATCGTTAGACCCGCAATTATGTATGGCTCAGAATGCTGGACTATGCACAGCTCCTACTCTAGGCAACTTGAAACAGCAGAAATGCGAATGCTTAGGTGGTCGGCAGGAGTATCATTGAAAGATAAAATTAAGAGCTCACGCATTCGTGGTAGCCTGGGGGTCACTGGCATAAATAGTAAGCGGGAAGAGCGACAGCTGAGATGGTACGGGCACATACGACGGAGACCATCAGACCACAATGTAAATCAGGCAATGCCTGTGGATCTTCCTCGACAGCCGTCCAGAGGAAGACTAAAGAACTCCTGGATGACTCAATGCTCCAAAATCCTGCAGAGAAACGACCTAGATGAAAGCGACACCCAGAACCGAAGAATATATAGCCTGAGTCCGAGAAGAGCCGACCCCAACCGCTTACCTAGGCAATGAGTTGGGACAGTGAAAAAAAGAAGAAGAAGATTGAAATGTATGCCTTTAAATTCCTGCTATGTTATTATTATATCTTTTCTTGTCATGTAAAATAAATAAATTTCAAAAATCAAAACAAAAAAAAAATAGAAAGCTATCGCATCGTCGAAGAGACTTTACATGCCGATGTTTCCATTTGATATTTTTCCTTACAAATATATGATCATGTCATCAAGATGACTATCCAGATACATTTTTGTCTCTTCCTTTTGCGTTCATAAATTTCGTTATGCACAATCTTTAATATTCGTGTTCCTCGCTTAATATTTTTACCTGACCCAATTCAAGCTACGTCAAATGCGACTAAAGCAATTAAATCACAAACCTTTTTCTCTGACAACTTTTATGTAGAGCGTACAAACTTCTCAAAGCGAAATGAGCTCCGTGGTCTAATTGATAAGACGCCTGTCTGGAGGTTATGAGTTCGAACCCAATTTATATAAAAGGGCTCCAGTCTGGTTTTCACCTAAACCCATGTTACATGCTTTTGAGTTGGTTAATATATATTGTCACATGGATATCGCTAGGTTATACTATAAACAATGAAGATTTATCTTTTTTTCGTACATTGCCAAACACGCATCTTTACTGCATCAATCTGCTGCGTATCCTTATTCTACCTTCTATTATGCATGCAATACAGTAGCGGAAGACAAACGTGTGGCAATAAAGTCTGGTTAAAATAACATATTAAAATTCCTTCCTTTTTTATATACCTGCATAGTAAAGTAATGGATGAAATGGGCTCATTCAATTTTATTTCTTGTTTCCTTTGTGAACGAGTAAATTAAAAATATCTCAAAGTAAAGTTTCCACAAAACCGTAGACGATATAATATTACATAAAATTATGTCAAATCTAGTTCACATTATAAACGGTGGGATAACTCGTGTAGTGAGAATGAAACATCTTCAACCCAGGTCTGGGCCATGGCAACTTTTTTGCACAGTGTGCGGTAAACACTGGCCACCAAGTTAGGGGAATTTACTAGTATTTGAAGTTCTTAATAAGATTTAAAAAAAATAAAGTTGTCTGTGTTAGGTTGCATTATTATTTGGTTGTGATCAAACCGCAGGCTTGTTTGAAATCCATCGTTAGTTAGCTTAAGACGACGATGGTATCCAAAAAAAGTCTGGTAATGTTTGTCTGGTTTTATACTTGCACGCTAGATGTGTATTACTATTGTTGCGTCTTCACGTGCGATATAGTTGGATTACGTTGAAGCGCTCTTGAGGAGAGTTGGTTTTCTAAACAACGCTGTATAAAATTGTCATTTGAATTGCATTTAAAAAGCGACTGAAAAAAACTCTTATTTTGAAGTTATTAATGTAACGTGTTTCATTCCCGATTTTCCTTTCGTCTCTACCATCCGTTCCTTTTTCCCTTGATTGATGATACAAGTATCTTACTTTAATTTTTTTATGTGTATGATTATTGAATTTTGTACAGGGGAATAATAATTTGAACATTTTTTACGACTATGTTGTAACTTCCCTTGTCTGGTTGGACACAAGAATGTAAAAATCTGTATTTACATCCTTACGTCCCTCTTAGGGTGATATGAGAGAACATATATCCACGTCTTTCCATCCATGCATTCATCACCTGCATTTTCCTATTACATAAATATTTGGATAATTTTTACAACCATGTAACTTCCTTTATTTTCTTTTATCAGATTGGTTGGAAGAGATTCCCACTTGCCAATTAGCTGACAAGATCGTTTTATATTGAAGTGGTAAATAAGTAAATAAATAATTATAAGGCTAGATTGTACCGTATATCAATAACTACGAGTATATAAATATCCGAGGTTCAATTTAAAAGGGACATCCCGCATTTGCCAAGTTAGTTGATGCAAGGCGGCAGTAAGTTTCGTAGGCCCTGTTCTAAGTTGGTGTTCATTCACACCTTTCTTCCGGCTAACGCAATATACCAATAATGTAACAATAAATTTTTGGCGATAATCCGGTTGCAATCTCACCAATTGTTTCTGGTCTCTCATTACGCGCGGATAAATCTAGATAATCTTTTCACACAGCACAGACGGCAGCCATTTAAAAATATTTTTTTAAAATTCTTCTATACTGCGAAAAACGAGATCCATTGTAAACTGTCACTTTCAATTTTCAATTATTTGGTGCTGCCAGTGTTTTGAAATTTGTATTAAATAAGTCTTATTGTGTATGGCTCGAAAATAATGCATATTTATAAATCTCCGCCAGTCAATTTTGTACATTGTCCGTGGTCAGTATATTTGTGACAAATTTCACACTTCTTTGTCAACGCGTTTCTTTATATTTAAAAAAATGCATTTCATTACAATTACAATAAAAGATTTGAGTGTGTTGAAAAATGCTACTATTCGGGTAGTTGTTTTTGGATGATGGAAAAGTAGAAAGAGGTATTGAACTGCGAATTGCAACTGGAAAATGATCGTGTTGTATACGAGGCGTTGGCCGTGTGTGGTCTTGCATTGTCGTGCAGCAGGCAGACTCCCTTTGTCAGCATGTCTCTCCTCTTGTTCTGAATCGCCCCCCGCAATTTTTTTAGGGTCTCACGGTATCTTGCAGAGTTGATGGTCTCCCCTTGAGGCATATATTCAATTAAAATTATGCCTTGACAGTCCCAAAACACGGATGCCATGATTTTCTTGGCTGAAATTGTGGTTTTGAACTTTTTGGCGGAGGGTATCTAGGTGTGACGCCACTGTTGAGACTGCCTTTTGGTTTCAGGCGTGTAGTGTGCAACCCAAGTTTCATTTCCAGTAACGATGGAGCGGAGAAATTCATCTCCATGGAGTTTGCAGCGCCTCAAAAACTTTTGCCTTTTTACAAAATTTCGCACTTGGCGGAAGATTGGTTTGACATTTTTCACGAAACGTGTTGTCGCGTCGACACTTCTCAACGTACTGACCTCGAACCGGTCTCGTTGTGGAGGGGAAGAGTCAGGCTACACGGAAGTGTAGCCAACATGTCGAAAATAAAATCCATCCGGTCGTGAGAGCCTCAGTACACTTACTTTCTGGATACGCCTCGTATTTTCAGTTTAGCGTTCCGGGACAATACCGTATAACTCGATTTGTGATGTGTTTCGATTGTCTGGCTATGTAGGGTGAAAAAAAGCAATAATGTATTACATGACTTAGTATGTGAGACACCTGTCTTGAACATGGCAATGCACCCGCTAGGTTGTATTGTATACAAAGAAAGTGTAATACAATACAATAATGTATTACATGACTTCCGTGACCTAGTCTGTAAGACATTTGTCTTACACATGATAATACACCCGCCAGGTTGTATTGTATACAACGAAAGTGTAATGCAATGCAATAATTTATAATAAGACCTCCGTGACCTAGTCTGTAAGACGTCTGTCTTGCACATGGCAATAAACCCGCCAAGTTGTATTGTATACAACGAAAGTGAAATACAATACAATACAAGTATTATCTTAACTGTGTTGATATTCTAACCAGGTACGAAATCCCCTGAGAGATAAGGGAAGGGGGTGGAAGACGACCGTCTTGTCAATAAGACCACGGATGTTGCCTAAAAAAATTGTCTTTATTGATGATGTATTTGTGATAATGAAAATGTTATTGATTTTATATGATGTCTTTAATGATCGAAGCAATACCAGAGAAGCAAAGCTGATATCTTACAGTGACATCATAAGACCAGCTTCAGGATACGCAAGTGAATCTTGACTAGGCAAATGAGTGACGAAAGGAATATAAATACGAACATCGAGTAAAATGTGTTCATGTTTCACATTATCTCTAAAGAATTGAAATCAAAATCTTTATCAGTGGTGTTGAACATTACTGAGCATGGATACTCCAATGAAAAAGTTAGGTCTAGATAATATACGCCATTCCTTACCCATCTTGTGCTGTTGGAGGTGGATGCTTGTATCTCATGAACAGAAAGGCGCACCAACGTTCTATCATCCAATAATTGGAGATTACCGAAAGCAATATGCTACTTAAGTTAAATCTAGAAACTGCGCTAGTTTACAGCTAATCTTGGACGGTAGGACGCCATTTGTAGCACTTAATTAAGTTTGATAATTTTTATTATCTAAAGTAGTACGCTGCTCCAGCAGTATGCCACTTAAGTTAAATCTAGAAACTGTGCTAGTTTACAGCTAATCTTGGACCGTAGCATGGCACTTGTAGCATATTATTTAAGTTTGATGGTTTTCAATCTAATGCAGGATGCTACTTAAACAATATGCTACTAAAGTTATATCTAGAAACTGTGCTAGTTTACAGCTAATCTTGGATCGTATCACGGCACTTGTAGTAATTGCTTAAGTTTGATAATTTTCAATCTACTGTAGCATGCAACTTAAACAATATGCTACTAAAGTTAAATATAGAAACTGTGATAGTTTACAGCTAATCTTGGACCGTAGCATGGCACTTGTAGCAATTGCTTAAGTTTGATGATTTTCAATCTAATGTACTCGTAGCATGCTACTTATAGAATATGCTACTAAAGTTAAATCTAGAAACTGCGCTAGTTTACAGCAAATTTTAGACCATAGCACGCCACTTGTAGCACATTTCTTAACTTCACTTGTTTTCACACTGATGTTATCATGTATCCTATTTTTTGCACATTCTTTCGAAATGTAACACTTCTTTCTATCTAAATCTAGATTACTAGACTTTATTATGAATAGATGTTGTTTCGTCATTTTCAACTATCTCGCTTGCATTGTCAACTTTATTACATTTATTTTGACTGTCGCTTCGTGTATCGTCCAAATTCTGTACAGCGTGTAGTGAAAAAAATCTTTAACTTTGATAAATTATATTTTATAAGAAAAACTAAAGAAATATTATTTATCTCAAAATATTCCTCGTCCTAAACTTCAATACGATTCCCATCCTTATCCCTATTTGCCTTGAGATTTATCTTTTGTTTTAATATTGTTACTTTTTCTAAAATATTATTTTCATTTAAAAAGTTTAATAAATGGTCATGGATACCGATAATAATGATGAAATAAAAGCTAGTTGATTGGAAGAAATTGCTTTAAATCAATAAATTCACCAGTTTTTTATTTCAAATAAATTTTTTTTATTTTGTTATCTATTAGGTGTTAACATAAGTTGTGTCCGTTTTTTTCCAAATTTAAAAATGAGCACCAAAAGTAAAACAAAATGGTAAAAGAAAGAAAATTTTCTGCTCTCCAAGATATTGTGTTTGCTTTTACTTTACATGTATTATTTTATTTGCTTACAAGCCTTCAAAATGGAATGTCAAGTAGACGAAAGTGAGCATTTTCGACATCTCCTTCTGTTCGCGTTCAATCGAAGGAATAAAGCTGCCAAAGCTGCTCGCGATATTTGCGAAGTGTACGGTGAAGATACTATGAATTAAAGGACAGCTCGTCGATGGTTTTTGCGTTTCAAAGACAGTAATTTAGACTTGAAAGATATGGAGCGTTCCGGACGACCAGTGGACTTCGATGAGGACCCCTTAAACCACATTGTTCATGAAGATTCTCTTCAAACATTTTTCATCACCATTTTTTGGCAGCTTTATTCCCTCGACTGAACGCGAACAGAAGGAGGTGTCGAAAATGCTCCCTTTCGTCTACTTGACATTCCATTTTGAAGGCTTGTAATAAAATAAAATAATATATGTAATGTAAAAGCAAACACAATATCTTATAGAACAGAAAATTTTCTTTCGAATGACGTATAACCTTTACCATTTTGTTTTACTTTTGGTGCTCATTTTTAAATTGGAAAAAAAAACGGACACAACTTATGTTAACACCCAATACATAACTTATTTATTTCACAAGTACAATCTAGCGAATTTTCTCAACAAATGAACATTTCTTCCATCCAATCTGACAGTAGTAAAGTTATTAAAATAAAAGGTCACAGTTAAGACTTTTTTTTTAATTGACAAAATAAACGACACTAAAGTGTTATTTATTTATTACAATAACAATTATAAATACCAAAAAGATAATTGTTGAAAATACATTAGTAAAAAAAATAATCAAATACAGTCAATTAATCTCCCTTAAGGATGAGAAGAATACGAAATTATGGATTAAATTGGAAAATAATACTCAAGATAATGTTGAATAATCAGTCTACTAGTTAAAATACGAGTACTTAAGATAACATTGAATAATCAGTCTTCTAGTTAAAATACTTAAGATAATATTGAATAATCAGTCTTCTAGTTAAAATACTTAAGATAACATTGAATAATCAGTCTTCTAGTTAAAATACTCAAGATAACATTAAATAATCAGTTTTCTAGTTAAAACTAAGATCGATGAAATTTTATTTTATTTATTTATTTTTCATCTGATACACGTTTAACCCAATTCCATGAAATAAAAAGAAAAAAAAAGCATTAAGTTGTTAAAAGTCTAATTTTTATTATAATACATTGTTGCATAATTAACGATTGTTTTACCGGTGCCCATCAAATCTTTTGAATTTATTATTTTGTAAATTTTTTAAGTAACATATTCCTTGCTATTTAGGTAGTAAAAACACGTGTCGATAACCACCTTTATATTCGCCATATCATGCTTTATCATTTAGAAAAAGGGGGGACAGCAGCACGGCAGTCATTTTGCGATCACATGTTTGTCATCCCACCAATAGCTCAAACCGTTTACCTTGATCTCCCAGTAAATTATAATAGAATGGTCCCACCAAACATGTATTTTTTTGCAATGGACGACCTTAGGAATTGTTTTTGGGGTCTGGTCGGGTTCTATGTACACATTCTTCCGTTTGACATTTTCGAAGAGAAACCGTAACTAAACACCAGTCACCAAATGTTGAACAAAGCTTGTTGAGGACCCATGCATTCATTTTCTTTACCTTACCGAACTTTTTCATACCTAACCGAGACAATCGTAAAATGATCGATATTAAAATGTGCGACCTTGTTATCAAACTTTCGTCTTCTTCCACGGCCATCTGAAGAGCTTGATCATCAAAATCAGACAAACGACCTCTTCATTCCTCATATTTTAAGCTTGTATCGTCGGATTTGAAACGATTGAACCTTTTTTGAACTTGACTTTCCCCGATTATTCATTCGCAAAGAGTTCGTTGAGATCGCGAAATCCTTTTTCGAAGTGATAAAGGATGATATGACGAATATGAAGGGGGTTATCGACACACATTTTACTACCTTAATACCAAGAAGTATATTAGTAAAAAAATTAAACAAATTTTAAAAAAAATCGAAGGGACCGATAAAACGATAATTAATTATGCACCAACCTAATATGTAATAACAAGAACAACGATTACTCATGCTAACCTGAGAAGTGGATCAGTTATTTCTATAACGTTTACGGATATTAAATACTTCAATTCTCAATATATTCTCCAAGAAATAGAATACATAACGATCCTTTTTTAATAATAAACGTTTATTTTTTCTTCACTTCTTTTGAGCCACCCAGCCCCAGTAAGAGAGACCAGTTTAAGTGATATTATCATTTTGAACTTGAAATGTTGCAGCAAGTCGCTATAAATAACGTGAAGCGATTAAATTGTGATGAAGCCGTGTGGAATATACTCGTACAGTTAAGTGACTAGTCTCATCCTATCGATTAAAGTTACGTAACGTAATTTCTTAAAGAAAAATATGTATGATTCCCATTATTATTTTCAGTTTTTTATTGATTCATTACTGCACATTAGTCTTTTGATGAATTATCCAAAATCGAGTGCATATTCCCGTAGGCTGTCACGTTGTATTATACTTTCGCTGTATACAGTACAACCTCCGAGCTGGAAATGAAGCGTCTTACCAATTAGGCCTCGGTACGTTACAGTCAGGTATTCAGTTAAAACCTTTTACATCTTTCTAGTAGGTCGAAAGAGATTATCGCGTCAAAATAACCCCTCAAGTTTATACTATGTATAAGGAAAGCGGTATACAAAAGAAAGCAAGTGTTTCAATATTAATAATAATTCATACTATTTACGTAAAAAAGATTCTGCCAAATTCACATATTATCTCTCCTTTATCCTTCAGAATCGGGGCTGCAGCGCTCTTTCAGAAGTGTTTGCCCTGGGTCTTTTCGGGAACGTCTTTACACCCAGCTGAAGTATGGACTCGCCAAGTCCTTGTTATCGACCAATTCTACGTTTTTAAACATAAAACTTACAAGAGCACGCAAGGTTAAACAACTTTCTGGTTATGTACGCATTTTATGGTTAAATTCGGCCATGAAAGTTTCATTGCATTATAAAGTAGTAATGGCTTATTTTAATTGCAGTCATCTTCAGTATTGTGAAAAGTATAATCTGGTGGGTTTATTACTATGTGGTAATTAATCCCTTCTAACCAATAAGAAACTTTAATGAAGAAAAAATATTCAGCGCCAGTCCGATCACGACTTTTTACTCTGCTTAAGCGGAGATTGCCTATTATTTTTTCCACTTCACCGCTCTTAATTTTTTAGGCCGTAATTTATTGTCTATGGCGTTGGGCTATAGCTGCTGCCAACTAATATAGGACTAGCTCCATCATTCGCATGTTTCAAATAGCTTCTCAAAAAAACATTATATTTCCCTTTAGTGACATAGCGTTTTCCCTCTACAACCAGCTACCATCTATGTTAATATAGAAATTACTGACGTGTTTCAAAAAGTGAATTAAAAACATTACATCTCTCTTCAGTGACATAGCGCATTTTTCATAGTTTTCCATCATCCTTCTTACCAATATTCCTTTCCTTCTTCTTTTCATCGATGTTTTTCATCCCGTTTGAATTGGTATTGTTTTATTTATTTTGTTGATTGCTTTTCATTTTGCTAATGGATTGTTTTTTTTCTCTACATCAATAATGTATATACCCCCCCCTTCCAAATTTTTACAAAGCAATTGTATGGTTGGCAATAAACTCGTCATATTGTACATTTTAAAGTTAAACAATGAAATTATTTTTAAGAAATTGGATTTCAATGGGAAACTGGCTGCAAAACTGTTTCTTGGAGGACGACTGTATTATTTACAAAAAATAACCGTTAATTCGAAGCAACAGTGTTTAAAAACTGCCTCGGAATTTTTCTTAACCATCCTATTTGACATATAATATAAACCTTAGATAGATAAATGAGTTATGTCGGTTAGCCATCCTGTAGATGACAGACGCTTGTGCGTGTATTGTTTTATTGCGTGCATACTGTTGCGCTTCAGCAAGTACAAATTCTTACCAGATTAAACCCAAAATTCGTGATAAAGTACGCCTGTTAGCCATCCTGTAGATGACTTACACCTCTGCGTGTACTGATTTATTGTATGGATGCTGTTGCACTTCAGCAAGTACACATATTTACAGATTAAACACAAAATGCTGATGGCAAGGAGCTTAAATTTCTAAGAAGATCTACATAATTGATATGCTGTAACCTTTTATTATGTAGAGTTTTATACAGCGCTATTTATGTGTTCCTTAGTAGCACTCTAAGAATTTAGGATAAACAGCACATAAGCTACAGAAAAACATAAATTAACATATAAAATGGTGTCGGAATAAAATGAGTTCGAAAGTAAATCTGCGAGGAATCGAACCTGGGTCCTCCGTTTGCTAAGCGTGAATGATAACCGTTAGATAACGGCTGGCGTTTTTCTTTTATGCACCCTATCTGGTAGCTGTATAATAAGGGCGCTGTCTATAAGAATATTCAAGTTAAAATACCCACTAAACTTTCATTTCACACAATAATGGTGTTTGTCATTTTTAGGATAAGAATATGCCACTGTCTGATACGAAGCCACCTTTATGAAACTCATATAAAAGAAAGCTCTCAAGCATGAGTGAGATGGGTTAGGAGACCATGGACCAAGTTTTCTTTGAGTGTCCTCGACGCGCTGCATTAAATCTTTATCAATTATAAATGTCCCCTCATCATCTGTTGCTTGACTAGTCCACCTGCAGTATTACTCGTAGCAGGGAGGACCAAGGTCTGAGTGAAGGTGATCAAATGCAAATAGCCTGAACGAGTGGACATGTATGTGCTAAAAATAGTATTAATATTATTAGTTGTAAGAATTGCTATCTAGTTACAAGTTAGTATGTAGGTGTTAACTGTTTGCAAGAAATGAAATATTAAGATTATTAAATGTCAAAATTACAAGTAGGAATTAAAATAAAGTTAGTTTATAGTTACAATATAATACATAAATTGGATTAGTTCTTAAGATATAAATGTGTACATAGGTGTAACACATAAATTAGATTAATTATTTCGAAAATGTTTGTTTTATAGATATCTGGTATCCCACAGCGGAGCTTTTTAGGGAGTACCGGGTCTTGAACAAAGCCAATTTACATTTCAAATCCATTCTCTGGCACTATCATCGAGAGGAAGGGAAGACGCAGACTCAGCAGAGACACATGACACGAATATCAAAATGTTCACCATCCCTCGAGTTAAAACATCTTTTGCCCAAAGGCAATATGTATATTTAGCTCCCATGACATACAATAGGGGGCCGAATTCAATAAAGGCAAAGGGAGGAAAACAATTTAGGCAGTCGATCGGAGCGTGGTTGTTATTGCGACATGAGTTTGAGTACTTGGGCTTTCAAGAGGAATGACTTGTAGCAAAGGTTTGTGTGAGCTCTTGAGTGTGGTACTTTTTCCTGTTTTTTTTATAATTATTTGCGGTATATTGTGGGGTGAACGTTTTAGTCTGTCTGGAGCGATGAAGTGTGATGAGTTTGATTTCGCGTGGTGTATACATATGTAATTGAGTGTCACTGTTTGTCAGGTTGATGAGAATGTGCAACGGGGTTTTATATTATCAAAAATCGGGAAAAAGTATTGATTTATTTTTTCCTGCTATATGTCCTCAGTGAGAGGCAACAAACCCAGATCCATTAAAATTGTGTGTCCAAATCAAATTACCGGTTGTTTTTTCGCAAATTATGTATATTTCTTGTCATGTGTAAAAAAAAAGATTACTTTAAAAAAATTGTCCCCCATCTGTTCAACATGTCCGATTGCACGTAATTCTGCATAAATATAAAATCACATATCTGAATTTATTGTCCGAAACTTCTTACATACACATATTTAGCACTACAGCACTTTCTCACATATTCTTACACATTCTTACACTGTATCCTTCCTTTGAATTGTTATTGTCACAAATCATCTACTTTACAAGATGAAATGCCTAATTAATTTAAACCCCCAGAGGTAGGCAGAGAGAACAGGTCTCCAAACTTTTTTTATCCAAACACATCACGTTCGCTTTATCCACATTCTTACATCTCGGCATGCATAATCTTCTCTAACTTTTCCCTTCTTTCAAAATCTGGTACATTTGATCTAGTTACATAATGATAATAATAATGGACGTCTATATGCAAAAATGAACTAAGCTATATCTGCATATTTTGAGATGACCGAGAAAACGTAATATCTATTTTAAAAAAACCGAATTACTTTGAAATGCACATTATACTGGTTTAATATTTTTCTTTTAATGGAGGAGAGGCGATTGAGATGGTATTGACACGTTGGACGCAGAGCACCCGATCACATTGTGAACCAGGCAATCTCCATGGATCTTCCTCGAATAACAACCAGAAGAAGACCAAAGAATTCATGGGTGGTGAAAAAAGATAACCTGATGCAGAGGCACGGCCTGGGGGACGTAGTCCGGGATAGAAGAGCATACAACCTGAGGACGAGGAGAGCTGACCCCAACAGCATTCGCAGACAGTGAGTTGGGATGGAGCCAGGGAGAAGAAGATATTTTTCTTTTAATATTTCATTTATATTTTTGACAAAACATTTTGCGTCAAATCCTGTAAATGTGAGTTTGGTCAAAATATTGAGATTACTCAAAAACTTTTTGTACAAACCTTATTTGACTTTTTAAATGGTTGGCAAGATGCCTGTCTCTCGATCCGGGAGTTTCGAGTTCGATTCCCGTTGCTACCTATTTTTTTAAAGAGTTTCATTCTGGATTTCACTTCAGGCCTCTATACAATATTTTTGGTTGGTTGGAATTGATTGTCACATTGCAATAAATTCACCAGGTTGTGCTATATGCAAAAAATGGTAGAAAATAATAATCGTTTTATATGGTTTTTAAAGTTAGAATTTAGCTTTAAAACCCGTTTATTTTGATTATTATACTAATAGCATTCGTCCCTTAAAAATAGTTATCGATTATCCAATCATTCGTTACTCTATCGCCCATTCTAAAATCAGAAATTATTTAAAGGTTAGTTAGTGGGTTGGATTATTTTTGCATTTCTGGCCAAGCCTTTTTCAGATTATTTTTTTTTATTCTACTTATATCATCTATTCCTTAAAAACTGTTTTCTTTTATTCGATCACTCTTACTCCATTAGAAATGAGTTTACGGTTTGTGGGTTTGAATATTTCTGCATATACATATGTCCACCCTTTTCCAGATTCTTTTTGTGTATTCTACTTATAACATCTATCCCTTAAAAACTGTTTTCCTTTATTCGATCACTCTTACTCCATTAGAAATGAGTTTACGGTTTGTGGATTGGAATATTTCTGCATATTTGTCCATCCTTTTCCAGATTATTTTTGTTTATTCTACTTATAACATCTGTCCCTTAAAAACTATTTTCCTTTATTCGATCACCCTTACTCTATTAGAAATGAGTTAACGGTTTGTGGGTTGGAATATTTCTGCATATTTGTCCACCCTTTTCCATATTTTTTTTGTTTATTCTACTTATAACGTCTGCCCCTCAAAAACTGTTTTCCTTTATTCGATCACTCTTACTCCATTAGAAATGAGTTTACGGTTTGTGGATTGGAATATTTCTGCATATTTGTCCATCCTTTTTCAGATTATTTTTGTTTATTCTACTTATAACATCTGTCCCTTAAAAACTATTTTCCTTTATTCGATCACCCTTAATCTATTAGAAATGAGTTAACGGTTTGTGGGTTGGAATATTTCTGCATATTTGTTCACCCTTTTCCATATTTTTTTTTGTTTATTCTACTTATAACATCTGCCCCTCAAAAACTGTTTTCCTTTATTCGATCACTTTTACTCCATTAGAAATGAGTTTACATTTTGTGGATTGGAATATTTCTGTATATTTATTCGTCCACCCTTTTCCAGATTCTTTTTGTTTATTCTACTTACAACACATGCCCCTTAAAAACTGTTTTCCTTTATTCGATAACTCTTACGCTATTAAACATTCCAATACCAGAAGTGAGTTTACATTGTGTGGGTTGGATTATTTTTGCATATCTACGTCTACAGATCATAAGATATATCTAATGTTCTCCGTTCAATACCTTCCCTGTCCGCTCAGCATCTGGATCCACTAGTGAGAGTGAGGCTGGTGGATGGGTCATGGAGAGCATATATATAAGAGAGGTGATGCCATTTAATGCATCATTGCTCTTTCAACTCTCACACGCGGTACACCTCCATTAAAGTTTATTCTGTGGTTCATTCATTCGCAGCATCAGTTTTATTTTCGCGCCAAATCAGAGAGGGCACTTCTCGTTTCGCGCGCTTTTTTATGTATCTTTTTGATATTACGAATTTTTGAGTTTTTACTTGTGTTTTTTTCCCGTACTTTCGAAGCGTGTTTGTGATAAAAGGGAACGTATTGAATTGACGGTGAGTGTTTTTTTTACTATTAATTCGTTTGATTTAATTCGCAATTAAATATTTTTCATTAAATATGTGAATCCGTTAAAAAATATCGATAATTTACAAAAAAAAAATAAAACTATTTATCATAAATATAAACCGTTTTATTTTACACATGAAATTAATTTTTTTGTTACTTTTTACAAAAAAATAAAGTTAACCAAAAACTTTGAAGTTAATAAAATAAAAAATCATTTCTGAATTATTAAAAGCATGAAAATGAAATCAAATATCGTTTTTCTTAAATAAGTAACAGTGGTTTCACCAAACAATGACATTTTCCAACTATTGTATATGGTCAAACAACGGTCACTAATTCAATAAAAATATGTAGAACTATCAAAAGGACGTTTTTCTTTTAAAATTGAGTTTATTAATTTAATATCGCCAGCATCAATTATGATTGATTGAAATAAAGTTTTAAAAGGATTAAAATTTTACGGTTAAAAATATTTTGTCGTAAATTCAATAATTAACTTCGGTTTCCACTTTTTTAAATGTATACCACTAAAAATACAATTATTTATTTAATGAAAAATCAACAGTTAAATGTCCTTTACATATTACAATAATAATTATCAAATAAAAACGAACAATCCAGGAAACATACGAGTATTATATCTTTCAAAATATGATGGTCGAATATAGACGGACGGACGAGTATAGTTCAACACCGAAATGTATAGTTATAGTTCAACACCGAAATGGATGGACGAGTATATTTCAACACTGAAATGGATGGACGAGTATAGTTCAACACCGAAATGGATGGACGAGTATAGTTCAACACCGAAATGGATGGACGAGTATAGTTCAACACCGAAAGTATAAAAATAACAATAAAAATAATTAATTAAAGGCAATCAATAATACAGGACTTGAGAAAATGAATAAGTTTTATTTTATTAAAATCTTGGATGTTGATTATAAAGGAATTTTTAATATCGTATACATTTATTCAACTTTTTTTGGTGTTCTAGTCATTTTTAATTGATATCAGTTTAGTATTCAATTGCATGTAAAATGCTTGGACTTTGCGGAAGAAGGGTGGGAGTAAGATTGATGCTGTGGAGATGCGTGCAGTAAGGAAAATTTGTGGAGTGTCAATGTTTGAAAGAAGGTGAAATGAAGACATTTGAAATGATTGCATGGATGTTTTAATTAAGACGAAGAAATGAGTTTTAAGAATGAAAGATGAAATAATTGCTAATCGAATATACAAGTCTAAAATGCAAGTTATTGTATTGTATTACACTTTAGTTATATACAGCACAACCTGGCGGGTTTATTGCCATGTGGAAATCTCTTCCAGCCAACCAGATAAATGTTGAAGATACCTAAAGGGAAAACCAGACTAGAATCCTTTTTAAAAAAATCTGGGTTCCAGCGGGATGTCGTGGTAGAGGTAGACCGAGGAATGCGTGGTTGAACCAAATGTACCAGATTTTAAAAGAAGATAAAGTGAAAAATATGAATAATTTAATATTGTGCATGACGAGACGTATGAATGAGGGGGAGGAGAAAGTTGTGTGCTTGGATAGATTTTTTTAGATCTGTTCTATCTGCTTACCCCGCAAGGGACACGATGTGATGATATGCATGCAAAATAGTAAGGTACAAAATGAAATGTCTTTTGAAACGTTTGAAATTCTGTTAAATTTTAACTTTCTGCATACATTGTATTTTTGACGGATTTAACTTTTAAATGAAGTAAAAAAACCTTTAAATCATCGATATATGTTATAAGAGTTGCATAAAATGTGTGGAGAAATAAAATATGACAGAATATGTTAAGCAATTATGACATTAGGAAATAATACGGATTGATTGAAGATGTATCTATTGATTGGTTGGAGAGATTGTCGCATACCAATTATCCCAATAGGTTGTACTGTATACAATGAAAGTGTAATATAACAATACGCAGTGTTTAAGATAAAGGAATGAATGATCAAAAATTATCTACAATTTTAGTTAGTATACAAGGTGTGAAAAGTTTGAGAAGATACACTGGTAAGACCAAATCGTTAAAATTAAGGATTGTATGCATGACGAGGTGCATAGACGTGTCAGAAGTGAAATATATGATGCAGGATATCTACCACAATAAGGCGTGGGGGTGCTGACGATATGTTATCGATTTCAGATAAATATTTAAGGGTTTCATTTTCAAATTGAAAAAATAGAAACTTTATTGGAATATATTTAAAAAAGAATAAAATATTAATCAGTGAGTTATTTTTAACGTAAATTGAAAAAAAACTGTATTTTTAAATGCACGTAAAGTTATGCAAAATAAGTGTTTGATAAAGCATTATTTTTTAAATTTAATAACATGATAAAAATAAGTATAATTAATAAACAAAATACAGAAAAAAAACGTGTGCAAAAAGTTTTTTTTTATTTTGAATTTGTAACTTACGTTGTATCTTCCCGCATGTCACTGAATAAAACAGTTAAAGAAATATAAGTGCAATTTTTGACCGATTATTTTAAATAGAAGTTTAGTTTAAATATACAATGTTATTTATTGACCTTTTCGCCAATTTGTTTAACTAAGATTAATTTATTTAAATATTGTGTCACCTATCATAAAACGACTGATCTAAGTCCAAAGAATTGCCATTTATTAATTAAATGTTGAAACATAAGCTTTTGTATAGTTATGACATAAATGTTTGATATTTCGAAATATAAAGTTCAAATGAAAATGAATTGAAATTGACACTTTCTGTTTAAGGTTAAGAACTTAAGTTGAAATTTGTTATAGATGGCCGTGTGGTTATGATATGCTATCCCTCGTGGTTGAGTATGATTTTCGGCCATCATGTAGATGGAAGATACCTATACGTGTTTTGGTTTACAGTGTGCAAGCTGTTGTAATTCAGCGAGCACATAGTTTTAACAGATCAAACCCAACGTTCTTATACCAAAGGGATCAAAATTGCAAGACGATCGGCAGGTAAAATCAGAGATTAGACAAATTTTTATCAAGCACTTTTTTTAGTAAAAAGCGCTATTATTACTCGTATATTTTACGACATGTCTCACAAAATATATGAAAAATATAAATTCAAATGTAAAACAGTCTAAGAGTTACCCCAGCCTTTAGAAATCGAACTTGGGGCGCCCGCTTGCATACCGTGAATTTTAACCGTTAGACCATGGTTGCCGGCACGTGGTTAACGCGCTTGACGTACATATGTACGAGTATGTGCAAGAGGTCGCCAGTTCTAAACCTGCGCTATTCTTAGTGTTCGGGAGAGAAATATATATTTGAGTTTAGTTTTGTACAATTCTTTTTAAAATGCATTAATTTATTATAGACATAACTTGTTGCATAAAAGGCAACTAATTTTAGTATCTGCAGCTTATCTGCGTCTTCTTTCCCTATTGGATCCCTGATATCTAGAAAGCAGTCCCACACTATTTGGCTCTATCTGCTGCTGTTTGTTTCCAATTGTGCTGCACATTAATATTTTTATGCATCCTTTTGCCCTCATCAGCTCGCCAAAGAGGAAATTTCTTGGGAGTCTGTACTTAGGCATACAAACCACGTATCCAGACCAACGCAGGCATATACTCGACACCAGAATCTCGATGCTACCGGAGTTTGTTATTTATACACTTCATATACCATTACGAAGATCTCCAAAAACTTGTCATTCCTCGTTTCCTCCCTCAGTCAAAGATCCAGCATATCAATTTGAAGGGACGATATGACGAAAATCATCACGTTCCTTCAGGAATGTGTTGTAAATTTTTTGCGATAGGAACTGCACGTTCCTTCTCCGAAATTACGTATAAATGCGTGGGATCAATTTATTGGCGTTAACGTAAGATTTTTTTGCAGTTATTTTAGTTAGGAAGTAAATAAAAAGTTAAACAATAGATTAAGCTAAATAGTTAATTAACTAAGATGGATTGCAATTTATTATACCGCGCTGTCTTATTGATAGACGTTAAATATTTTTCAATCACATCACATTTGAATAAAATATTTTTAAAACACGCGACCATTTACCTTATTTTTTTTCGATTCACAATAAGTATTTGCATGCAGGTGTATTGTATTATATTTATATTGTGAAATCATAAACTATTTATGATATATGACTATAATGTAATATAAGTATCTCAATCGAAACATTTTCAATGTTTCTGAATTTAAAGTTTCCGCTAAACTATCAATTAACTTAACGAAATAAGGACACTTACCTACGATATGTGAGTGTCCTTATTTTGCCATGCGAAACTTAAAATCGATATATTATTTTTTTTACAATTTTTTATAGATTAATATTTTTTATAATCAACATGTTTGACTCTTATGGCAACAAAATGAAATATTGACATAATTTATTTAACGTAAGATTAACGTTGTGGAGATAAATGTACTATAAAAGAAGGCGAAACGAAGACATAGAAATAAATATACAATAAATGGGATGATTTCAGTAACAAGAATGAATAGACGAAAGAGTGACTAAGCGAGCATGCAAGTCAGAAGTGTAAGGTGTACGTTGAAGAGGTAGATTGAGAGAACATGGCTGAATCAAATGGATTAGATTTTAAAACAAGGTAAAGTAAGAAACAGGAATAATATAAGAATGTGTATGACGAGATGCATGAATGTGGAAGAAGCGAAAGTTATATGCTAGGTTAGAAAAATTTGGAGATCTGTTCTCTCTGCCTACCTCCTAAAGGACACGGCGTGATGATAGTATCTTTATGTACATAATTTATGTCGCTCATTGGAGGCAGAGACTTTAAAGGCTTAACATCTAGTCGATTTAATAATTTTATGTCACCATTAAGTTGATACAATCAAATAATAAAAAAAAAAGATTGTCAAAACATCAAAGACAGGTTATCTAAACATCAAATACAGACGATCAAAACATCAAAGAAAGGTTATCTAAACATCAAAGACAGACGATCAAAACATCAAAGAGAGGTTATCTTAACATCAAAGATAGATGATAAAAACATCAAAGAGAGGTTATCTAAACATCAAAGACAGACGGTCAAAACATCAAAGAGAGGTTATCTAAACATCAAAGACAGACGATCAAAACATCAAAGAGAGGTTATCTTAACATCAACGATAGATGATAAAAACATCAAACAGAGGTTATCTAAACATCAAAATCTCGGTGGCCTAGTTGGTAAGATGCCAGTTTTCCAATTCTGGGGTTGTAGGTTCGATTAACCTTGATATCCAGTTTATTTTATTGGGAACTAATCTGGTTTTCGCTTAAATAATTTTTAACATCTTTAGGGTTGGCTGGAAGAGATTTGCGATTGTTAAAAGTACCTTTTTAAATAATTTTAGATACATTAATACCATCACGCCGTTTTCCTGTTGGAAAGACAGAGATGATAGACCGGCAGACTTCCTATCTCGAAACACATATTTCACCTCATCCACATCCATACACCTTCTTCGATTTCCTTTTTATATTTCCTTATTTCAAAATATCATTCACTTGATCCAACCATACTTTACTTGGTCTTCCTCTACCACGCCTTCCACTCATATTCCTATTCTATATTTATTTTGTTATTCTTTCTTCATGTATTCGTTTTACATGCCCAAAACATCTTCGAGTGCTTTTCTCATCTTTTTCTAATGCCTGAAGTTCACATTCATCCCTCATCACTTGATTTTGTATTCTGTAAAATATTATCACTTTATGATTTTTCTCAGTGCACGCATTTCCACAGCATTTATTCAGCTCATTTCAGTATTTTTCCACGTCCACGTTTTACTCCTATACATCGTATTGTTTTACACTTATGTTGTATATGTTTCAGAGGAATTAAACAAAAACCAGAACCCAGATTTTTTACAAATCTTTGTAAAAAATCTGGGTTCCTGCGGGAATAGAATCCGCAATCCGTTTTGGAAGACAAGCGTCTTACCAAATAGGCCACGGAGATCATCGTTGTTGTGTCATGGTACCTCAATGTTGATACTAAAATACTGTTGTGAACTCTATATGTTTTAGTTCCCCATTCACTGTATTTTCTATCGCTACACGCCGTTTGATATACTTCGTAACTCTTCCCTCATCTTAGAAAATACAATCTTAATAGCAGAAATCCTCACCTGGCTCTAATATTTCATTAGTCTTCCATTTATAACATATCACATTTAATTTTTCTTAATATTTCATTAGTCACCCATTTATTTTTTCTTAAAATTTCATTAGTCACCCATTTACGAGTATATCACATTTAATTTTTCTTAATATTTCATTAGTCACCCATTTATATCACATAAAATTTTTCTTCATATTTCATTAGTCACCCATTTATATCACATTTAATTTTTCTTCATATTTCATTAGTCACCCATTTATATCACATTTAATTTTTCTTAATTTTGTCTTGGGTAACTTTGAATTCCGCAACATTTATTCTCAGATCTTTTTCTTCACATTTCTCATATAATTTAGAAATAAATAAATAAATAAAATATATTATATAAATAAACCAATTTCATTTAAAGCATAGGTTCTCAACCTTATTTAGCCCACCGCCCACTTTGAGAATATTTTTTTTTCTAAAGCCCCCCAATTTTTTTTACTTGCGAATATGAAACAGCTATTGCCACGGTTATATTTAAACGTGTAATATTATATACTATAGTCGTAAGATAGGATATGGTATGGTATGGCCCTTGCCTATTTTTGAGTTTAAAGAAGACTGTTTCAATGAGAACAATTAAAACGCATACTTATTATATTGAAAAGTATTTTTATTAACATTCAAAAGACATTGAATTAATAACTTATCTAATGAGGTTGAATTTGATGCATTTTAAGGAGTTTGTTAATATCAGGCTCGATTTTACTTAAAAACAACCGTAAGTCGCCGCGTTCAGTAACATGGAGCTAATTTCTCTTTTTAGTTACCAATGTTGCTACATCAATAAATCCACGTTCAGCTAAATAGGAAGATGGGAATGCTATCAGAAATCGTTGAACAATCGACCATAATACTGGGTACAGTTGCAAAATCGGCTTCTGCAGCCAAAATTCTTGGTAGCCATTTTTTTGGTGTTTTTCTTGGTGTTTTTTTTTTGTCTTTTTTAGACTATATTTTTTTAAATCTGCCCACACCCCTCCATGCCATCTCAACGCCCCCTAATTTTCTCTGGGTCTTCTACTGCCCCCCTGAAAGTCTCAAATGCCCAAAAGGGGGCGTTATCGCCCACGTTGAGAACCTATGATTTAAAGGAAATTTCCTTGAAAAAAATTAAATGATTTAAATGACGCAAGAGAAAACAATAAATAGAATATAAAAGACAAACTGATATTACTCAATGGTTGTTAAGTTTAAAAGACAATGCAAAACAATCGGTGAATGAGATTAAACGATGTTGGGCTATTTTGCAAATCGTGAGAAAATACGACCAAGTATGGAGTAATCGATCCAACCCATGGCTGCTCGCATGGAAATCTATTCAAATCGATGCCAAACTGTGATCTTTGCGAAAAAAAAAAACATCGATTGCGCTTGATGTAAAAAACAATTATCAAATTATTTAATTAAAAAAATCGAAACAAAACATATAACGATATTTTGTTAATTCTGTAGAACCAAAAAATAAATTATTTTTCATCTCTTTTTATTTAATAAAGTAATATATATAGGACAAACATTTACTAAAATTTATATCTTGAGAACAAATTTAAGTCATACATTATAACTATGAACTAACTTAATTTTAATTTCCTACATGTCATTATATTTTTAATAATCTTAATAAATATGTAATGTAATTTCTTTGAATAAATTAACACCTACATACTACTTACTATATAACTAGATAACAATTCTTACAACTAGTTATTTAGCACGTTCATGTCCACTCGTTCAGGCTACTTGCATTCTATCACATTCACTCAGACCTTAGTCTATATTATTTTTTTTGCAAAATGCTTCATGAATTGAACGTACATACGAACGAACGCACATACACATCTAAAATCAGCGAATTGATTGGAAGAAAAAGCTTTATATGCCAGATGAACCATGTACACAAAAGAATAAATAAATACGTTTATCCGAAAATATGTGATGTACCACTAAGCTCCAAAAGTTTCCAACGTGAAATAGTTGGAGCGTGTGTGAAAAGAAACCATGCCCACCGCATATTTAAGTTAAAATGTAATAATTCTACCCTGAGTAGTATGTCACCTAGAAATTATAGGAGACGTGCTGTTTCGTCATATATTAAAATATTAAAAAAATGAATATCGCGCAGTTATCAAGTTTCTGTCAAAATAAGGGAAACGCCCGACAGAAATTAAACAACGTTTAGAGGCTGTCTTCGAAGAAGTTGCTAGGAGTTGTATGAGAAAGTGTATGGCTGAAAAGGAGGCGAAAGATGTATTGTATTATACTTTCGTTGTATACAGTACAATCTGGTGGGCTTATTACCATGGTATTAATCTCTTTCAACCAACCAGAAATATGTTAAAGAAGCCATCAGTGAAAACAAGACTGGAATTACTTTAAAAAAAACTGGGTTCCAGCGGGATATGAACCCACAACCTTCAAGTTGGGAGACAGGCATCTTACCAACTAGGGAGGTCATCTTGTCGATGTGTATCTTGATAGGAAAGTCAAGTGCTCTATCCTCTCTTTCTACCCTGATAGGAAACGTTGTGATGGTATGTATGTATGTAAACACTTAGTTCACGGCCATTAATACCAATAATAATTATGAAACAAAAACGTTTGTAGAAATTGCTTTAAAGTAATAAATCCGCTAGATATAACGAGTATGTGCATAAAATGTTACGAGTAAAGGAATAAATATTTTTAAAAGCATTCAAAGAGTAGTCATGTTTATTTGAAAATCAAAGTAGCAGTTTATAGCTCTTGTCTCTAATTAAGTGACTTTTTAAAACCTGTTAAAATGTCTTCAAAATCTCCATAATATTTCTACTAAACCAATTACGTAAATGCCAAGAAAGCAATAATTTTGCATCATATCTGTTCAAGTTAACTACTAAAGTTAGGTTAAAATTATAATTTTACAATAATTACACGCCTTAAATTTTATATACTTTTTATGATGCAAATTTATAAATGCAACTTAGTGATGTGCAATCTGTAAAATATATACAAGAACAGAACCATCAGCATCACATCGAAAAACGCACCTAGTTAAATCTCTTATCTTCGCAATATTTATGTACGGCGAGGAGACTTGGACTCTGAGAACAAGCGAGATATGTAGAATAGATGCATTTGACATGTGGTGCTAAAGAGAGATGTTATGTACTCCATGGATTACAAGGCGAACTAATGCTTCCATTCTCAAAGAACTAAGAATCGCCGACAAATTGTCGACGACGTGCTTTCGACAAGTCCTTCGAATCTTAGGCCACATTGCTCGTGGCTTAGGAGACAGTTTGAAGAGACTTGTGATCACTGGAAGTGTGGATGAACGATCTACTCTAGAATATAGAAATATTTTTAATTTATTTTTTTGACATGTAGGGATGAAGAAAGAACTGCCCAAAGGGATTGATCCTTGGTGTGCACACACCAGAGTATGAAACAGATATCAGCAACGTCAAACAATAGTCCGACATCACGGTAGAAGAAAAATGGCACGTGGCCTGGAGTTCAAGTAGCCTAACATGTAAATCAATTTTGAATATATCAAAACTATCTTTTGACTCCAAAAGATCAGAGTAACCAATCGGTTCGAAGATTTACCGATGGAAAGCCGAAGGGAGTTAAAATATTCAGCAGAATGTTTGTCCTACAAACGGCATTCCAAGATGCAATGTTCTCAACACCCTATTGTCACTCTCTCGTTACCTTTAATGGTCTGCCAAGAGGCAGGAGTAGTAACTTGCAATAGAAGTAGTCGCTGAACTTTCACTGCTAATGTCATCAGAGTACCGCATTCAATTTGATATCGTGATCTACGGTCGTCTGAGACCCTGACCTTAGCAGGGCTGTCAGTAAAGATTTGTTGTATGATTGTCGATAAATACTTCTTTTCCTTTTATCATATTGGCTTACAGGTTATAGAAGTTTACTCTTTTCCATTAAGCAATAGATTTTATAATTTTTTTAAAATTAATTTGACGCTCCTGACAGCTGGTCCTAAGCTTTTATGCAATTGGCAATAAACGACGACGAAGATGGAAAGAGCGACGAACTGGAAACACAAACAAAGATAATTTTTGTTTGATCAAAGTCTATGGTGATTTGGACATGTGGTAGAACGAAGCCAGGAGTTGACATTGAGAGCCAGTATTATGTATGGCCCCATTAATTGAGCTTTCAACTTAAAAATCACATGAATAGACAAGCAATTCACTGTCCATCGTCGTACGCAATGATAACACTTCTACACGCTGATAAGCAACAAAACATAGATAACTTGTATAGCGTTGTTCTATTATAAAATATCCCCTCAAGAGCGTTTTGTTTCAGAATTTATAAACAGCCGTTCATAAATGCCACTAAATACATTTAAGTAGAATTATGTCTAAAGGTATGTTTTAAACCATGATGCAAGTAATAAATAACAAGGTATTTATTTATTTTTATTTTCATTCTTATGTGTACATGGTTATACGTGCTATATCTGACGGGGTTATTACTTTACAGCGATTTATTCCAACCAACCAGTTACTATTCAGCTGACTATTGTCATCAGTAATATTGCCTGTGATATTTACAGGTTGAACCCGATTGTTTAAAAAGCTTAAAATATATTATATACAGTATAAAACAATCAAACAATAAACGCTTCTTTTGTCGAAAGAACTAATTCCAATTACTAAGAAAACTAAATACGCTTTCTTTAAAGCAATGTTCTTAAGTGTTGAAGATGTCAATATTCGAGGTCCCATTCAAAATGGACAGTCTGCGAAACAAAGGAATGATACTTGGCTATTTGTTTTAACAAATCATTATTTCTCTACCTCAAAAAGTTTTCAGGAAACTACAACCATATATGTAACCTATACCTATATTGTATATTCCGACTTAGTTGGATTAGTTGTTGCTCCTGTCAGCAATCCAAAGATATGAAGAAGAGAGTCTCAGATTCCTCTTCACGTTTAGAAGACCCCTAATAATAATAAAAGGACAATTTATAAAGCGCCGTTAACAGAATACACTCTTCTCGAGAGGACTTCATTTCGGTAGAGCCACTGTAGAAAACGCACTCCTGCTTGCAGATAAATATTTTTCATATTATTAGAACATAATAATGATGATGAAATACAAAATTGGTTTAATAAGAGCCTTAGGGATTTTTTTATGATCGCTGCTTTTGGTGAGTAGCCATAACCTCGTAAAAAAGCTTAACTAGCTTGAAAGCCGTATTTTTTTTTTGGGAACCACCGTCAACCAATTGTACTATATTTTTAGCATGAATGTCAAGAGTGACGTTCGGTGTGGTGCAGTTCAGGTTGCCTGTTTTGAGACGGTCCCGTATCGTATTTATATGGTAACTGTATATATATATATATATATATATATATATATATATATATAGTATATATATATATATATATATAT